>CM037093.1:20024626-20624626 GCA_020916435.1 Oxytropis ochrocephala
GAAATATTGGGAAATGTGATTGAAAGAGAGTGAGTGAGAAAGGAAGAGAAAATAGAATTAAAAATGATAAATAAAACAAAAGTGGTGATGTGTGAAAAAGTAAGATGTATAAAATTGTAATTTTGTAAGTTGTTTGTTTGTATAAATAGATAGATATTAGATAGATAGATTTGTCTAATCGCGACTCTTTTCATCAGCTTTCTCATCATTTGTTTTTTGTAATTGATTCGTGCACTGCAGGCGTCCGTGGGATGGGCTTGGCCCAGGTTTATGGTCGATTAGGTCACTTGATGAAGTCGTGAGCAAAGCTACTGCAAAGACACTCCGACGCCCAAGTCAAGGAGGAAAAAAGTCAAACGAGGAAATGGTGAGTGAGAAAAGTGTATCTTTTTTGCGGGGTTGACCTCTAAATAGAGGTAGGAGACACCTTTCTAACCGTATGATTAGCTTGTTTGATCCTAGCCATTGATCACGATCTTAGTGCATTTTACGCAGCCGGGCGCCTGGGGACCATCATTGGAGTCGGTTCTACCCAACAAGCGGATTGGGCCCTCGGTAAGTCCAACACGATTGCCCTCAAGTCGGGAAGCCGTCATTGTCACGGGTTCGGACTTTGATCGCTTCCCCCGCTCACTTTAGTGGCCGATCGGGCTACAGATCGGGAAGCCCGCCACATGGTCTCTGGCGGGGTTTGGTTACGTGATTTCGGTATGTGCACTTTGTGGTGTGTTACGACCGGTGAGCATGACAGACATGAATGTGACCGGCTGAGCTTCAAGTGATGTGATGTTTGCACTCTTGGTGGTGTGTAATGATGGCGAGACACGATTTGATTGTTTCAATTTAAACAGTTTGAATTGAAGGTCGATTTTAAATTTGAATTTCAAACGATTTTGACGCCGCCTAAATTCAAAGGCCTTTTCGAATTTCCAATTTAAACAGCTTGATTTAGCGAGTTTCAAATCGAAGACTGTATTTGAATTTCGTAAATTCAATGATTGCTACATTGCAATAGTTTGAATTTCAAATTTCAAGCCGTTTGAAGGCAATTTCAATCTAAGGTCGGTTTTGAATTTTGAGTTTTCAACTATTTGAATGCTGGTGTCGAAGGTCTGTTTCGACTTGCCAATTTTGACATGTTCTGAAGGCCAAATTTAAATTCGAAGGCCAGATTCGAGTTGCCAATTTAATAATTTCTAGTTCCAGTGTCGAATGCGAGGGAGGAAGCCAATATATTGAAAACTAAATGTTATTTTTGCACTGTTCTATATATACTTAGTATTTATCGTTTTCCAATTCAGTCAATTGATAAATACTGGGGGCTTCTGTTAGTGTCGCGAATTACATTTTATACTATGTGAAAGATATAATTGGCTTGTTGGTGTATGTAGCAAAATACCAAAATAAACGCACGATGAAGGCTTTGGTTACTTAGACAATTGATGGAAGTTGTGATAAGAAAATTACTAGAAGGATGCACTAATGTTGACAACATTCAAAAGTTGTCAAGAAAGAAGTTCGAAGCAATTATCATATGCATAGTTGAAGAATAATGGAGAAATCAAGCACTTTGGTGGTGAAGGCACAGAGCAAAGCAAGTTATTAGTAGTTTGTTCAGTTATTTCAATTAAGACAAGTGTACGTCATAGATTAGGGATGTTACTCCAAGAGACACTTGTCATGATCTTTGTAATTAGGAAGTTACTTTACTTTCCCAATAAATACTTGTAAGATCATTGTAATAGTGGTTGTTGAAACTTGTAAACACCCCACATGTCCTAAGTCCCTAACGCTCACGGATCGAGGATTCCAACCATTTCAATCCTAGTATTTTCTTCATATTTTTACTTTTATTTTCATTATGTTTTTTTCTTTTTAAAAGATTCATGATGTTTCTCTCATTCCTAGGTTTGATTTTTTGTGTTTCTTTTAATCCCCTTTTTAGCATTTCATCTTCAAATTTTTGTCATTTTACCATTCTCTAGTCTTTTGATTCGATTGGTGATGTGGATGAATTCTTTATTTTTTGCTTTAAATTTGTAGTCAAAGTTACCTATTTACTGAAAGAGTCCCATTTTCGTTTGATTTTAATTTTGTGTTAATGGACTCGATTTCAAATCACACTAACACATTTGTCGCGTTAATCTTACACACCTTTAAGGCTTAATTAGTCACATGAATTATCTATTTTAATTATACCACATTTTAAGTACTTCAATTGGTTAAAAAAAGGTTGGTACTTCAATGTGAATAAAATAATAATTACATTTTTTTTTATATATTTAGCTCTTTATAGTTAAATCAATTAATCTAATTTTGGATCAAATTATATTTTCCGATTTGTAATTACTAAACCAACTAAATCAATTAAAAAGCGCATTGATTCAGCTTTTGGTCAGATATATTTAAGAAAGCCAATCAAGCCAAATTAAACAATGATCAAGTAACCATTGGAGGTCGTAATTCTTGTGAACAAATAGTACTAAAAGTTTTCACTCCTCTAGTGTGGTGAGACAAAAAATAGACGGACAAACAGGATATAGAATATCTGTATCATCTAATATGCAGGTGTTAATTAGTATTGTACCGTATCAAAATTCACAACATCGAAAGGCGAATCTCTCTCTCTCTCTCACACGACCCACGTACACCGTACACAAGCACGTATCCGTCGAAAGAGCACTGCGCTGCACTGCACTGCACGAATTGCAGCAGAGATTTTCTCTCCCCTTGATCCTTCTCAATCTTCAATCTTGCTCCACACGCCAAATAAAAATCGCCATGATCCTCCTCCCCCGTTACCATTTTACATTTTTTCTTTATAATCCATTTTACATTGTTTTCATCTCAACCGTAAAATCAAAACCGTAACCACAATCACACGGCTCACTCTTCCAAAAAAGTTATCTCATTTTACACTAACACCCTTACGATATTTTTGCGACTCATATATATAGGTACCCCTCCACCATACACAACAAAAAGCACTGCACTACACTCACTGCACAAATCAACACTGCGGATATTTTCTCTCCCTTTTCACTCTTTTTTCAAATGGCCATCATCGTTGATACTAGCAGCTATAACAACCACGACGTTTACACCGTCGACCTCCACGGAAACGAGATCTTCGTCACTGTCACTTCAGTCCCTTCCGTCGTAAGAAAGTGGCTCTCTACCACGTTATGGCTCCACCACCGTCGCAACTACCTCCAACGGAGCCGGCTCGTGGTTGGTCTCGGCGTTCAGTGGACTCCGGAAGGCTCAAATCCTCCGGTTGACACATTGCAGCTTTGTGTTGGTCGACGCTGCTTGATCTTTCAACTTGCTCACGCGAACAGAGTTCCGATGAAGCTTCGCAAGTTCCTTCGGAATCCTTGTCACACATTCGTAGGGTTCTGGAACCATTCCGATCGCCGGAAGTTAGAGTCCTCGAATTTCCGCTTGAGATGTTTAAGAATCCTCTGGATCTCAGGTTGCATGTGCAAAATGAGAATGATAGTGATTATAGTGATGATGAAAACCTTGCAGGTGCTAAGATGGAGGTGATTGTGAGAAATGCCTAGGGGTTTGAAGTGGAGCAGAGAAAAGAAATCGCAATGAGCGATTGGAATGATGTAGATCTGAGTGAAGATCAAGTTGTTTATGCGAGCGTTGATGCTTATTGTGCGTTCCTCATCGGTAAGAACATTAGAGCTTGGGAGCTTTAGAATCGAATTTTCAACTCTTATTTTGCTAATCTGTAAAAAAATATATATGCATATTCAGAATCAGAAGCTTTTCACAGATCATCCATTACATCGCGCTATGTTAGTGATTGTGTCACTGTTAACTGTTCTTGCTTGTAAGTTTTCCCCATTTTGCTTGTAAATTTCTGCGGAAAATCTTATTGACGGTTGATAAACTGTTTTAGGTTTACTTCTTTCTTAAGTTTACTCTTCTTCTTTTACAGTATTGCAGTTGTTTCCATATGCTTGTACCTATTTGCTATTTTTGCCTTTTCAATCAACTACGAGAAATTTTATAACAGAAATGCTACTTATCTTGAAGGAAGTTGCTTGTGATATTTCCAAATCCAGCAAGGGTTGTTTTTATTAGTTACTCGTTTCAATCTTAGCTTTCAGTATGGAAAAGAATATTGGTCAAATCCAATTTAGAAAGGTGATCGGGATAATTCTTTCCTGTGATATAGCATTGTATTTCAATTATATTGATGTTATAATTTAATTTCTTTCCACAATATCTCTTGTATTACGTGGCTCATGAGCGAAACAGTTTTTTTTTTTTGATAAGTATGAGCGAAACAGTTAATTACACAACTTTTTCCCAACCCGAGCCACCGGCAATGGCATACATATCCGCTTGGCTAAACAAGGATTGCTCGGCTCGTCAGTTGTTATGGTGTCAATAAAATTAAAGGGAAATCCCCCATTTGTCTGTAATGGTCAACTCGACCATCAATATATTTATTACCACTAATGCACATTGTAATATGAATACACACCCTTGACGTAAATGGAGAGGATCCCAAGTTCATTTCTGATCCCAAGTTCATTTCTTATATACTCTGGTATCATTTCATATTCTCAGGTTCGATGTCCTAGAAAATGTAACAGAAAGTTTAACAGAAAAATCAGAATCTGTTATTCCATTGTAGCACTTAGCTATTATATATACAAATGGGCTTCATAGCCACAATGGGTTATACTAAAAGCAAAATGGGCCAACCTATACAACAACTGGGCCCAATACAACGACAATTACTTATTTGAACCACTAGAATTACTATTAACATTCTCTCCCTTAAACTGAAATGCATTAAACATTCGGGCTTTAATAGAGTTCTAAACTACAAATATTACACAAATAGCTTTCAAATACAATCACTGAGAAGACACGTAACTCCATTTTGCGAGACAACCTCAGAACTAAGCAGTTTTCACTTGTTGGAGCACACCCAAGTCTTCTTCTTAGCTCGATGAAGCTATCACTCTTCAAAGGCTTTGTGAGGAGATCGGCCTAGTCAGGTCTTCCGAGCTAACATGCTTCACTCAATAGTTCCTTCTTTGCTCATATTTCTCAAGAAGTGATATCTAATATCGATGTGTTTGCTTCTTCCATGCATCATCAGGTTTTTTGACGACTGATAAATGAGCTATTATCACAATAGATCGTTAAACACTTGTCCATTACCAAGCCAAGCTCTCCCAATATCCTCTTGAGCCATACACCTTGACAAGCACAATGAAGGTCGCAGCCTATGTACTCGCCTCGTTGTAGATAAAGTCACAATTGGTACATTTCTTGAGGACCATGAAACAAAGACTGAACTCAACAAAAGACAAAACCAAGTGGTGCTCTTCCCTGTCTACTATGTCACCAAAGCATAGTCACCATCACAATAAGCAACTAATTCTTGCTTTCACCGCATTATACTTAATGCCCGGGTCCTACAGCTTCCCTTAAGTACCTCAGAATTCTTTTTGCTGCAACAAGATGACTGTCAGTGGGATGATCCATAACTCTGCTAATCACATTTACAGCATACATGATATCTGGTCTCGTGGCATTTAGGTACATTAAGCTACCTACTATCCGCTTGAAAACGATTAATATCCACCTTGTGTTCATCTGCGAGATACTCCATACTTGCCGCCAATTCTGCAGGATTGATAATGAGTTTGGAATCCTCCATTCCAATCTGCTCAAGATCTCAAAATGTATCTTTGTTGTGTAATGAAGATTCCTTGATTACTTTGGATAACTTCAACACCAAGGAAATGCTTCATTCTACCCAAATCACTCATGTCAAAGTGAAGTTTCATGGATTCTTTGAACCTTGCTATCATATCCAGCATTTGTTGCTGTGAGCAGTAAGATCATCAACATATGTTTCGACAATGAGAATGTCAAGCTTGTTCTCGATCTTCGTATACAATGTAGCCTCACGAGAGCACTTCACAACCCTTCCTTCTCAAAGTAAGCATCTATCTTACTATACCCTAAGCCCGTGGGGCTTGTTTTAACCCATATAGGGCTTTCTTGGTGGTATACTTTCTTCTCTTGTCCCTTTTTCACATAACCCTGCAGTTGGTCGTCAAAAAACTGTCTCAAGTAACTCTCCATGAAGGAAAGCACTTTTGACATCTAAGCGATATACAATCCAACTTTTCTTGGCAAAGAATAGCCAAGATACATCTAATTGTAGCCCATCGAGCCATTCGAGCAAATACCTCACAATAGTCTATGCCATATTGTTGAGCATAGCCTTTTGCAACAAGTCTTGCTTTGTGTTTTTCTATCTTTCCTTGCTCATTTAGTTTAGTCTTGTAAACCCACTTCACACCAATCTTTTTTTCCTCCTCGAGGAAGTTCAACTAACCTCCAAGTATCATTCTTTTCTATGGATGCTATCTCACTATCCATAGCCTTCTTCCATTCATCATGTTTCACAAACTTCTTGATAACAAAGTGGGATCTGCAGGATTTTCAAGTACACCTAAACTCGAGCACTATTCTCTCCCTCTTGTAGATCATCACCGTCATCGCTATCGTAATAAAATCATTCGTATGAGGGCTTTCTCACAACTCTCCATGATCTAGATACTTTCGCCAATGTCAATTTCTGCATTTCGAGTACCTGCACTTCTTCATCGATTGTCGTGATTCGTAACTCATCGTTACGAGCTATACCAGTTCAAGATTTTCATTCACCATCTGTTTCAAAAGTAGCAACATCCGTGTCTCTTGCCCCGATTTGCATTATCTCGTATCAACTATTTCGAGTCAACAAGTTCGAGATTCATATCTCAGATATCGACTTGGTATCCCACTTCCATACCTTGTCTTCATCAAATTCAACATCCTTGCTCACCATGATCTTCTTTTGTAGCAGGTCATACAAATGTAAGCCTTGGATTCTTCACTTACTCCAAGGAAAATGCATTTAAGACTTCTATCATCAAGTTTCCTTCTTTTGAGCACTTCTGGTACATACATATAAGCAATGCACCCAAATACTCTAAAGTGCTTGTGATGGCTTTACACCACTCCACATTTCTTGGTGTGATATCCTCTAGAGACATCTGTAGGGCTCTATTCAACACATAGAAGGCCCATTTAACAGCCTTCAAAGCCGAATTCCTTTGGTAGATTACCTTCCTTGATGAGGCTTCTCACCATATTCATGACACTCCTATTCTTTCTCTCACCCACCCCATTCTGTTTGGGGTGTATATCTGTTGTGAGTTGCCTCCTTATCCCATTCTCCTCACAGAAACTAGTGAATTCATTTGAATTAAACTCACCTCCTCTATCTTTCTTAGGCAACTAATAGCACAATTTGATTCCTTTTCTATCATGATCTTAAATTTCTTAAAAGTCTCAAAAGCAAGAGATTTTTCAGACAAGAAATACACCTGTGCTTTTGGAAAATCATCAATTAAAGACATGAAATACCTCTTTTCCCCATTTGATGTTGGTGAGATAGGACCACATGCATCGTAATGTAGCAGTTCTAACTTCCTTGAGGCTCTCCATTTACTTTGCTTTGACATATTATCTCGATGTCGCCTCCTATCAAACACTCAGACACTTCTTTGCGTGCTCCTTTAACTCGGCAGCCATTCACCATCATTTTCTCTTAATGCAGCTTTAATCTACTATGACTCGGTGAGCATACCTTCTATGCCATAGACTAGATACTTCTTCACACGTGGTTTGCATACAAGCGTAGCAATAGTGGATCCTAGGACGAGTAAAAACGTTATTACTAGCCATCTTCGAGGTTATCAATAGCCTCTTTCTCCTCGCGGATAGACTTTACACGAGATCATCCTCAAAAGTAACCTCAATCCTCGTGGTTGTGGCGGCAACACTAATTAAATTGTTCTCAACTCGGGCACGTAGTATACATCAACTATGACTATTATACGACCTTCAATCCTTAGTTTGATACTCCTTTTCCCATTACATTCAATCTCATGTTATTACCTAGCTTAATCAAGTTTCTCTAAATGTCTCATCCAAATCATAAAACCATGCTTTAATGCTACACATATGATTGGAACATCCGAATCAAGAAACCACTTTTCATTTCTTGGTTCTTGACATGTCTCAACATATTTGCAAGCATTAGTTTTAGATATAGATTTATCGGCCTGAAGAACTAGGCTCATCAAGACAGCCATGAGAATTACCTCTTCTTCTTCATTTCAAAGATAATTCGCCTCCTTTGCCTCAAGATCAGACACTCACTGGATAGTGGCCCATCTTGCGACACTTGTAGCATTCAATGTGGTCTTTTGACCCCCGCTCGTCCCCTTCCTCTCGCTCGTGGTACCTCTTCCACGGCCCCTCGTACTACCTCTCCCGGAACCAATGACTTTCAAGGCTTGAGCCGAGCTTGCTCATCGCCTTTCCCTCGAATCTTCATTCTCGCTCTCGTTCACAAGAATGCTACTCAACAATGCATCAACCGAGCGTTTCAACATTGGTGGATAGCTTTATTGAACACACAACGTAGTTGAAATCTTTAGTCATCGATCTCATGATCTTTTCAACTATGAAGGTTTGATTATGCTTTCCCGAGCGCTTCATCTTGTTCACGATCGCAAAGAGTTCTTGAAAAATACTCACTCACGGCCTCCCTTCTTTCATGCGTGAGCTTCAAGTTCCGATCTCGAGGCTTGCAATAGAGCTCGTTTCACCTTCGACGAGCCCTCGATACTTCGCTTCAATGAATCCCATATGTCCTTTGAGGTGTCAATGCTCACAATCGTCTCTAGAACACTCCTATCTAGAGCTTGAAACAGATAATTCTTAGCTTTGAGATCCTTCAGTTTCGCTTCAGCCAGTATCTTCTCGGTGGTCGCACTCGCCGATTTGGGAGTCCTTGCTCAACAACATCCCAATACTCTTTTGAACGTAACAAATTTTCCATCGCCGTTGCCCAATGGTCGAATGACCGTCAAATTTGGGTATTGCCGCATGGACGTAGCTTCCATTTTCCTTCTCCGCCATGGATGATCGCGAAATCTTGATTTCACGATTTGCAGAGTCCTCAGATCACCGAGCTCGATACCAATTGTAAATGAAAGTTTAACAGTAAAAATCGAATCTGTTATTCCATTGTAGCACTTAGCTATTATATATACAAATGGGCTTCATAGCCACAATGGGTTATACTAAAAGCAAAATGGGCCAACCTATACAACAACTGGGCCCAATACAACGATGATTATTTATTTGAACCACTAGAATTACTATTAACAGAAAAAGGATAGTAACACAACTCAATAAATTAAGTTGTAGCTTATCTTGTATATATAGAACCAAGCTCTTCCCTTTTCATTGTGCAATTCATTTTTCAATTCAATGATATCTCTCTCTCTCTCTCTCTCTCTCTCTCTTTGATAGTCCCTAAAATTTTACCCTTATTTCTCAAACCAAACTAATTCCTTATTTCTTGTTTCCAATATTATTAATTGATTCCATCTACTACTAAAACACAAAATAGTTTAGTGGGATTCTATTTTTAATCTAATAGGCAAATTTTTGGGGTGTTACAATGTGTATAAGGAAAAATCTTATCGAAAAGACTCGTGTTGGTTTGTGAAGAGACAATCTTAAAAGTAGTTAGTGATGCTACATAATTTTTTCAATAAATAATTGCTACAATTGGTGTCATATTTTTTATACCAAATTTACCCTTAAAATCCAATCTAATATTACCATGATTACCCTAAAAACTACATTAGCTAAAATCACATTTCAATCTCTATTATTCTTTTGGCCAAATACTACAATGTAATTTTATATCGAAATGCTATATGGACAACATTTGTTGTACAAAAGTGGACAAATACATAAATTAGACTATGGGACCCACCGAATAAACAATAGAAAAGTTAAAAGAAACTTGCTAACATCTAAGACCCACCGTATAATTTTGGAATTTGTCCCTTTTTATCACCTAAAACTTATCCAAATAGCATAACTCATTTTATATACATGTCCACCTCTAGTAGTGTTCATCTGGCATCCCCACAAACCCATCCGCTATAGTAACCATCATCTGACGGTGATGCCTCCTTTGGCGAGGTGCATCGAACGCTATGCTCTTCCCCCTTATCACCTCTTATTAGTGGTATGGGGATGGTGGGAATCTCTCTTGATGCATATCTATGAAGACCGAAATGTGATATATTTTAATTAAATTTAAGGACAACAAGAACAATAATATGATAATTTACTAATAAGACTATATAAAAGACAAAATACATACATAAACAACTAAATTAATGAATCTTCGTGTTCATCTTCTTCATCTCCAGTCTCTTCTAAAGAATGTTCGTCTTCACCCTCTTCATTTGATTGTGGTTCATCGGCTTTTAAAACTAGTTCCACTTCTTCAACAAGGAGTCGGTCATCACGTAAGATTTCAATTGGTTCAACTTTTAATTACCTCATTTACGCCCGACATTTCATCCACTTGATAAGGAACCTCTTCCCCCGCATCAATGGCTTCAAAGCGACCCGTGGTTTTCTTAATTTCAATACAGTGTCCTTTCGAAGTTGATGGATATGAAACATAATACGCCTGTCTCACATTTTCGAACAAAATAAACACATCAAAGGCTTTATATCGTCTATCCATTCGAGTGTTAACATATTTTGGATTCAATTTTGCTCTCTCTAACCGATGAA
The DNA here is from genome assembly GCA_020916435.1 of Oxytropis ochrocephala. Lineage (NCBI taxonomy): Eukaryota > Viridiplantae > Streptophyta > Magnoliopsida > Fabales > Fabaceae > Oxytropis > Oxytropis ochrocephala. The sequence goes on from CM037093.1 coordinate 20,035,334, forward strand.
TCAAGCCAACTACAATAAAACAAAACTATTAACTTTTTATAGTCTAAAGTTGTGTATTCAAGTTCATATATGTGTTAGAAACTAATAGTGTTGGAGCAAATTTATTTAAAATAATAATAATAATAATAATAATAATAATAAATAATAAAGAGAACAAAATTAGAGCATAATAAGAGAAATCCAACATAGAGCTATTCTATTTAAAGTAGTAGGTGCATCAATCATGCATGGATGGTTTTGTTGCACTTATCAATATAAAGTCAAAGACATGTTGAAGAAGCCTCTTAAATGAGAGTTAGATACAATTCATCCATTTAAAAGGTACTTTTAGTCTGCAAATGTCAAGAAAATCGAAGTTTAGTCATAATTCAAAAAATTTTAAAATAGTCCCCTGCAATTAGTAACGTTACTACTTTAGTCCCTGTTTGTTACTTTACTCTTAACAAAGGAGGACTAAGCTGGATTTTCTTGACATTTGCGGGGACTAAAAGTACCTTTTAAATGGAATCACAGGACTAAAGTAGTAATGTTAGGACTAAAGTAGTAACGTTTACTAATTGCGGGGACTATTTTAAAATTTTTGGAATTGCAGGACTAAACTGGATTTTCTTGACATTTGCGGGGACTAAAAGTACCTTTTAACCTAGATTTTTGATGAATTGGGTTTTGATTATGGATGTAATCCTAAGCGCGAGAAAGGGGGCTTTGGGGATTTGAAACTATTTAATCTTAGTGTCTTTGGCATAAGAGTACCTTGTGGAGGAAGCTCGTCAAGGCCTAGTATGGGGCACATGTAGTAGTTAACCTAAACCTTATTAGTGGCTATACCATTTTACTACTCCTCAGTGTGGTGGAAACATATATTTAGGGTGGGAGATGGTGGGTTCATAGTCAAGATTGGTTATCTAAAGGAGTATCTAAGAAGATGGGTAATGTAATTTTGTTCTCTTCGACACGATAAATGATTCGCGAACTCCCTGAAGGTAGTTTTCCCAAGGTTGTTCACTATCTCAACCAAAACTAAGTGTAATGTGGGGATATGGGCGGCTAGAATGTTTAGGTCCAAGAGTTGATTGTTTCCTTGGAGGATAATCCATTGTTTGGTAGGGGTTGTTGACAAACTTGTTGGCTCAATTATCCTCCTTTACAATCACGACGGGGGCATGTGGATTTAGGTGGCAAAGAATGAGGAAGTATGCTCCCCTTAAATATGTACTCTTCATTGCTCCTCATAGGCCCCCTAATGACTATGAGGTTGCAATTCGAGGCCTATGTTATGCAAAAGCAAGTGGAAAAGTAGTGCACTTCCTAAGGTAGTTTCTTTTACACGAAGACTCCTCTTAAATAGAATCCTATCTCGAGCTAACATATTTCATATGGGTTTCAAATCCTAGTTTGAAGACACATTTTTGTCCTTTGTGGGGAGCATTCTGAGGCAAATGACACACTTAATCCTTAGTTGTGAGGTCTTCATGCAGCTATGACACTTAGCATTTAAGTGGCTTGGGATAATAAAGATGGTTTCGCTTTATTTTCTCGAGTCTTCTATAGTGGCGAGCTCCCTACCCAAAATTGGAAGGACTTGATTTTTGTTTGACATGTTTTGCTCTGAGATATCTGGTAAACCAAATATGAGATAATATTTTCAAATAAAATCCTAGATCCCTGAGAGACTCATTTTGTAATTAAGCTTTCCTCATGGTTCCCTTCTGGCTAACCAAAGTTGAGTCTAGTCTTTCTATGAAAGGTGTGCACTAATGCAGCAAGATATAAGTGAGGTCGACAACGACAAGGTAATTTTTCTCACCCATTAGTAATTTACGCGCTTTACTCACCCAATCGACTTGGCGTCGGAGTGCAATGCAGTGACACCTGCATGCATCTGTGAAGGCATTCACTGACAAAGGCTCATCATCGCCACCCAAACAGTAAAGTCAACTACAGATCAGGATAGTGCTTCAGCCATGAGTGCCTTCTTTTCGAAAGAGATATTTAATACCCAGATAGCTAACAAATCTTTAAGAAATACAAGAGAAGTTTTGAAAAAGTAATGGTGGGGTTCTTAATTAATGAGAGTTAGAACAAAATTTGTTAGATCTCCCACACTCGGGTGCGAGCGATCTAGTTGAATGAATAACTCATGGTGATGCATTTTTCATGCAAGCATCAATGTCACGGTGGGAGTGTGAGTGAACCTGCAATCGAGCTATCATACTCGAGCTTGGAAAATTTGTTGTTTACTTTGATGATCCTTATCTATAACTTGAGTAAAATGATCACAATTAATGTGCATTTAAGGAGTGTACTTATAAGTACCCTTAGGAAGAAAACCCACAAATTGGTTCAAAGGCAACCAATAGGGAAAGAAGTCCTATGAGTGTCGGGCTTGATAGACTTTTTCGAATGTTTACGGTTAAAGGGTCTAGTTTTTAATTCTCCAGTGGTAATAATCATATTAAAACTATATCCCTGAGTTGGTCCATTAGCATTGCCGAATAATTCAACTTTCAAAATTTTTGACTGGTGGGGAAACCCTATTGTTTGCATTTAACTCTAGGTGTAATTAGTCCTTTCGTGCCTCATTCTTCTTGCAGATTGTTTCTCTTTAGGCTTTTTTCCAATGGGTTTTGGGCCAAGGAAGTTTTAGTGAGACTTATATTTGTGACTGGATTCGAGCATCTGTCAGATCCCCTTTAATAAAATTTTGCTTATAAGAAAAAGTGACCCCATATCCTATCAACCTATTGAATACATTTTTTAATACAATTGGGAACCTTTTTTTTTTGGTAAACAAAAGGCCAAAAGGCCAACCGAGATTACAATTGGGCAGGACAAGGCCCACCCAAATCAACAGAAATCAAATGGACTAACAAGTCCGGCAGAATATCAAATATTACAATTGTATCTCTAGAATAATGACTTCTCCCAGCCAGAAAATCAGCTACAGCATTCATTTCACGTGTTATCTTCACCCACTCCACATGAAGGCTATCGTTTCCAATACCAAACACACTGCGCCTCATCTTCCTTTGTTCCCTATCACCATGAAACTCATCCTTCAGAATATTGATCACCTCCAAGGAATCAATCTCAATTATCAACTTCCTGTAGCCTCTATTCCACGCCACTCCAAACCGTAGAACACACCCCACATCTCCGCTTCCACCACCGAGCAAGGATCGAGACGATGCATGTAAGCGAAGACGAAATTGCCTCTGTGATCACGCAGAATTCCACCGCATCCTGCCGATCTACCATTATCCTTCACAGAACCGTCACAATTGAGTTTCCAATTTCCAATTGGAGGAGGATTCCATTGATGCATATCGCTATCAAATTGGGAATTAGTTATCAGATTCCCCATAGTACTTTTGTTGATGCACGCTATAATCCAATCAACCTGTCTTCGTATAGTGATGACTGAATACAATTGGGAACCTATATTACTATTAATGTTTTAATACAATTGTTCATTATCAACTTCGGCCAATACAAAATGGTGCTAGAAATTTTCAGAATAACGTGAGAATAGTCAATCACAATTGCCTCTACTAAGAATGTTTAAACATTTCAATGCACTGTTTTTTAATCATGAATCAATTGATGTGTGCTGCACTGGTGGAAAAGTTTTTCTTTCACAAGTATCTCCTGTAGTACATTAGGAAAAGCAGCAAGACAAGACCGTCTTTCCGCAAGTAATAGTAATAAAATAAAGCGGACAAAGTTAAGGTATAACTAAAGAAATCCAACTTATCAATTCGAAACTAGAAGTGTTGGAGAATATTTTATTTAAAGTAGTAGAAGTAACATCTCAATACAATTACAAACTAATTATACTTTTTCAAATTGATATACTATTTTGTGGGGCCCTAAACAATAATATTGGACTCATGCCCAGTGCAGTAGCTAGCACTGCACAATCCCTTAAACGACCTTGCGCATAAATCATGCATGGATTGTTTGTGTTGGACATATCAATATTAAGTTACAAACATGTTGAAGAAGCCTCTTGCTTCAGAGCTAGAGGTAATCTTCAAGAACGCTTGTGCTTGAGAGTTAGATACAAAACACCTACCATATTGGATATCAGGATGAGTATATCGAGCACAAAAACTACCACTTCCCTTTGTCATGCAATCAGCATGAGATTTGCACAAGTTTGGATGTTCCTCCACCATTTTCATAAGATAATCTGCATCAATGCAGTAACCCCCAAGTGGTGTAGTTAGGTAACAACGACAATCTTCGTCATTGCATTGTGGTGATTGAAAAATATTACAAGATACTGACAACCTCCAACCTTTTTCATCGAGAAAATTAATACTGCAAATGAAAATGGCAAAGTTCATTGCAGCAGGTATATATGTACATACTAGGGGTTGGGAAAAAAAATCTATTTCATCAACCATTCATCCAATGCAAGAAATTATTTATTGGATTGGATCCAATCATAGCATTTAATTTACGGATGGTTAGGGATACATATACTATTTTTCTATATTAATTAAATAATGAATTTTAAATTTTTATTAATGTATATTTTCTCAAATATTTTTCATAAAACAATTTGTCAAAATGATTTGAAAAAAAAAAATTTGGGTGATTTTTATTAAATGGATTATGCATGTATTAGACTTTTCAATGAATTTTTAATACATAAATGGAATTTTTTTAATCCATTCATCCTTGTCAAAGCCAAACTTTTTTTCTAGTTCATCCTTTTGTCACTCCTTATAGTCACCCTTATACCTAGACACGTGCAAAAATCTTGAATTAAAGTCCATCTTATCTTATCTTATCTTTACATATAATGCGAAGTTTTTCCAACAGTCAACTGTTGGAGCTTTCTACAATTGGCTTCATTAGATTACCACTCTACTATTATTCCACTTTGCACATGTCAAATATTTCATGTCCAAATTGGCTTCAAAGGTCACATATGTTTATTTATTAATAAAAAAATAAACATAGTTTTAGTGTATTTTGGGCCACTCTAAGTTGTGTATTTTAGAGTCTAAAAAAATTTAACTGCTCAGATATGCAAAAGTTTGTATTTCAATAATCGGATTGGTGAAAAGAAAAATAATTTTATGATTGAAATACGCAAAGTGTGTGTTAAGCGGTGTATTTTGGAGTATTTTAGAGTCCATAAAAATCTAGATGTTTAAATACGCCAAGTTCATCCCTCAATAACCTGGTTTGGTGAAAATAAAATAATTCTATAACAAAATATGTAAAGTGTGACACTAAACAGTGTGTTTCAGAATACTTTAGAGTCCAGAAAAAAACTCAACAGTTCAAATACGCGAAGCTCGTTCTTCAATAAATAACCTTTGATACAAAGAAAAAAATAATTTTGTGGCTAAATACGTAAAGTGTGATGCTAAACAACGTGTTTTGATACTTTAGAGTCGTAAAAAAATGTTTAGATGTTTGGACATTAAATTAAATGATAAATTGTCTCATCCTTCAATATCAAATTTTCTCAAAGAAAATAAATTGTAAGTCGCTGACTTTCTTTAATTTTCAATATCAAATTTTCTCAAAGAAAATAAACGGTTTATATCCTCTGATGAATGTTGCTTACGTCTCTATCGTTAAGAGGTGACATCAACAAGTAGAGTTGATTTTCTCGATCGCATAATTTTATATTATAGATGTAATAAGAGGAATAAATTTGTCCAAGTTTCCTCTACAAAATTCACTATAATTTAAAATAATATGATTAATGTAAGATCATTAACTTCATACATAAATAATTGCAAAAGTCCAAAGCAATTAATGTATGATCTGGCTTCACACCTACTTGTATACTAATTACGATCAAGTAGACATAAATTTCTCATGACTAATTTTCCAAAGTATAAATATAAATTAGGCTTAAATATCATTTACGCTCGCAAATATCACCATAATCCATTTACTCCTCAAAAAAAGTTTCAACATGCCTCTTACAAATATACACCGCTTACGCTACCTCCTACCTGTAGATTATGCTGACAAATAAGTAAGTGTATAATGGGTATAAACTGCTTATATACTTCTCCCGCAAAATATAATCATCGTTTACTGCTACCTGCAGAGGGAACTAGAAACACTTTATATTTGCAAGAGGCATTTTGAAACTATTTTTTACTGAGGGGTAAATGGTATGGTGATATTTGTAGGGTGGTAAATGAGCCTATACATTAATACATGCATGGTGAGAAAGTAAGATGAAGAGAAGGCTAAATACGTACAAAATGTGGTAGAAAATAAGCCAACTAAAGGAGCTAGCTTAAGAGGTGCCATTGTTTGATGAAGAACCAGCTGTAATGGTTATGAGCTAGCTTCGTTTTGTGTAGCAGCAGTTTACTCTTGAGTGCACCAATTTATATGCATACTTTTATCGCTGCTGATGAAAATTGAACCTTTCACAACCTAAAGTAAGCATATATAATGACATAAATTAACAATATAACACTAAGTGACATGCAACCGCTCACCCATTGAAGGTTATATTATATTATTGTAATAAGAATCTTTTGTTACGTAACAAAAGAATACCACATTATTCGTTCAATAATATATAAGATAAGATATAAGATAAGTTAGGAGTGACCTTTTTATTTTGACAGCTCATTGGTAGACTTTTATTGATGGTTTATTTGAGAGTCTTACCCCCCAAACATTGGAGCGAGACAGTCTCATATCATCACCCTAAATATTACAACATTTTTCTTTGCATCAAATGGCCAATATTGGACACGAAGAGGAAAGTATTGTATTTTTAAAAATATATATATATATATATATATATATATATATATATATATATATATATATATATATATATATATATATATATATATATATATATATGAGAATATAATTTTTATAAGCAAGAATTGTATTAATGGGAGTATACAAACAAGAGGCCTCATGAAAACCTTTTGAGGCCAAAACACAGTGGGAAGAATATACAAAGAAAACAAGAAACTAAAACACAATCAAACAACCCACACAATAACCCACCCGGCTACGAAAATAAACAAATATGATGCCACACCACTAGCCCACTTGACAGACACCACAAAACCCAACAACTACCACCGATAACCTTAGCAAGGAAACAAAAAAATATCACCAGCAACAACACAACCAAACCGAAACACCACCAGCCACACACATAACACCAAATTCAACAACTAACCCAATAGTCAACTCTGCACAACCCAATCACAGCTGAACCAAAGCACCTGTAACCAAACACCACAAGGGTAGCGCCAACCAATCGGCACCTCACCAAGTTACAAGAGAAGATTCAAGCTAGAGAATTATTCACCAATATGAAACAATACAAATGATCTCTCTTCCCAACTTGCAAAAGAACCATCCCCAAGACAAATATTTTGCCTTATTCACTCCACTAGTGTACGTCATCAGCTGATTTCTCACTAAAGACTACAGAATTTCGCTCAAACCAAATACACCAAACAACAGATAACCAAGTTACACTACAAGAATAAGCTGGATTTGCCACAAACTTTTGCCACAAACTGATTCCGTCACCAATTTGCGACGACTTTGACTCATGATTTTTTGCCATTTTAACTGGCCGTGAGAAAAGCCTTAGTAAGTTTGGTAAGGATTTGCCACTGACGTTGATAATTTGCCACGGGCGTTGATAATTTGTCACGACGACATCCGCGAACGCCGTGGCAAACGCTTCAATCAAGATTTAAGTAAAAGGATCTCCTCGATCCTTTCTTTCACCCTCACTCTCACTCTCAATTTCACTCTCACGCAAACCCCAAGACTCTCACTCTCCTCACCTCACCTCACCTCCCGCCCTCCTCCTCATCCTTCACCGCACCGCCACCACCGCGCCTCCCTCAACCTCCACTACACCACCACTCTCACTCTCAACCTCCAAATCGAAACCCTAGCTTCCAAATTGATCAGCCTCGTTCCGATCTTTCTCCACCAAAGACCATGATCTCCGTGCGTGGAGACCACCATCGAAACCACTACCACCACCAACCGCAGCCTCTCTGGCCGCCGACACTTCTCGCACTGCTCACTTTGGGGATCGCGTCGAACCCTTCTTCGTCCAAGCAAGAACGCGTCGCCACGCTATTACCTTTACGCGCCCATGATTCCAGTGAAGGTTTTGTTTTAATCTTAATTCACTGTGTTTGGCTTAGCTTTTCCGTTCATTTCATCATTTTATGGTTGTTTTTTATATCGTTAATTCAGCTGGAGGCTGTTGTTTCAGGAGGTTTTTCATTTAATTTCAATGTTGATGACTTAATGTCCAAATTGCTTCAAGAAAATATAATTGCTAATTAGCATTTGACAAGGTTTTAGGATTACATTTAGTTATCTTTTGTGCCTATGTGGAGCATATGCTTCAATTGAGTGAGTGAGTGTTTTGGCAAATGTGTTTTGCTTTTAGTTGTTGAGTAAGCTTCGTGATCCGTGAATGGGTTAGGTAGAAGTTATTTGCAATTAGTATATGATTAGGAGATTAGTTTAGGACATCACTTTTTGTAAGAGATTGGTAATGGTTTGTCTAGTAGCCTGCTTTTTCAATGGTGAATTTCTTATTGGGAATTGGATTCGGTTTCTTATTTGTTGCACTTATATGCAGGGGCTATCTGTGTGACCTATTTGTCGGTAGGAAATCATCAAATGTTCAAACTGCTTGGAACTTATAGTCAAGATGATGTTGATGCTTTATGGGCAATAGTAGAGGAGCTCGAAATTGTTGATTTGTTCTTGACATATCCTTGAATTGTTGTGGATTAAGTCTTTACCATTCTCGTCATACTTTATCCTGGCTTTAATGCCACTTGCTTGCATTCTAGGATGTAACTGCTTGTTGGTTTCCTTGATTCAATATCACTAACGAATGGCCAAGTGGAGTCACAACAGAGTACCGCTCGGATATACCATGGATTCTCGATTCTCAGTGGCGTGATTCAACAATATCGAGCTAGTAAAAGAGATCAAACCATAGTAATTTTTGGATAGATAGCTCACAAGATACCTTATTAGATTATGTTTAATTAAGAATTTTCTATTTAACAATCGTAATTGTATGCATTGTCCCGATTTGATAAAGTTTGTGGGATTTTTCGGTTGTCCTTGTTCAATTGAATGGCTTTTGTTCACCGTGTTTGTTATATCTGTTGTAGGTATTGAAATTTTCAATTCAATGAGGCTTGCTTGGTGAGTGGGGATAGCCAATTTCGATTTTTTTAGTGTTGTTTTAATTGCTTAACCGTGGATTTGTTGAAGTGAGGTTAAAAGTCTTGCTACTGTAATCATTTGGTTGATTAAGAGTGCGAGTGCAGATTTATATATGTATTCGAAAGCGTTTGATGACATTTTCAATTTAATTGAGTTTACTTCTTTCCAAAAATAGAAGAATAAAAGAAGTAACAAAATTCTCTCCCGTGTGTGATTGATGAAGATTTGCATTTGTCTCTTGCACATCAAATGTACAAATCGCAATTATAAGAAAGCACTTGAGCATAGCAATGTCGTTTATGAGAGAAATTCCTTCTGCATCGACAACCTACTACTACTCTCGGTGCAATTTATTACCGTGTTCCTTTTTCTCGTTCTTTTATTGTATCCGTTGTGTGTCGTCATTTGTTAGACTATCCGACTATGTATAATAATGCATAGCTACCGATTTATTGCTTTTCATGTATCAAATTTGGAACATGCGGAATGCCCGTGCGAGCTTGCATGATTTTGATATGTGTGTGGCAAAAATGAAGAAGCACTTTAGATTGAGCCACATTTTGCAGAGTGTTACGAATATGGCAAATGCATGGAAGGTAAATAATTATGCTGTCGACGCGTGACTATGGCAGTAACTTGTTTCACTATTTTTGTGCTTAGTTTGTGTTATGGAGAAATCACACGCCTACTATTCACACCCCCACTCCTTCACTAAACCGATTGGGCCTTCAACACCCAAGCCCATATCCACTCATCGAATGGCCCGCATTGCATCTCCACAACGAACGGACTGCATCATCACAATTAAATGCCTCCAAAGCCTATAAATACCACATTTATCATGAGAGAGGTACGCATTAAATACTACTTATTTGCATTAACTCCACAGCTACTGACTTTAGCATCGGAGTGTTTGTGCAGGTACACCCCCCCTCAGCTCGGAATATCAACTCGGATGTGACTCCATATTGATCAAAACTTCATTACCTACCAACTATCTCGGACATACACTATCCTTAGATACGGTACAGAACATTGGCGACCACAGTGGGAGCTTTCCCGAATTCATAAAAAAGCTTTATCTATTTTTTCTTTGATCAATCATGGACCCCGAGTTTAGAACCGGCGCACGGATAGCAAGTATCATCCGATCTCATGAAGAGGGGACCCCGGAGGGAATTGCAGTAACCCAATCTGTTACTGACCGAAATGTCAATAACAGAGAATCAACCTCAAATCGTGTTCCCTCACCTCCTACGGTTATTCCCGTTCCAGTAAACACTTTGCAACAGCTAGTTCAAATTCTAAATCAGCAGAATGAAGCATCTCAAGCTAGGAGTCTCCGTATCTCCGAATTAGAAGCCGAGGTTGCAGGATATCAAGCTCGAGATATTGCAGATCGAGGTTCTCCGCAGCGATATGATCCACGGATTAACCCGACAGAAGAACCCGAACAACCCGGCAGAATAACTGAGCAGCGAAGGCGACATCGTTCTCCCCCAAGGCGACGTCATTATCATCGCTCTCCCCCGAGGAGACGAGGAAGAGAAGAACCAAGGGCAACTCTTAGAGATATAGACGACTCTGGGGAAGAAGATTCCTCTTACGCATCATCTTCACCACCACATGCATAACGATCTAGGAGCGGAGAAAGTCCTCCAAAACGAGAGCATCACTACCATAAGGGGAGAGCCCCGAAACTTAAACAATATCGTTCCAAATATCAACCTCGCAAAACTCGGAACCAGGAGAAAAAACAGGAAGTACAACCACCAAGAAGAGGGCCTTTTACTTCGGAAATAGATTATTTCCTCGCTCCCGAGGTTTAGAGAAACCTCCGAGCACTTGAAAATTTATGACGGACTCGGAGACCGGGCACGCTCATTTGGAATACTATGAGACCATGATGCAACATCGGAATGCCCTGTGAGATCATGTGTAGACTTTTTTTCCTCACCCTTGATAAATCTGCAGTTTATGGTTGAGAGACATCCCGGCAAATTCAATCTAAATCCTCGGGAACAACTTTCCAAGTTATTCTCAATGAGCCGCACATTCAAAAGTAAGGCCGAAATCATGGATGGTGTTACATGCAATCCACCAAGCCGATGATGAATCTATCCGGTCTTATATTGCAAGATTCAACACCGAGGTAGGAAAGGTGCATGGGTTAAATGAGGAATTTCGTCAGTATTTCCTATCCTGTGGTTTACGCAGAGGCACTTTATTCCAGATTGATGTAAGCATCAACCAACCTCAACCTTAGGGAGTTCTCCGACTTTCGTAAAAGTACATAGATCATGAGGAAGGTGATGAAGCTAGCAAATTCTTTTGTGAAAAGCGTAGCAAACCGGACTCAAGGAAAATGCAGACTTCGAATCGAAAAAACAAATCCAAACATCGAAAATCCTCGGAGATTCCGCATCGCGCCCATCTAGGGAATTCAAACCTCGGCAAGGCGACATCGAGACTACGCCGAACTCATATGTGGAAGCGGAGAAGATCTTGCAAGAATGTCGAACAATGAATTCAAACATGTAAGGTATCTCGATCCTATTGCCCCAAGACCGGATTGAGGAACAATAAGTATCGCTGTTATCACCAAAGCGCGGCCATGACACAAATCGGTGCAACGCCTTAAAGGACGATATTGAAGACCTTATCAAAAAAGGAAAACTTGGGCGTGATGTCGAAAGCCATTTCAACAGAGAAAAACATTAAACAGAGAAAGAGGTTGACGTAAGTAAAAGGGAAAGATATAAGAGATTATAAGGAAGAGCCGGACACTCAAGGAGTAGAGGCCGACTGTTGTGATGGTAATCTCGGTGGTGAAGTCAAGGAGCAGCAAAGCAAGAACAATCAAAAGAAAGTGGAAAGAAATTCAATGTGTAGCATCTACCTCACACCAAACAATAGCAACTCGTCCCCCTCTGTCATTTGGGGATGACGATCTACTAAACGGAAAGTAAACGAAGACATTCCATCGTTAATCTCTAGCAAAGAATGGCAGAGAAAGAGATAAGAAGAATTTTAATTGACCAAGGCAACTCGTGTGACATTATGTTTTTCGATGTATTGGAGAAAATTGGAATTACACAAGGAACTCTTCCCTATCATGAACGGACCTTTCCGCTTCAATGGATCCCTAACTAGACCAATGGGTTATGTAGACTTAAGAGTCACTTTCGGAGAGGAGCCTTTATCTCGGACAATTTTGGTTAAATTCATGGTGCTACCTTGCTCATCAATCTACAATTGCATCATTGGAAAGCCGACTTTGGGGAAACTCGGGGCGGTAACATCCACTGTACATCTGAAAATGAAGTTTCACTCTCAAAGCAACGAGGTAATAACTATCAATGCCGATCTAGAATCTTCTGAAAGATGCTATTACCTCCTTCTCAAAGCCGAATTTTCTGCAAGAGATAAGGCCGAGCTTGCATCAAAGAGTACATCTGCGAAAGAAGGAAAAGTGAAGTTTTCCGAGGTAAATGTAATGGATTTAGGCGCGCGCTTCGATCCTGACAGCTCGGACGAAGAGAAGGATAGCGTTCATCATCCGCATTCAGAGAAAAGGCCAGAACGACCGAAACCGGATGGGGAATTCATCAGAGTGATATTGGGAGACGATCCAACAAGAACAGTCAAGATCGGCGCAGACCTACCAGACGAAATAAAAAGAGAATTAACCCAGTGCTTGAGGGAACACGCCGATCTATTTGCTTGGTCGGCTGAAGACATGCCCTGTGATACCACCGAAATCGCCGCCATCATTTGTCAATATATCCCGATGCGGTGGGTTGCCCAACGCAAAAGGGTGCAAAATATCGAGAAGACTGAAGCGACAGCCAAGGCGGTAGACGACTTAGTAAAAGCTAATTTTGTAACTGAGCTCAAATATACTACTTGGCTCTCAAACCCTGTACTTGTTAAAAAATCAAATGGAAAATGGCGCATGTGCATTGATTACACCGATCTTAATAGGTCATGTCCTAAAGATGCTTTTAGGTTCCAAATATTGATCGACTAGTCGATCACGCCGTCGATTTTGTTTATTATCATTCATGGATGCATACAGGATATAACTAAATCCCAATGTTTCCGATCAAGAGAAAATCGCTTTATGATCGAACGCGAAATTTCATATCGAGAGTTATGCCTTTCGGCCTCAAAAATGCAGGAGCAACGATCGAGAATGATGAACGAGTTTTCAAAAACCAGATCGGACGAAATGTAGAAGTATACTTAGATGATATGATTGCAAAAAGTGAGCGAGCAGATCGTCATGTTACCGATCTCAAAGAAATTTTTGCAGAGATAAGGAAAAACAGAATGAGATTAAATCCGAGAAATGCACATTCGAGTCAAAGCCGGAAAGTTCTTGGGATTCTATCTCACCGAAAGAGGAATTGAGGCAAACCTGCACAAATGCAAGTCAGAATCGAGATGAAAACCCGAACACCAAGAAGGAAATACGTAAACTCAATGGCATGATTGCGGCTCTATCTCGGTTCATCTCAAATGCCGCGTTTAAATCACTACCCACTTTTTAAACTCTTAAAAAGGAATCGAATTTATTTGGACCACGAACGGGATGAGGCGCCACCCAAACCTAAAAAGATATTATCGTAACCTCCGATACTAACCCGGCCTGAACTCGGGAAGTGTTATATTTATATCACTCAATATCCGAGGAAGCATTAGGAGCAAAGATCGTCCGAGAAATAAAAGAGGGGCGAGAGGTTTACTTTGTGAGCAAAGCTTTACAAGGGCGTAACTTCGATATCAAAAATAGAGAAAATTGCTCGCTTTAGTAATAGCTACTCTGGCGACTCCGACATTATTTTGTATCTCACCAAGTAGTGGTTCGAACAAACCACCCGATCGACAAATCCTACATCGCCTGGACCTTTCAGAAGAATAATAAAATGGGCGATGAGTTTGTTCAATTCAAAGATCAAATATGAATCAAGATCGCAATGAAAGCTCAAGTGTTAGCCGACTTTGTAGCAGAGAAATGACTTCGCAGGTTTGAGGATGAAATATGGACAATCCATGTCGATGGCTCTTCCAATCCCAAAGGAAGTGGGGCTGGAATTATTCTTGAAAGTCCTTCGGGAGTGGTTATAGAACTGTCACTCACTTTCAAATTTACAACATCAAATAATCAAGCTGAATACGAAGCATGCATTGCAGGTCTCCGTTTGGCCTTAGATCTCCGAATCACTCGGTTAAATCTCCATACCGATTCTCTCCTCGTGGTCTCCCAGATCGGGGGACAGTACGAAGCAAAAGAGCCAATCCTCCAAAAATATCTGAATCAAGTGAAGAAACTACTCACCGAATTTGATTTCGCCGAGGTTAAACATGTCCCAAGAACAAACAACATTCGGGCCGATGTTCTTTCCAAATTAGCAAGCACCAAAACTGTGGGAAATCACCGTTCAGTTATACAAGAGATCCTCAGCAAACCTAGTTTTGGAGATGACTCACACTCGATTTCATCAGTGTACGTAATAAATAAAGACCAAACATGGACTGCTCCTATCTTGAATTACATCATGTCGGGCGTAGAACCTTCCGATCCTGAGGAAGCCAAGATCATCCGAAGAAAAGCAGCATCTTTTGCAGTGTTCAATGAACAGCTTTACAAAAAGGCACTCTCTTCACCGTTATTGAAATGTCTAGAACATACGGAGGCCGACTATGTGTTAATGGAAATTCATGAAGGAATATGCGGCCAACATTTAGGAGGTAGATCCTTAGCCAGGAAGGTGTTAAGAGCGGGATACTTTTGGCCAACCATTGAAGCTGATGCAAGGAACTATGTGAAGAAATGTCCGAATTGCCAGATTCACGCAAACGTTCACATTGCACCTCCTACCGGTCTCACAACTCTCTCCTCCTCATGGCCTTTTGCATGGTGGGGGATAGACCTTCTAGGACCTTTTCCAAAAGCCCCAGGGAGGATTAAATTCTTAATTGTGGCAGTTGATTATTTTACTAAATGGATTGAAGCCAAACCACTATCTATTATTAAGGCAAAGAACTGCATCTCTTTTTTCCGAAAAGAAATAATTACCAGATTCGGGGTGCCCGAGGTGGTAATCACGGACAATGGAACTCAATTCGCTGATAAAGGATTCGCTGATAAAGAAATAATCTGAATATTGATGTCCGATCTTAAAATCAAACATCGATTCACTTCGGTGGAACATCCCCAAACAAATGGTCAAGCAGAAGCAGCAAACAAGGTACTTCTCAACGGGTTGACGAAAAGGTTAGACGACGCGAAAGGAAATTGGGTTCAAGAGCTCCCTTATGTCTTATGGGCATACGTAACAACCCCCAAAGCTCCACAGAGAAACGCCTTCCATTGTCATATGGGAGTGAAGCGATCATTCCAATAAATCGAGAACCGTCTTGGAGAACCACAACCGAAATCACTAGAAGACAATGGACAAGCTTTACGAGAAGAGCCGGATCTTGTTGAAGAAGTCCGAGATCACGATCCTCAAGGAAGCCATCAACAAACAGAGGATAGCCACCGTTATAATCGTAAAGTCGCCCCGAGGATTTTGATGTCGGTGACCTCGTCTTGAGAAGAGCCGATGTTGGATTAAAAAATGCATCACAAGGCAAGCTAGCACCAAACTGGGAAGGTCCATATCGAGTCACTTCAAAGACGGGAAATGGAGCTTTCGAGCTAGAGACCCTAGAAGGCAAGGCGATCCCAAGAACGTGGAACGCCACCAAACTCAAGAAATATTACAGTTAGACTTGCTTTGTTAAGGCATTCTATTTCCGATCTTGTTAAATATCGACTTGCTTTGTTAAGGCATTCTATTTCCGATCTTATTAAATATAGACTTGCTTTGTGAAGGCATTCTATTTCCGATCTTATTAAATATAGACTTGCTCTGTTAAGGCATTCTATTTCCGATCTTGTTAAATATCGACTTGCTTTGTTAAGGCATTCTATTTCCGATCTTATTAAATATAGACTTGCTTTGTCAAGGCATTCTATTTCCGATCTTGTTAAATATAGACTTGCTTTGTTAAGGCATTCTATTTCCGATCTTGTTAAATATAGACTTGCTTTGTTAAGGCATTCTATTTCCGATCTTATTTCTATATGATTCAACGCATTGATCGATATCACAGTTTTTTATCTCATAATCTTGTTTAAAACAGAAGAGAAGAGATATCCGAGATAAAGACACAGTCACAAAGGAAGCCAAAATATGACAGATATTAATACGATGATGTCATTACAAAAAATACCGGTTGCGGTCGGGCCCTCAGTTTCAAAAAACAAATGAAAATAAACAATTACACATCTTTGGGATAAACGATCCTGGACACTTCATCGGATTCCGGGTCGAACTCAACAATATGCCCATCATGAACCCCCGTGACTCGGATTAAAAATATCACGATCAGCAATAAAGTCGGGATTGACTACGGCAACTTGGTCAAGTGCGTTATTAAAAGCCTCTACTATGCCCTCTTGACCCATTTGAATTGCTTTCATCCGATCTTCAAGAGCTTTAACATTCAGAGCAGTGAGTTTCTCAATCTGCTCCTGAAGCTCGGGAAAGTTCTGGGCCGAGGTTGTAGCCACCATCTCGGCGATCTTATCATCTTTTTCTTGAAGCTCAACAGCAGCCTTTTCAAACTTTTCATTTGACAGCTTCAGTTCGGCCTCCAGTTGTTTCTTTTCAGCCTCGAGTTGTAGGCGCTTAGCTTCTGAATCTTCGGCCATCTTTTTATAAAGATCCACATCTTTTTGGGATTTCTCAAGATCAGCTCGAAGTGTTACAACTTTCGAGCAGACTCATACTTGGCTTCAAGATCTACACAAATAGATGAAAAACATAAGTATAAAAGAAATTGGAAGACCGGATGGACGAGCTTAGAAAACCAGAAGCCATACCTTTAATTTGCAGAGCAGCATCTGTTTTATCTTCCCTCACTAGATCGGCCATCCTCGACAGCACCGAGATTGAAACTCCGAAGGGGTCAGCTTGGAACTCCTCGGTTTTGAGGGTCATATATGCCTTTGGATCAAAAGGAGCAGCAGACTTATGTCTTTTGCTTCTCTTTGATTGGTCGCTCAGATTAATCACGGTTTTTTCCCGATCTTGGGGTTTTGACCTAGGAGGGAGTTGACCAGATGGTTGTTTTCTCTTTCTCTGGAGTGGCCGATCTTCCTCTTTGTCCTCCACTTCGGGATTAACCACAGTAATAGGCTCGGCAGGAGTAACAATTGCTGCAGAGGTCCCCTCAGCTGCGACCCCGCTACTAGTTCCGACATTGGGTACCACTGGTGCAATTTGTTCAAGTGCCAGGGCTTTCAAAGCCGCCATATTCCTTTTTGGGGCCATACTATCTGCAGAAGAAATTCAAAATTCAGTTAGGAAAATTATGCAAGTAAGATCGGCAGATATAGTGAAAATAAACTAAGAAAAACGATTTAGAACCGACCTAAAGCTTTCTCGACGTGCTCAAACTTAACGGATGCTACCAAGAGCTTAGTATCGAAACCCCATTGATTCGGCCTATGTTCATTATTGGTGACAATCGATCGGCAATGAACATCGCAAGACTTTCAAGGTTTTCCGATCTTCCACTTTTAAATGATTCTTTTCAACAGAATGTCTTTTGGATTCATCTCGACGGGTCCAACCAAGAGGAAACTTGGTGGTGAGAACAATGTCATTCTCGGCATTAAATGTACCAACTCGATCTACTACTACTGGCAACACCGACTCTACCGTAAAAATTTATTTTTCCACTCATATTTTAAACTCTCCGAATACGGTAGAAAAACCTTGATGCACCGCTCTAGATCGGAGGGTATAATGCTCTAAACGCAGCAGTCCGCACATCGTTCTTCTCGGTCCTTTTGTTTATTTGGAACATATGTAAGAAAAGTTGTAAGGAAAGGGGCCGACCTAGATGAATACATACAAGCTCAAAAGCTCGTACGAAAGCCCAAGCATTGGGGTGAAGTTGAGATGGGGCTACCTCTAAACTCGCCAATACCGATCGTTGGAAGGCCGTGAATGGAGGACGGATGCGCATATGAGCTAAAGTCGTCCAATAAACAATAAACTTAAGAGAATCGTGGTAAGTAGCCACATGCTCGCCTTCCCATTCCAAAACACGCCGCTACGGGATCTTTGGCATAAAGCCTCTTTGAATAATTGCTAATATCGATCTCCGAGTCGATGAGCGTAGTCTATACCACAAGTTTTTCGACACCCGGGAATAATCGCGGGGCGAGCCCAAAGGGGAACTACGGGAGGTCGACGTTGTTAACCCGGAATCTTCATACCCATATAATAACTCGAAACTTCCGGTATCTTCGGTTCTTTGCCTCTTCTCTCTTCACCAATGTTCTCTTCTTACGGGTCGATGTGACGGATCGTCAACCTTTCTTCCATCCGATTGCGTCTCGGATTCGAGAACTTGTCTCGAGCTCGAGTCATCCAAGAGCTCGGATCTAAGTCAACATCTACTTGGGCCTCGAGTTCGGATTATTAGGCGCGGAAGGGTGGGCGATTCTTCATCGGAAGCTCTTCTACTATCACTTCCTCTCGGCCGGAAGACATTTCTTCCTCGTATCTCGGGGCAGCCATTCTTTCCTATCTATAGGATTAGAATCAGTCCTAGATGCCATTAGCTTTTCGATGTCGGGGCCTCTAGACTTGCGAGCTTGCTCGGCTTGGTCTATAAGTCCGGAGCGTTTGGCCGCGAGTTGTCATGCTTTGTTTTCGCGATTTTTACCTACGGGAATGGGGGCAAGCTATCGGGATAAATCAAAATATGTTGGGTTCACGAACAAGATCGGAACCCGACCGACAACCCCATCCCGACAAAAAAAGATTGCGGTGAGGCTAGATCTCACCCGTGAACTGAAAAAACGGCGCAACGAAAAATAATTTCTACGAAAAACACACAAAAAAGTAAATTCAAATGGAAGTACTAACCTCGTAAGAAAGTCTTGATAAAACGGAAAGATTTGATGTCGAATTTGAAGGAGCGAGCTCGGAGAACTTAGATTCACGAAGTCGGTAGCTCTGAATGAAGCAGGGAACTAAAAAATATGAATGAATTACCCTCGCTTGTATTTATAGGGTTTTGGGATATGACCGTTACTGTTCATTCGAAGCGACGCACTCAATCAAATCAAAGCAACACGAGAATCGAGGAGTCATCATTAAAAAGACGCCTCGAGTCCTGCGAACGATCACATCGATCAACACGAGCATTTAATGCTCTATCAAAAAAAAAGAAGAAATAAATATTAAAACGAAGCGTCACCAACACACTACATCTTCAAAGTCGGTAATACAGCTCGACTTCAACCATCTTCAAGATCGGTAATATAGCTCAGCTCCAACCATCTTCAAAAATCCAGAATACAAATTTCACTCTAGCCATCTTCAAGATCGATGAATACAATTTCAGCTCCAACCATCTTCAAGATCGGTAATACATTTCACTTCACCATCTTCAAAATCTCCAGAATACGGTTTCATTTCAACCATCTGCAAGATCGGTAAGAAAGTCCGAACACGGCTATTCTTCCAATCTCACTTAAACGATTTATTTTTACGCATATTTCAAGTCTAGTTTAACCTAACATGCCAAACCGACTTGGGGGGCAACTGTTATGGAGAAATCACACGCCTACTATTCACACCCCCCACTCCTTCAGCCAAACTGATTGGGCCTTCAACAGTCCAAGCCCATATCCACTCATCGAATGGCCCAGATTGCACCTCCACAACGAACGGACCAGATCATCACAATTAAATGCCTCCAAAGCCTATAAATACCACATTTATCATGAGAGAGAGGTACGCATTAAATACTACTTATTTGCATTAACTCCACAACTACTGACTTTAGCATCGGAGTGTTTGTGCAGGTACACCCCCCCTCAGCTCGGAATATCAACTCGGATGTGACTCCATATTGATCAAAACTTCATTACCTACCAACTATCTCGGACATACACTATCCTTAGATACGGTACAGAACAGTTTGCAAATCACATTCATTTCTTAATAAACCTCTCCTTTTATGTAGGAAAAAGGCAACATTGACCTTGCAATTTGGTACTATTTGATTGCCATAGAGGTCTGTATGCAATTCTGGACCTATAAACAACGTTTTTTTGTAGTGGTTTTTTTGGTTTAGTTTTCATCTTTGTATTATTATTCATAAAAAAGAGTATGTCAATTCCCATTCAATTGTGTCCAAAGATCCCGAAATCGATTTAAGAATTCAAGCACTAATATACAGAGTGGATTCTCGTTTCATTATTTTTCGTGGGCTAGTATATTATCTTCTCAAATGTTGTTGCAGTAATAATGGCAGTCACAAATCTTCGCCCTTTATCGAGTCATTAATTGATTTATTATTAGAGACTACCATATAAGCTTCACCATATGTTTGATGCGAATTCTTTTGTAGAAAGTGATGGATAAGCTTAATTTAGCCTTCATTGGATGCAATTTCTTTTCCTTATGGGCTATATTGTACGTTTTTTGTGCCCTTTTCGATTGGTTTGCTTTACATTATTCCTCCTTGTTCTGTTGCTACAGCTTCGCCCCAATTTTGTCGATGCATGGTCAAACCTAGCTAGTGCATACATGCGTAAAGGAAGACTCACTAAAGCAGCTCAGTGTTGGGAGGATTAATTGTTAGCACCCTTGGCTGTGTGTATGCACCTCAGGTAGTATTTGTTACTGTAATATACTTTTGGGTGTTCAATAGGATACCTACCTTTCAGATATTTGCCCTTACCCTTAAAGTCATCAGTTATATGAATATATATATGGCAATTTAATTTGTTAACGCCTCTTACTTGTATAGTCAACAGAAAACAATGTATGCAGCAGCATAAATATAAGTACTTGGCATTACACATCTTTAGAATTTTTAAAATAGCAGAATGTGCATCATTATTTTCTTGAAAACTTTATATGCTGCAAACCAGGATTTCCTTTATTGCCTGAATATTTATTTGCTCTTGTATTCTTCCATAGATCAGCAATGCTTTAGCTGGAACTGACAAGAAGGAGTTAATGAGAAAAGCGCCAAAATTCATATATGATGAAGAAAAAGCTTTAGAGGTGAGAAATTGCTTGCTATTGATATCATTCTTCAGGTTTCTCTTATAATGAGCCCTTGTCATACTTGATACTTTCTTGCTATTGATATCATTCTTCAGGCTTTATGCTACATGCTCATTAATTTCTGATATAATATAGAATACAATTTCATCTATTTGAAATGCAATGCTCAGATTTGCATACTGATTGGCTCATTTTGGACTCTAGATACTATCCGCACTTGTTTAAATGTCAGATGCTTTTTTTTTGATCAAAATGTCAGATATATGCGATTTAAGATATTGGTTTCGAGCAAGGGGAAAATAGAAAACCTTGCATAGGTCAATTCTTTTTCTTTTAACAAGTTGCTGTATATCCTCGATAAATAAATTACCTTTAACTAATTTTATTGTATGCATTTATGCCCAACCTCACTGATTGTTGGTGGCTATTAATAGATAATTTGGTTTCTATCTTTTCTTTTAGATTTGAATGATCTGTCGTTAGATCCTAATTGATGACAAGATATTATGGTAACTGCTATATTATAATATGTTACAATACAATTATTTAAAACTAACTAAACTTAGTTTTTGTAATGTGCAGGAGGCTTTATAACTCTCTTGGGCATGTTTGCTGCAGTGGAATTGAAACTGGGCATGTTCGCTGCAATTGAAGGCCCACTCTTATCCATGTGTTTACGCTCTTGAGGAGATAGGGTAGATGAAACTTTTTATATAACCATGTCAAAGTTATGCAACTAACTCATGTTAGCGTGTCTTAGACTAGCATCTCTATAGTGTTCTATATAGTCGTTAATGTGAATATCTAATTGGTGTGTATTTATGTTGTTTGGGATCTGTCTAATTTGAAAGTATGATTTAGTCGTTAATGTGAATACTAACAAATTGTTGGATTTATTATTTTTTTAAAAAATTTGCGACGGAAGGTGTCAGAGTTTGCCACGACTTTGCGACGAAAATTTGCGATGGATTTGCCACGGGTTTGCGACGGAAAAGTCCGTGGCAAACGATTTGCGACGAGCGTTTTTGCCACCATTTTTGGTACGTGGCTAATCCGTGGCAAATGTTGTTTTGCCACGGAAATTTGTACATTTGCGACGGAAATGTCCGTGGCAAATCAGCGATTTTCTTGTAGTGTTAGTCTTACAACCCTTCTGTGTCTCTTACCGTGCACCACTTTAGCAAAGAATGAAAAATTATCAATACCAACCAAGTCTTCCTCCATCTACACTCTCATCCAAGCTAGAGCAACCTCCCAAATTTTTTGAACAAAAGAACAATGAAAAAACAAACAAGGTATACTTTCACCATACTACCTACACATACAACATTCACCCTGATGTGAATCTGATAATACTTCCCTAGACAAGAGATTATCCACAATAGGCAATCACCCAAGGAAAAATCTCCATCCAAAAATGATCACCTTGAATGGTTTCAGGACCTTCCACAGCACCAACAATGTTTTCAGCAATAGAGCCTCATAAGGGAGCAACTGCAAACTAGACAAAATATCTGGATAACAATCTTTAACTTTAAATAATTAAAAACGGTTGCACCACCAGAACCAAACTTCCTTTCTATCCTTGGTTAGTTGTACTTCGCGAAGAATTGCATACAGTAAATCTGCTTCACGCCGTTCTTCTTCAAATTGTTGACGAGACAAAGTAAGGTTCCACCACCAACAAGAGTCCTCCGAATAACCAACCTCTGACACCAAATACAATTGTTGCGTTGAGACAACATACAAGATAGGAAAAGACATCATAATGGTCGACTCCTTCTGCAACCCACAACCCAACACTAATTCAAAGAAATTACGTTCCAAAGGTAAGTCATCCCCCAATTTGATTAAATCCCTCCACCATAATGAATCATTAATACACCATCTATTAGAATCAAAACTAGTAGAAACAGAGGCTATATCACCATACCGAAAAGAAAGGAAGTCCCCCACACATCATTCATATTATTGACGCACCTCCATTTCCATTTAGCTAACAAAGGCATGTTGAAAGCCTCCAAGATCTTCACCCCTATCCCCCCTCCTTCTTAGGTCTACAAATAATGTCCCAGGCCACCCAACAAATCTTCCTCTCTTCTTCAATCAAACCTCAAATAAAATGACGCTAAATACCAATCAAATCTATAGTGACTACCTTTGGGGCTTTAATGAAAATAAATAAAGAGGAATGCTATTAAGCACCAAATTAATAAGGACCACTCTACCACCAATAGATAATTGCTTGCCTCTCCAAGAAGCCAACCTTTTACGCATAGAGTCCACCACATGCCTCCAGGTACTCCATCTCCTCAGATTAGCTCTCACCGGAATCCCTAAAAACGTTAAAGGAATAGAAGCAACACAACAAGATAGAAAAGTGGAGGCCGCTTCGATAACACTATTGGGCACATTGATCCCTATTAGATTTCTCTTGAAAAAAATTAACTCTCAAGATGATACCAATTCAAAACTCCTGAAAATGTATTTAATACTCCACAAATTCGACCAAAATCCCTTTCCCAACAGAATAGTATCATCAGAAAATTGCATTAAAGAATAGTTGAGGCTAGGCACCACCTCATAACCCTAAAAACTGCCTAACTGAATAGCCTTCTGCATCATACCTATCAGACCTTCTACACATAAGAAATAAGAAAGGAGAGAGTGGCTCTCCTTGTCTAGGATCTTTGTGCATTCGAGACTTAGAGGTTGGGCTACCATTAACCAATGCAAACATAGAACAAGAAGCTATACAAGCAAGCTTCCACCCAATGCAAACGTCATTGAAACCCATCCGACCCATCATATAAGATAGGAAACTCCAAGATACTGAATCATATGCCTTCTCAAAGTCCACCTTAAACAACAAGAAATTACCCTTCCTACGCTTCTCCAAGTCAACTACCTCATTAACAACGAGAACTCCATCCAAAATTTGCTGACTTGGAATGAAAGAAGATTGACACAGGGAAATAACCTTCGAGATCACCTTCTTCAACCAGGGAGGCAAGCACTTTAGCCAAAAATTTTGCACAGACTTCCAATCAAACTAATAAGTCGATACATAGATAAAAGAAGATGATATAGCTTTAGGCAAGACACATGTGGTCTGAAACTCAAGGATGAAATCCACAACTTCCACTTCACCACATCCCAAGATTCCATAATGAACCGTAGATTGAAACCATATGGGCCAGAGCTTTTATTTCCATCGCACCCCCATGTCGCTTCTATAATTTCCTCTTCTGAAATAGGGATTCAGAAGAAAATTATCCCCCACATTGATCTTCTGATACTCAACACCCCGAAGAGTTGGTCGCTCAAAGTTCACATCACTGTATGAATTCTCGAAAAATTTTTTTACCTCTGTTTTGATCTCATCAATTTCTTCCGATCGGATACCATCCTTTTATAGCAACACAATATGATTTTCTTCTTCTCCGAGATTGTAAGCAAGCATGGGAATACTTGGTATTAGCCTCCCCTTCTTGAATCCATCTAACTCTGGATTTTTGTCTCAACAAACTGTCCTTTAAAATAAGATTATTCCAAAGAGAAGCTGCCACTTATTTTTTCTGAAACACCACATTACCATCTATCACCTCATATTTCCCCAAAGTCCAACACATTCATCTTAGACACAATATTGTAGACTCTAATTTTTTCTTTCAACAACTTAAGTTTTTGTTTAACTACAAAAGTCTTGCAACCAGGAACTTGAACATTACTCCATTTAGCCGACACAAAACTTTTAAAGTCCATGTGGTCAAGCCAACAATTATTAAAATGAAATGGTTTAGAACCCCAATTCTCGTTCGAACATAACAACCATATAGGGAAGTGATTTCTTCCCGTGCAAAGGAACGTCAATCAAATCCATGTCAACAATAAAACCAATAAAATCAAGCATTTCTCTTCCCTACCACCCACGCCACTTCCCACACGCTCCTTCACCCTGGTGGCAACATTAAAATCTCCAACCATGTGCCATTCTACACCCACACTACTTTTTTTGAAAGTACACAACTCTTCCCACACCTTACGCCTCTCCACAATATCACAAGAAGCATACACTAACACAAAGGAGATAATTATAGAGTTCTAATACACACAGACACCAATAAAACCAGTACCGCTAAATTGTTGTTTAACCAACCACATGCCACGTTTCCACATGAGAATAATACCGTCCGACATGAGAAATAGTACCAATAAAACCAGTACCACTAAATTCATGTTGTTTCTTAGTTTCTTGCAAACAAACAAAATCAAAATTACATGAACTGATGTTTGAAGCCAATCTCCTTCTCTTAGCTACATCCTTCAACCCTCTTATATTTAAGGATATAAGATTCATTTAGCCCTTTTTTGATGTCCCCGAGCCATAGCTCTCTAATCATGAAGTTCACCATCCTCAATTTGGTCCACGTAAATAGAGTCAGAACCATTGCCCTCAACTCCCAACCATTTTTCTTCCTCTCAAATGTTCCTCGCCATTGCTTTGTTTTGAAGAGCCCAAAATTCGTTGTTCCCACAAACGAAACATGTGGTAGCGATAGAACCCTCCCCAATAGAAGAGTCACTATCGCCGATGATGGAGGCAGATGAGTTCGTCAGCAAAGGCACATTTACTTTTTGGGTGTTGTGTGAACTTGCAAAAGAGACCTACTTCAAGACTCGAGGCACTTTGAGTTTGCCAACAGGACGAATCGGGTCACCTTCAAAGCCCGAATTATTTTATTTTTAATTTTCATTGGAATGGACTAAAGCGTGAGTCGGGTGTTTATTGGGCTTGAAGGGGGCTTAGTAGAACTTGGTACAAACCGATTAGTTGCAATTGAGAAACCACAAGCTAATCTTACTATTCGTGTTTTCCTTTATGGTTTTGTCAAAAAAAAATTATAGATGCGTCGATCCTATTTTTTGGATTTAAAAGTTACTTTAAAGTTCAAACTAAGGGTATGTTTGGATGGAGGGATTAGGAAGGGAGGGGAAGGCTTGATTTTCAATTCTAAATTGAGGAGATTGTAAAATATTTCTAAACAAAAATGAAGTGCGATTAACAATATAATCTTTTGCCCTTGGGTTTTAACCCATTGTAGTTTTCTTGAGGCTATTTGTTTTTGTAAGGGTTGGGGTACCCAAAATATTACTTTTAATATAATCTTTTGCTTATAAAAAAAGTGTAATTAACATTGTTTTATCATATCTAACATGGTATTCTTTCAACTTTCTAAAATCTCAAATAGATATTAAAATATAGACCAAGCCCTCCAAAACGGAAACGAATCCTCTGCAGTTTTGGCGAGAACTGCAGAGTGCAGTCAGTGTAAAAATAGACATTTTACATCGGTTGAACAACCTAACCGATGTTAAATATATGTGTGTAAGAGATATTTAACATCAAGTTTGCAAACGAACCGATGTAAAATGTCTTTTTTTTTACATCGATCGCACTCGCAGCTCCCGCCAAAACTGCAGAGGATCCGTTCCCGTTACCCTATCCGCCAAAATTCTCCAAAATCTCCCTCCAAACGTATCAAGTTATTTATTTTTTGCAACTTATTTCTATCAAATATAGGCACACAAAGTTAAGTGAGAGATATATCAGCTACATATAGGCACACAAAAATCTCAAGCACAAACCTACAATTAAAACTATTATCTCATTTATAGAGAGGACCGTAGCATGGATCAATATGTGTTCTGATACGCAATATTCTCATTTCTGAGGCGAGTGTAGAACATACTTGCATATCTCCATAGAGGGATAAATGATATGAACATGATAACTAGAACTTACAAAAAGAGTGTATCAAAAAAAGCTTTTAGATAGAAGAGAGAAAGTTTAAAGACACATATTTTATAAAACACACTTTTTTTTTCTGATTGTTTCGGCCAATATCTTATATAATCATCTTCTTATATAGAAGAAGAGATGCACTAAAAATAAGCCATTACAAACATTGACACCATGACTCTTGACAATCTTGCCGTATCGCATAATGACTCACCATGACACATTTATTACACATGTCCCTATTATTTAAAACCTGACCACACAATATTTGCGACACATTTATTGCTGACCACACAACATTTATGACTCAGCAACCTAAAAATTAGTCTTTGGCTTAAATTTTCTAAGGCTTTTGACTAACATGCCCCATTATTGATGACTTATTGGATTCTTATAAAGACATAGAACATATCATATCAATCTTTTAAGGTAGGTTCATGGCTTGGAGATATATTTTGATCTAACAAGGATAGTGGAAAATATGGATTTTACATCAGCAATTAATAACGGTTCACACTATAACCGATATGAAAAAAGAGGCGGTGACATTTTTGAAATTATGAGCAAATTATCTATATCGGTTCATGTTCTAACCGATATGGAAACTCTATTTTACTCTAATCCATATCGGCTCCTATTCAAACCGATATGGAAACTCGATTTTACCCTTAAAATTTTATTCACCCACGCTCGATCGTTCTCGCGCTGGAACCAAATACGCTTCATCTTCCTTCGACGCTCTCTCTCACTGAAAACCCTAGCCTTGAAACCCACTGAAAACCCACTGAAAACGAAGGAGAAAACGACGGTGAAGAGGAAGAAGAAGAGGAACGACGGCAAAGAGGAAGAAGAAGAGGAACGACGGCGAAGAGGAAGCGATTACGAAGGAGAAGAGGAAGCTACTGGTTTCGTCGGTCGTTGTTACTGAAATCGAAGAATAAAACGAAGGAGAAGAGGAAAACGAAGGAGAAAACGAAGGTCTTCGTGAAAGCTTCATGTTTGGTAAAATTGGAGCTTCTTGTTTAAAGAATCACAAAAGGTAAGTCTTCTAATATTGTTTATTTGAGTTATTGTGAAAGTTTCTCTGTAAATTTGTTATTTATTTCGTGAATGTCATGATGGTGTGGGGTTTTTAATTGGGGTATTGGTGGGGTTTTGTGTTGTTTTCTCGATTTGTGTTGTTCTTTGGTCTTTGAAATATACTATTGGTCTTTGTAATATAGTATTTGTATATGGGGTATTGATGCTGAAAGATACTCTTTGTATGTGGGGTTAGGGTTTTCTGGTCCCAACATTTTATATTCCTTCGACTGAGTATCTTGAATGACTTTTTCCAATTGAAAATCAATTTCAATGCACTGCATACATAATATAGTTTTATTCATCATATACTGCAGGATGCCTAGTTGAAATACAAAATGGATCCGGATTTAACATTCCTACTGCACACAATTTTGATTTCAAGTAAATTTTCGTGAAAAAGATAAGAATTGACCAATCAAACAAATGAACTGGAATAGGATAATGACCTTCGATAGTTGCAACAATAAAAATATTTGTGTAGTTCCAATTTTGTTTCCTTATTTTTATTCTCTTGTATTCTCTTGTATATAGTTTTATTATTTATTTTTATTTTTATTTCAAGTTTCAACTTCAACCTTCCAAAATGAAATACTGAATGTCTTTGTTAAATTATGTTGAACCACCAATTATTAATTTTCAAAGTGGTTTGTGGTCCTCACTACATACTAGGAAACTTCACTTTTCATATTGAGTTGAATTATTTCACATAAAAAGTACACTTTCTGTCGAGCCTTTTAATGAGAAGGCATGCATTTATTTGGAGACCACCATATTCATGTCTTTCCAAGTTTGACCCTGTTATTTGTTTGTCCATGTGGCACCTTCATTGGTTGGTATTACTTATATAAGCCAGTCAGTGGCGACATGATAATCCTTTTTTACATGCAAATTTGAAATTTACATTATTCTTATTAGGTTCTCAACTCTACTCCAAGCCATGTTTTAACTCAAAGGCCCTGATGATACTTAATTTGTTACACTTCACATGTAAATGCACGTTCCTTCATGAAAACTTTCTAATCTTGACTTTTGCCTCGTGCTTTAATAGATATTCATCAATCTATTACCGATTTGTTTTTGTTGCTTCTTGCTTTATGATCATCTGAGCATTATGAGTTAGTCTTTTTTTGTTGACTAACCTTTATGCTAGGTGATGGCTGGTCGTTTTTCTTTGCTTTAGTTTTTTGTCTCAAAACCCTGTTATTCTTCTTTGGTGCTAGTTCATATTCTTAGCTAATTTTTTAAAGTATCCTTTTTTCATCCCTTTTGTTTATTTTTGGTATTTGTATTGGGGGATTTTTGGGTAAGAAAAGAATTATCTTTGTTATGTAAAAAAGAAAAGATTTATACCTCATTATGTCCATTTTTGGTTCATTTTAGGATTTTGGAAGCTTTCCCTGTTACACTTGGAAGGGTGCCTTTATCTGAAATTTGAGCAAATCCTATATTGTTGTATTGAAGCAAGCATTTCTGAATAGGAGCTCTGCGAGTATTTCTCAAGGTTAGAGAACTCATTTGTGCGTTTGGAAGAGTGTGTCTTCAAACAAGCGAGTCCTCTCCTTGATGTTGTTAAGAATGCAAGGACATTGGGAAAGTTCTGTTCTTAGAGAATTTGAGAGTATGATTGCATCATGTCCTTTCTAAGTTATATAGCTAAAACTGGAGAATAAAAGATAATTTGATTTTGAAATTTGCATATACAATGAAATAAGTGTGACAACATGTTAAATTGGTTACCATCAGGATCATGGAAGAATAATTGATCAACAACGTGGATTCGCCGCTCCTATACTCTACCCTTCACATAGTCTATCTTCAATTGGTTTTATCTCGTTGTCACCGCTTCTTTGTTGTGCGTTCTCTCTAGCTGGATCAATACTAGCCGCCTAAGTAGTTATGGATCGTAGTTGGATCAATACTAGCCGTCTAAGTGATGAGTATGAGAAGGGCGTGGAAGAGTTTCTAGAATTTGCTAAAAGAAGTTGTCCAAAAAATAAGAAAAAGTTTGTTTGTCCTTGTGTTAGTTGTAAGTTTTATTGTCCTTGTGTCAATTGTTTGAATAATGACAAACTAGTTCTTATGGACATTCTCGATCATCTTCGTTGTGATGGCTTTAACAAGAGTTATACAAGGTGGATATGGCACGGTGAATCCTCAAGAATACCAAGCGCATCCCAGAGAGATGAGGTTAATGCCGATATGAATGATCGACTTGAAGATATGTTCGAGATCTTGGACCAGAGACTTTTCAACAAACATGTATGTATGATTCTTTGTGCGGCGACAATGTAGAGTCGTTGTATCCGGGGTGCACCAAATTCACACGGTTGTCTGCCGTGTTAAAATTGGTCAACCTAAAGGCAAGAAACGGGTGGACTGATACAAGTTTCTGAGAATTGCTTGAGTTCTTTGAAAGACATGCTTCCGTAAGGTAACACATTGCTGCACCAGTTGCTATGAGGCTTAAAAAGATATTGTGTCCTATGGGTATGGAGTATAAAAAAATACATGCATGTCCTAAAGATTGCATATTGTATAGGAAAGAATTTAAAAATAAGCACTCATGTCCTACTTGTGGGACATCACGCTACAAAGCGAAGGATGACGAGAAGACTTGTTAAACCTTTTTCAAACAAGGTTTTCAATGTTACTAATTTCTTTCTATATTTACACTTGAAATAAGGTTTTCAATGTTACTAATATATTATATTTCTTGTTTAGGAAATTGGAAAATCTAGAAAGGACAATCCACCCAAAAGTTCTGCACCTCAGCTTAATCCAATTCAAGAGTTGATGATATTGGTTGTACCTATGAAAGAAGTTATAGAAGTAAGATTGGAACATCATTCCACCATTGTAGATTCTTATATACCACCGAATGACGACATGGATCTTTGTTGTGGTAGCCAAGAACTTAACGCACCTGCTATGCAATTTTGGTTGACGTAAGTTAGTTTACTTATACTATAGTTAACCAATTAACTATGAAACTGTATAATTAACATTTAGCATGCATGACGTCTTAGGTATATGCATCGCCAATGTATCTTGAAGGGCAATAGTAATTTGTATGGTTTGATTGACCCTCAAGATTTGGTGCCTCCGGTGATTCCTCAACACCTTTTGGATCCAGCTAATTCCAAGGATATTTACCTAACGCCTTACCATAATGTGTAAGTACATATTCATTAATTATTTTAAATTTCAATGTGACTTGTCACTAATTGTTCCCCAATGTAGTGATCATTGGCAAATGTTGATCATTTGTCCTAAGAGTAATGAAATCGTCTTCCTTTGCTCGCTTCATCGAAAGCCGATTCCATCTCTCAAGCAAAAACTTAATAGGTAAGCTCTTACTTATTATACATCATGTGTAGAAAAGTTATAACAAAGTTAGAGATTGTCTTCCTTTATAAGTTTGTATGATGTCTTCTTTTTTTATTAGTGCTATGGAAGTATATCATAAGTTGATGGGGACTAGAAAGAAGGCACCTACATGGATTTGTCTCATTGTAAGTAGTTAATTTAATTCTTGAGATTTAATTACAATTTATAATATTGTATTTTATTACTATATATAATATTCACTATGGCATATAATTTGTAGTCCCGGAGGCAATGACAGCGTTATCGAGTGTGGATTTTATGTTATGAGACATATTTTCAATATTGTCTCTGCAAATATTGTTGATTTATGGTTGGAGGTGCGTAATAGAATTTTTAACAAGTTATGTTAAAAATGTATTTTAGTTGATGAACTAATGTTTAGTCTTGTGTCATTTCATATTGTAGAGATTCAACACTACCGCATCATTCCATGATGATGATCTATATGATATTCGATTTCGATGGGCAAAACTATTTCTTGAACTTTACCGACGTCGTACAATTGGGTGATAACATGTTAATAGGTAAAATTTACTAGTTTCTTGTGTAGATTGCAATTACTTTGCTGTGGGAATTACTGAAATATGACTCGCAAGTCCAAAATATTGGCCTTGTGTAGTAACTAAAGACTGTTTCTAAAAGTTCCAAATATTTATTTAATGCATTTCCTTGCAGGTTCGTTCTGACACTCTGGACACTCTCAGCACCAGATTATTTAGAGTGGAAGTAATTTTGGTTAATGGCTATTGTTTTGTGTTCTGCATCTCTGCTTGTTTAGAGATGGGGCCATCAACTTGTATGTTGTAGTCCTTTGTCTACATAAATACTCTCTTTGGAGCCTTTTTTAAGAAGTTGTTGGGAAGCGGATAAGCTACTAGGAAACTTGCAATTTGATAACTTTGTCTACATAATGGACATGTTGACTTGATAACTTTGTGTATGTTCTTGTGTTTATCTTATGATGATATGCTATTTATACGTATAGTGTGGGGCAATTGCTTTGTGTGATGGACAAGTTTAAGCATAGTGAAGTGTGGTGATAGTGAGCAATTATTTGTTATGATGTGTCGTTAGATGCTTTTGGTTGTAATTAAATATTTTATATGTGAAGAAGATGATCAGGTTGTATGCCTACTATTTGAGGTTTATTTTTTGGTATGTTGATTGAGGTTGTATGCCTACTGATTAGTTTTCTTTAAAAAAAAATCCACTTTTAATATCGGTTCTAATATAACCTGATATTAATAATAAACATTTCATATCGGTTACATTTAAAAACTGATATAAAAAACGATTTTCAATATCGGTTTAACTAAGAAACCGATATAAAAAAAACACGTCTATTGGCTTAAAAACTAAGTTTCTATAACGGGTCTAAAATGAACCGATATTAAAAACATTTTCCATATCGGTCGGTTTTAACCGATATAGAAAGCGCTTTTTTTAATATCCCCTTTATCTATATCGGTTACAGAACCGATATGAAAAGCTGTTTTTAACCGATATAAAAAGCCTTTTTTCTAGTAGTGGATCCTTCTGATAAGTAGGTTGGAGATTGATACGTCATGTACAACTAAGTGTCTTCCATTACTTCTCTCATGATTTCTTCATTTGTATTTTTTGGAGATTCAACATCTATTTGATTAAATTCATTTTTGCAAGTTGTTGTTCAGTTGTCATCTGAAGGTCCCATTCTGATTGAGCAGTGCATCCACTAGTGGGGTGTTTAAGAGGTGGGATGACCTAGGTACAGGTTCAACGCCTCGCAATTTGGTTTGAAGGTGACCAAAGAGGCGGGATGTTCTACGAGTGACAAACTTGGTAGCACTAGAGGGTGGCCGATTTGTTTCGAAAAAGGCACCATTTTTGTAACAGATCGTCCACCTTCTCGTGCTACCAAGCTTTGTCACTCATAGGACTTATCTCCCCAATTGGTCGCCTTTGAACTAATTTGCGAGTTTTTGTAATTGGCAGTGGGTGTTTAAGAATAGACATATTTATATACAAGGTTCAACACCCATAAAAGGAAGAAAAAAATTGTAATTTGGTTGAAATATGACCAAGGGGGTGAGAAGACCGTGAGTAAAAGACTCGGTAACAAGAGAGGGTGGAATGTCTGTTACAAAGGTATGGGCTGTATAGTTGAAGGAAGGCTTCAAAGAATAGTTTTGGACTACCTATACCAGTAAAAGCATTATCTTTTTGGGAGCCTAGAACATAAGAACTCCATAGTTAAGAGTTCTTCACTTGGATCACCACTGGTAAGTTTCTTGGAAAGTGTGCGAGTGAGGATAAAGTATACAAAAAAGACTCGTGTTGGTTTATCGGGAAAGTCAACAAACTTGAAAGTGAAAATTTAAGGTCCAATTAAAAACAGAGTCGTACTCTTACTTCTACAAATCAAGATTATAGCTAACTTTTCAAAAGGTCTACGAGAAGAAGCTTTGGGGTATTAGAATATTATGCATCAAGAGTTTCTTAGTGGTTGTAAGATGCTCGGAAGAAATATCGGAAGATACATCGAAACTTAGTACAAAAGTCACAAGATTATATCTTCTTAGTGAACATGAGCATTTATGAAGATGAATTAGTATCTAAGAATATTGATAATCAAGCTAAAAAAATTCTCTAGTGACTTACTCGAGTTCAGAAGATACGAGTTTAGAAGCTTATGCGCATTAATCGCTACACGCATTTGAGTTCTTGTAAAAAGCAGAGAAAAGTATGACAGCTTTTTCAACAATGTTGCCAACGGCTATAAAAGACTATAATGGCTTTGGAGACTATTTCCGACGACTCTTTTGAGCTACAACCTCTATAAATACTTGATGAAAGACACTACACCGATTTGTCAAAAAGGCGCCCTATAAGCAGCGCTTTAAGTAAAAACGCCACGGATGACCAAAAGCGGCTAACCCATACCCAGCGCTTTTTTAAAAAATGCTGCCCATTGCTTTTAAACGCACTAGCCATACCCAGCGCTTTTTAAAAAACGCTACCCATGGCTTCACGCGTTCTCCCAATACCCAGCGCTTTTTAAAAAACGGTTGGAAGCGCTGGGTATTGGGTCACGCGTTCTCCCGATACCAGCCGCTTTTAAAAAGCGCTACTCATTACTTTTTATTATTATTAGTATTAATTAGTATTAAAATTTATTATTTATTATTATTAGTATTAAAACACTCTCTCACACTCACACTCTCACTCACAGTCTCACGATCTAACCACACACAACACACACCACTTTTCCTCTCAACCTAATTTTCTTCTCAACCTCCCAATCGTACACAACGCCGTTTCATCAAACCTCCATCAAACTACCTTCATCAAACCTTCATGAAACCTTCATGCTTCATCGTCATCTACATGAAACCTTATCCATTATCGCTGATAATCTCCTTCTTCAACAGTCGTAGACGGTGGAACACGACGACCACAGACGGTGGTTATTGGTAAGGATCCTTATTTCTCTGAAAGGGTTTTGTTATTTAGTCATTATTTCATTATCTTAGCAAAGGGTTGCTGTTTCTCTTTGTTTTTTGAGATTTGGGGTTTAGGGTTTTCGTTTTCGAAGTTTTGTCCTAGGCTAGGTGTTCTGTTTACGGTTTCTCATGTTTATGTGTTCTGTTTACGGTTTTGTTAAGGTTAGAGTTAGGGTTTCTGGGTAAGTGATTTTGGGTTTTTTGTGTTTGTCAAATTTTGGGGTTTTACTGCTAGTGTTAGGGTTTATACTTTTTCTTGTTGTGTTATTGGTTTTTTGTTTCCTGACTATTTTTTCGTGTTCTATTTTGATGTAAGTTGGAGAGCTGCTGACTTGTGGAGCAAAGGACTATTTGGTAGTTGGTGTCTTGGATTGTTTGGTGTCTTTAGTTCGTGCTCTTGTTCAGGTTATTTTTATTTCGTGTTTTTCTACTTATTTTTTTAGTTGTTTACTTAAATCTGTTATCTGTGGTTTGTGTATTGATGTGTATACATCACTTATCATATTGAAAGATGGGTCATTTGCTTGTCATGCATAAACTGGATTGCATAAACATGATGAGTTATTATTCATAAAGTGTTTTTGATGCCTAGAATTGATGTTTCTGATTCATAAAGTACTGATTCAATTTTAGTGAAATGTTTCTATGCTCCCTTCTCATAAAGTACTGATTCAATTATAGTTCAATTTTAGTGAAATGTTGGCTTCTTATACTCTTGATGGTGATCGTGCATCTGCTTTGCACTTTATCCGATCATCGTTAATGCTAATTCGTAACTATAATTAAGAGTGTAATTAGGACTGCATGCATCCTAATATTCTATACCAAATTTTGGAAAGACTCTTTAGTTAAAAGTTGTGAAAGACTATTTATGCACTTCTCTGTGTTAAAGCACTCTAATACTTTATTTTGGAAAACTCATTTTAGAAACACTCTAATACTTTATTTTGGAAAACTCATCAATGAAATTCAGCATATTTTTGTCCTCTCAGATAGCAAATGTTAAAATTGTGTTTACAATAGTGACTATTTGAGTTAGAATTTTGTTTACAATCATCTCTGATTCTGAAGGGCCCAGTTATTAATTGGTAAACTCATTATTATCTTATTAGTTGCAGATCTGTTGATTAATTTCTTAAGATAAATATACTTGATTTCCAATTTTCATTTAATATTGTTTCCAATAACTGATTCATACAGTTTTTTGTTACAAACCGATAATTATTTCAAATAGGACTATAAAAAATGAAGTACCTGATTGTAGGGGTGATATTAGGGGTGTGCCTTTTTTTAACTTTCATCATGCCCCTTTCCAGTATAGTGCATTTGTAGATCACTAACTTAGCTCAATTAAGTGAGAATAATGTACAAACTGTATAGCTATTTACACTTATATATATACACCACATAGGCACATGTGGACATGTTAGCTTCGAAAGGTTCTTAGGAAGCCGCCACCGAAATTCTAGTTTAAGGGCAAATTCGGAAAATCCCTTTAAGTTTTAAGATAAGGCGTTGTTAGGGTTCGGGAGTCGTTATGTGTGGGGAAGGTATTAGCACCCCACGACATCCTATTGTCTAATTAATTTAAGATTTATTTAATAATTACCCTTTTATTTGTAAAAAAAGACTTATTTAGGTTTTTGGCAACGGCGCCAAAAACTTGTTGCGTCAAAGACACACTTAGAGCAAGTGTACTCTTTCGCAGAAGTAGTATAAAAGATTATCGTCTCCCACAGGATTAATTAACAAGTACCAAACTAGTCAAGATTATATATTGTTTAGACGAAGCAATAATTTGAAGGTTATAGAAACTAAAATAAAAAGAAATAAATAGCAAGAATTAAAATACAAGTTTAATAAATGGAGAGAGATCTAGAGTCACGGTTTCACTTGCAAGCTTCGATTCCCCTATGTCTAATTCTACCTGAATTCCCTTATTTTATTTAATTACCAATCCCTTTACTAAAACTATTAATCCGTTTGGTCATTCGCGATTAATATTCTTTTTCCTAAATTAACCCCGTTTGGTCATGCAAGAATTTAAATTCGGGAAAAGCATAAAGAGCAAAAAGGTTGAATGATTGGAAGACTAAATTATGGTTTGGTCATGCCCTAATTGTAGCCTCAATTATCCTATAGGTCCACCAACTAATTGCGATGACGATTCATTGATCAACTAATTGATTATAAACATGCAAAGGGTAGCTAATCCTAATCATGTGATAAAAACAATAGGACAATATCAATTAAAATAAAAACAGGAACTCAAACTAGAAATTAGAACATAAAAAAGGTCTCTAATCATGCAAGATTCACCTAAGACCCTAGAAGAGGATTTAGGTATCCATAGTAATTAAGAACAATAAAATAGAAATTAGAGTCATGAATTACAGAGATAAAAATAACAGGAAATTAGATGAATTATTATTCGAGTCTTGATCTCTTTTTTCTCGCTCAGAGCTCTCTCACGATGTCAAAAGCGGTACCCAAAATCTTCCTCTCTCCACCGTCTATGTTATCTTTGTTGCCGCTTCCTTTTCTTGCGTCAGGTCTCCGTTCAATTCTCTTTTCCTTCTACTGTATGCGGCTTCTCCCTTTTATAATAATGCTAGCCACTTGAAATTCACCTCACACCTAGGGTTTTGTGCTTCCCAATTGAAAACAACATGATCTCCTTTCTGATTCTTCACATGGGTTTTACGGGTTGAATTTCAACTAATTGAAATTCACATCACTTTTATTTCTTTTGGGCCTTTCTTTTTAATATATCCACACCTAATTCTATATTTGCTAGCCCATATAAATAATTGATGATTTGAGTGCCATTAGATTGAATTTTTGTTCTTTTCACATTATCTTCTTCTCTCTGCAAAAATAAATAGCAAATGTAAGTCAATAATTCATATAACTGCTAATAATTGTTCTAAAAGTAATTCAAAAACATCTCTAAAAATGCACTTAATTAGAGTTTATCAACTCCTCCACACTTAACTTTTGCTTGTCCTCAAGCAAATTTTTCTGCTCAAAAATTTTCAAATAAATAATGAGAGACAAATGATAAGAGACCCAAAATTAGAAGCACAATGACAGACAATAGATAATATAGCACAAATGAGATGTCAAAAGGTTGCCCAATTAGAGGCTCATGTCCTGAAGAATACATTTATGTGAACAAGAGCACTCACTCACAATCTCTCTAAGTGTTTAGGGACTAGTGAAATATACACTCAAGTTTCAACAAAATGCACATTACCATAAGCTTGTAATTTGACCAAATCTCCACTAAATAGTTCACATGCATGCAAAAGATGGGGTTTCATGGGTTGTAATGGGGCCAAGGTGAATTCATGCAGGGTAGGAAATAAGAAGAGGGAGATAATCAAATGGCTAAAAGAAAAAACAAGAAGCAAACAGTAACCATTGAAACCAAATATGAAGCTCCTATCTATTTTACAGTTTTTGTCCAAACTCCAACTTAATTTCATTTTCATTCTTCACTATTCTTCTATTGAATCAGCTCTCTTTGATTTACCTTCTCTCTTGAGTCGACCCCCCCTTTTTATTTTGGATTTGCCCTTTGGCTCTTTCATTCTTTTGATGTATCTTTTCCTCCTTTACTTTTCTCTTTTTTTTTCCAAATTTTCTTTTTTATATTTTTTTTCATTTTTTTTTTCTTAGGAGGAAAAGGTAAGTACATGAAAACTTCTATTTTGTTTCCTTTGTAGGAAGATATTCTTATAAGCACATGATTCACTCATTTTTTTTCTAACAAGATAGACAACTAAAGTAGGTGACGAAATTTCAGTCCTGAAAATGTAGACCACTAAAATATAGGACGTAATTGTAATTTTCAATAGTTGCTCCAAATTCAATCTCAATTGGTTACCACAAAAAAAAAAAGAAAAAAAAAATTATATCTGGGTACCAAAGAAAAATATAACAAATAGGCTCAAAGGGGGCAACTAAGGGATAAATTCAACAAACAACTCTGGGGCCGGAAAATAACTAAATTCCCCAAATCTTTTTACATGATGCAAATCAATTTTCGTCTTGAACTGGTCAAGAGACAAATTCTAGAATGTAGCAAATTGGAAAACACACTCATAGAAAGAAAAGGGGTAAAAATTTATGATTTAGTATCAATCCCCTTATGAAGGCTCAGATCTCACATTTAGAAGCTGGTTCACAAAAAGTACTCAAGAGGGACAAATGCTAATTATCACCTCCTAAGGACATCCTCACGATTACTATTAAGCACAAGTCATCACACGTAAATTAATTATGGGATCCCCTAAAGGCATAATCTCTATTTTTCAATATAAGCATAGTTCATGCAAAACAAGCCGTAAAAATGCTATCAACATATGTAGTGGGTATATGCATTAATAGAGATCAAGTAACAACATATAATATCCTCCCCCACACTAGCATGAAGCATGGTCCTCAATGCAAAATATTAGATTGGCACAAAAATAAATAAATGAGAAAGTAAGAGTGACTTCCCGAGAGAGCTTGTAGTTGGAGCTTGTTCCTAAAAACAAAAGAAAACAAAAATAACTGAAAATAAAACACAAAGTTGTTGCCTCTGCGAAAGCGCTTGTTTAACGTCATGAGCCTGACGATAGTTGGTGCTCAATCAGGTGGCTCTCCAAGAGCAAATTTTACATCTAACGCGGTGCACCTTTTTAGCTTTCTTACCATGTGGTTCACATTGTTCTTTCTTTTTCCACGTGGTGGATGAACTTCAAATGATGGTGATATTTTTTCTTGTATCTCCATCCACCACTAAACTAGGATCTGCATAATAAGAACTTTTTCAAAAGGTCCTGCATCTTTAGATCACAAAAATATTAGTTTCAACCACATCATCAAAATAAGGAGAAGTTAAAGAAAATAAATTTTCATTGAAATTTAAAGCTTTAATAACATCATCTTCTCTACCGCTCCTTAAAATTACTTTCCCCTTATTAACCTCAATTATAGCATCACCAATGGTTAAGACAATTTGGCAGAAATTTGGGTTTTCTCCTCTTTCTCCAAATCAGAATCATTGATCTTTCTCATTCTCCTCATAACCGCTCTCATCAATGGAATGTTATCTCAATTTGACTCTCCTCAAGTAGGATCTATTATTTTGATTTGACTCCTTCAGTAGGAGTCTCTTCATCTTTCTCGAGAGCTTCTTCCTCTAGATTATCTTCTCTCGGAGAACACTTCATCACTACTAAGAATATTATCTTTATATTGCTCAGATTCTTCATTTGGGGTAGACTTAGTTTGTAAATAAAGAGTTTCTTGAGCCAACTGAGTTGTTACCATATCAATAACTTTTGACAATTGATTCTTCAAACTGTCAAGTGTTTCATTTGTTTGCTCCATAAATTTGACTAAGACCTCATCAATATCAGATTCCTCCTCTTTCCTCTCCACTTGTAGTGACTCATAATTATCACAGTTGGAGGAATAATAAGGAGGTGGCTCATAGTCATCCCAATAGTTTGAATAAGGCTCATAAGGAGGAGAAAATGAGCGTTGACATTGAGGCATATACCAATATGACTTCTCTAAATTTCTTTGTGCCTCTGCCTCTCTAATATAGTCTCCAAGAGTTTTAACCATGATTTAGACTTTTCACTGCAAAACAAAGTGAACTGCAACGGGCTCTTGGGGAAGTGTTATCAATTTTTTTTTGTATTTTTCAATAAGATAAATAAATAAATAAACAAAAATAAAAGCAAAAAAAATGTCTAAAGCAATAAAAATCTTTTTCGTTTAATATTGCTAAATTAATCCCCGGCAACGGCGCCAAAAACTTGTTGCGTCAAAGACACACTTAGAGCAAGTGTACTCTTTCGCAGAAGTAGTATAAAAGATTATCGTCTCCACAGGGATTAATTAACAAGTACCAAACTAGTCAAGATTATATATTGTTTAGACGAAGCAATAATTTGAAGGTTATAGAAACTAAAATAAAAAGAAATAAATAGCAAGAATTAAAATACAAGTTTAATAAATGGAGAGAGATCTAGAGTCACGGTTTCACTTGCAAGCTTCGATTCCCCTATGTCTAATTCTACCTGAATTCCCTTATTTTATTTAATTACCAATCCCTTTACTAAAACTATTAATCCGTTTGGTCATTCGCGATTAATATTCTTTTTCCTAAATTAACCCCCGTTTGGTCATGCAAGAATTTAAATTCAGGAAAAGCATAAAGAGCAAAAAGGTTGAATGATTGGAAGACTAAATTATGGTTTGGTCATGCCCTAATTGTAGCCTCAATTATCCTATAGGTCCACCAACTAATTGCATAAAGACGATTCATTGATCAACTAATTGATTATAAACATGCAAAGGGTAGCTAATCCTAATCATGTGATAAAAACAATAGGACAATATCAATTAAAATAAAAAAACAGAACTCAAACTAGAAATTAGAACATAAAAAAGGTCTCTAATCATGCAAGATTCACCTAAGACCCTAGAAGAGGATTTAGGTATCCATAGTAATTAAGAACAATAAAATAGAAATTAGAGTCATGAATTACAGAGATAAAAATAACCGGAAATTAGATGAATTATTATTCTGAGTCTTCAGTCTCTTTTTTCTGCTCCAGAGCTCTCTCACGGTGTCAAAAACGGTACCCAAAATCTTCCTCTCTCACCGTCTATGTTACTGTTGCCGTTTCCTTTTCTTGCGTCAGGTCTCCGTTCAATTCTCTTTTCCTTCTACTGTATGCGGCTTCTCCCTTTTATAATAATGCTAGCCACTTGAAATTCACCTCACACCTAGGGTTTTGTGCTTCCCAATTGAAAACAACATGATCTCCTTTCTGATTCTTCACATGGGCCTTACGGGTTGAATTTCAACTAATTGAAATTCACATCACTTTTATTTCTTTTGGGCCTTTCTTTTTAATATATCCACACCTAATTCTATATTTGCTAGCCCATATAAATAATTGATGATTTGAGTGCCATTAGATTGAATTTTTGTTCTTTTCACATTATCTTCTTCTCTGCAAAAATAAATAGCAAATGTAAGTCAATAATTCATATAACTGCTAATAATTGTTCTAAAAGTAATTCAAAAACATCTCTAAAAATGCACTTAATTAGAGTTTATCAACTCCTCCACACTTAACTTTTGCTTGTCCTCAAGCAAATTTTCTGGCTCAAAAAATTTTCAAATAAATAACAGAGACAGTCAGATAAGAGACCCAAAATTAGAAGCACAATGACAGACAATAGATAATATAGCACAAATGAGATGTCAAAAGGTTGCCCAATTAGAGGCTCATGTCCTGAAGAATACATTTATGTGAACAAGAGCACTCACTCACAATCTCTCTAAGTGTTTAGGGACTAGTGAAATATACACTCAAGTTTCAACAAAATGCACATTACCATAAGCTTGTAATTTGACCAAATCTCCACTAAATAGTTCACATGCATGCAAAAGATGGGGTTTCATGGGTTGTAATGGGGCCAAGGTGAATTCATGCAGGGTAGGAAATAAGAAGAGGGAGATAATCAAATGGCTAAAAGAAAAAAAAGAAGCAACAAAGAACCATTGAAACCAAATATGAAGCTCCTATCTATTTTACGCTTTTTGTCCAAACTCCAACTTAATTTCATTTTCATTCTTCACTATTCTTCTATTGAATCAGCTCTCTTTGATTTACCTTCTCTCTTGAGTCGACCCCCCCTTTTTATTTTGGATTTGCCCTTTGGCTCTTTCATTCTTTTGATGTATCTTTTCCTCCTTTACTTTTCTCTTTTTTTCCAAATTTTCTTTTTATATTTTTTTCATTTTTTTTTTCTTAGGAGGAAAAGGTAAGTACATGAAAACTTCTATTTTGTTTCCTTTGTAGGAAGATATTCTTATAAGCACATGATTCACTCATTTTTTCTAACAAGATAGACAACTAAAGTAGGTGTAAATTTGATCCCAAAATGTAGACCACTAAAATATAGGACGTAATTGTAATTTTCAATAGTTGCTCCAAATTCAATCTCAATTGGTTACCAAAAAAAAAAAAAAAAAAAAAAAATTATATCCGGGTACCAAAGAAAAATATAACAAATAGGCTCAAAGGGGGCAACTAGGGATAAATTCAACAAACAACTCGGGGTAGGAAAATAACTAAATTCCCAAATCTTTTTACATGATGCAAATCAATTTTCGTCTTGAACTGGTCAAGAGACAAATTCTAGAATGTAGCAAATTGGAAAACACACTCATAGAAAGAAAAGGGGTAAAAATTTATGATTTAGTATCAATCCCCCTTATGAAGGCTCGGATCTCACATTTAGAAGTTTGGTTCACAAAAAGTACTCAAGAGGGACAAATGCTAATTATCAGCCTCCTAAGGACATCCTCTGATTACTATTAAGCACAAGTCATCACGTAAATTAATTATGGGATCCCTAAAGGCATAATCTCTATTTTTCAATATAAGCATAGTTCATGCAAAACAAGCCAGAAAAAATGCCTATCAACATATGTAGTGGGTATATGCATTAATAGAGATCAAGTAACAACATATAATATCCTCCCCACACTAGCATGAAGCATGGTCCTCAATGCAAAATATTAGATTGGCACAAAAATAAATAAATGAGAAAGTAAGAGTGACTTCCGAGAGAGAGCTTGTAGTTGGAGCTTGTTCCTAAAAACAAAAGAAAACAAAAATAACTGAAAATAAAACACAAGTTGCCTCTGCGAAAGCGCTTGTTTAACGTCATGAGCCTGACGATAGTTGGTGCTCAATCAGGTGGCTCTCCAAGAGCAAATTTTACATCTAACGCGGTGCACCTTTTTAGCTTTCTTACCATGTGGTTCACATTGTTCTTTCTTTTTCCACGTGGTGGATGAACTTCAAATGATGGTGATATTTTTACTGTATCTCCATCCACCACTAAACTAGGATCCTGCATAATAAGAACTTTTTTCAAAAGGTCCTGCATCTTTAGATCACAAAAAATATTAGTTTCAACCACATCATCAAAATAAGGAGAAGTTAAAGAAAATAAATTTTCATTGAAATTTAAAGCTTTAATAACATCATCTTCTCTACCGCTCCTTAAAATTACTTTCCCCTTATTAACCTCAATTATAGCATCACCAATGGTTAAGACAATTTGGCCAGAAATTTGGGTTTTCTCCTCTTTCTCCAAATCAGGAATCTGTTGATCTTTCTCATTCTCCTCATAACTGCTCTCATCAATGGAATCTGTTATCTCAATTTGACTCTCCTCAGTAGGATCTATTATTTTGATTTGACTCCCTTCAGTAGGAGTCTCTTCATCTTTCTCGAGAGCTTCTTCCTCTAGATTATCTTCTCTGGAGAACACTTCATCACT
Organism: Oxytropis ochrocephala; assembly: GCA_020916435.1. NCBI lineage: Eukaryota > Viridiplantae > Streptophyta > Magnoliopsida > Fabales > Fabaceae > Oxytropis > Oxytropis ochrocephala. Next base: position 20,079,844 of record CM037093.1, read on the forward strand.
ACTAAGAATATTATCTTTATATTGCTCAGATTCTTCATTTGGGGTAGACTTAGTTTGTAAATAAAGAGTTTCTTGAGCCAACTGAGTTGTTACCATATCAATAACTTTTGACAATTGATTCTTCAAACTGTCAAGTGTTTCATTTGTTTGCTCCATAAATTTGACTAAGACCTCATCAATATCAGATTCCTCCTCTTTCCTCTCCACTTGTAGTGACTCATAATTATCACAGTTGGAGGAATAATAAGGAGGTGGCTCATAGTCATCCCAATAGTTTGAATAAGGCTCATAAGGAGGAGAAAATGAGCGTTGACATTGAGGCATATACCAATATGACTTCTCTAAATTTCTTTGTGCCTCTCGCTCTCTCTAATATAGTCTCCAAGAGTTTTAACCATGATTTAGACTTTTCATCGCAAAACAAAGTGAATCGCAACGGGCTCTTGGGAAGTGTTATCAATTTTTTTGTATTTTTCAATAAGATAAATAAATAAATAAACAAAAATAAAAGCAAAAAAATGTCTAAAGCAATAAAAATCTTTTTCGTTTAATATTGCTAAATTAATCCCCCGGCAACGGCGCCAAAAACTTGTTGCGTCAAAGACACACTTAGAGCAAGTGTACTCTTTTGCATAAGTAGTATAAAAGATTATCGTCTCCACAGGGATTAATTAACAAGTACCAAACTAGTCAAGATTATATATTGTTTAGACGAAGCAATAATTTGAAGGTTATAGAAACTAAAATAAAAAGAAATAAATAGCAAGAATTAAAATACAAGTTTAATAAATGGAGAGAGATCTAGAGTCACGGTTTCACTTGCAAGCTTCGATTCCCTATGTCTAATTCTACACGAATTCCCTTATTTTATTTAATTACCAATCCCTTTACTAAAACTATTAATCCGTTTGGTCATTCGCGATTAATATTCTTTTTCCTAAATTAACCCCCGTTTGGTCATGCAAGAATTTAAATTCAGGAAAAGCATAAAGAGCAAAAAGGTTGAATGATTGGAAGACTAAATTATGGTTTGGTCATGCCCTAATTGTAGCCTCAATTATCCTATAGGTCCACCAACTAATTGCGAGACGACGGCCACGATCAACTAATTGATTATAAACATGCAAAGGGTAGCTAATCCTAATCATGTGATAAAAACAATAGGACAATATCAATTAAAATAAAAACAGGAACTCAAACTAGAAATTAGAACATAAAAAAGGTCTCTAATCATGCAAGATTCACCTAAGACCCTAGAAGAGGATTTAGGTATCCATAGTAATTAAGAACAATAAAATAGAAATTAGAGTCATGAATTACAGAGATAAAAATAACCGGAAATTAGATGAATTATTATTCTGAGTCTTCAGTCTCTTTTTTCTGCTCCAGAGCTCTCTCACAGTGTCAAAAACGGTACCCAAAATCTTCCTCTCTCACCGTCTATGTTACTGTTGCCGTTTCCTTTTCTTGCGTCAGGTCTCCGTTCAATTCTCTTTTCCTTCTACTGTATGCGGCTTCTCCCTTTTATAATAATGCTAGCCACTTGAAATTCACCTCACACCTAGGGTTTTGTGCTTCCCAATTGAAAACAACATGATCTCCTTTCTCGATTCTTCACATGGGTTTTACGGGTTGAATTTCAACTAATTGAAATTCACATCACTTTTATTTCTTTTGGGCCTTTCTTTTAATATATCCACACCTAATTCTATATTTGCTAGCCCATATAAATAATTGATGATTTGAGTGCCATTAGATTGAATTTTTGTTCTTTTCACATTATCTTCTTCTCTGCAAAAATAAATAGCAAATGTAAGTCAATAATTCATATAACTGCTAATAATTGTTCTAAAAGTAATTCAAAAACATCTCTAAAAATGCACTTAATTAGAGTTTATCAAATATATATATAGTCTACATAGATTGCACAGACCTTTCATAGCTCATCACAATTCTTCATTTTTTATACCATCTCTGTCTCTTAAATGGATCTCCTTCTGACTTAAATAGATTTAGGACAACTGTGAATTGCACTCTAACTCATTACTTCACACTTTTTTAATGGTACTCATGTTTTCAATTAGCACATCCCCATCATCTTTAAATACTTACCAACAATATCATCCTCTCTTACATGTATTTCCTTCTGTCATCACATAGATTGGAGACATGAAGTAGAGAAATGAAACCTTCTTCCATGTTCTTTCACCAATAATCTGGAAAATACGTTAAACCTCTGCCAATTCCATCCCCTTCATCTTTGCTTCAATAACACAACCAAGGAATTATATTACGGTTTGCCCCAATCTGCAGAACCACAGCTAAAAACATATTAAGGTGATGTTCTTTCACTCTATTATTTCTTCTCTTTTAATTTCATAAGCTTCAAACGGAACAACACTACAAGTCATCCTGCAACTTGTGTAATTCTGCACTATAGTTCTGGACTGCAATGCTAATTCTAGTTCTGGATTGTAATGCTAATTCTGAATCTATTAATTTTTTCAGGAGAGTGGAAGAAACAAGGAATGTTGGACTGTATCTTTGGTTCACACATGAAGGATTCACATATTTGGTTGTCTAAAATGTTTAAACTTGTTTTTTGAAGTTTAATTTGGGTTGTAATTAAAACTTGGGCTTTAATTAGATATTTGGGATTACTTTGTTTCACTTAGGCTTGCTTTTATAGTTGTTGCCTAAGTGCCTGCTGGTAACTTTGTTTCAATTTGGTTTGTTGGTTGGTAGAATGTTTAATGATACAACTACTACTACTAGGTTGTTTGATTGTTTAATGAAACAAACCAAATGGTGATGGAAGTTATATTTATATTGTGAAGTTGTAAATTTATATTGTGAAGTGGTTGTTGAATCTGGTTTCACTCACATCCTTTAATAAGCGAGTTTATATTGTTGAAAATATTAAGTAGTTTCACCAAAAATACAGTCTATATGTTTGAAAATATCAAGCAGTTTATTAGTTTAAAATATCAATCGATTTATTAGTTTTATTGTTGTGGGATACAACAATTTTTTTAGTTTAAAGGACAAATTTTTTGATAAAGCAAATTTTTTTGGTTTAAACTTTAAAGGACAATTTTTTTAAAATTAGCAAAATTTCAATTTGGGCCAGTTGTATATGAACAATAAAATAAACAAAAGCAGAGAAAAATTAAATAAAAAATTATACAAAAGCATTTTATAGGAGGACGCGATAGGTAATAAGCGGCGTTTTTAGGGAAGTGCTGCCTATAGGAGGACGCGTATAGGTAATAGGCAGTGTTTTTATAGAAGTGCTGCTTATAGGAGGACGCGTTTGGGCAATGGGCAGCGCTTTTTAGGGAGCGCTGCCTATCTGAGAACGCGTTTGGCAATGGGTGGAGCTTTTTAGGAAGCGCTGCCTATTTGAGGACGTGTTTGGGCAATGGGTGGCGCTTTTTAGGGAGTGCTGCCCATTGTTGGAGTGGAATACCCAGCGCCACGTTCAGCGGCGCTCAAAAGCGCTGCCCATGGATGAAAAAAAGCGCTGTCTATATACTAATTCTGTTGTAGTGAGACCTCATTCTTTGGAACAATTGTTCCATCATTTAGCTTAGTAAAAGGTCATGTAAAAGCTTCTCAACAAGCTTCTGAAGCTCTTATCTTATCTCAACCATACTCAGTGAACTTCAAAAGTTTCTATGGGAATATTTCTGAGTATGTTCATAGCTTTGGAGACTAAGTAGGTTCTTAAGGGTTTGTACCTTCCTAATATGGAATAGGTGCGCTTGATTTTTAGTGAAGATGCCTATGATGTTTCTTAGGGTTATCACAGTGGCTAGAACTAATCTAGTGATACAGTAGATATATAGAGTTGTAGAAGAAAACTATCATGTGTAGGCCTATGTTTGCTTGTGAGTGAGCTATTTGAAAATAGTGGAAATCTCACTGGATATGGGGAGTGGATGTAGCTCTTGTTGATTAGAGTGAACCACTATACTTCTCTTATGTTCTTTACTGTTTTCTCATAGTTTATCACTTACAAAGACTTCGCCTACCTACACGGGAAAAAATATTCTACACTATTGTATGAAGACCGATATGAAAAGGCTTCTTATAAATTTAAGATTTAATCTTCTTGAACTATTACTTCATAAACACTACAACGTCCTATACCTTCTCAACCAAGCACTTCACCAAACATCATCACTTGTGTAAGAAGAAATAAACACATCTACACATGGTCTATCAAAGTGTTTTCTTACATCGCCCAAACATATAAGAAGATATAGTAGTCATGGTCTTCTAAGTGTTTATATCTTCTTAGATCAGTGATTTACATCTTTCGGACCAATGTCTCTAACTTCTTAGAAGACTGTTTGCTTAGAAGCAAGTAAATAACTTCTAGTGTCTTTAAAGTTCTCTCTCTTAGAAGTTTATTTGATATCTTCCTAAGCAATTTGGTTGGCTACGAAATGAATTTTAAATAGTGTCACATTAATTCAAATCCTCTCTTTCTTGTGACTCTAATTGACTTCAGAAAAATGACTTAAGATTTCAATTGACGCCATATTTTATCACCTTGTGGTCTTTACACGTGTAATAGTAATAACAATAGTAAGTCACAGACATGTTGAAGAAACCTATTTCTTCAGAGTTAGAGGCAATAATCTTCAAGAAGACTTCTTCTGCTTTGGAGTTAATAACAAACGCAGAAGCTAGCACTTTGCTTGTCATGCAATCGACATATATGAGATTGACATAAGTTTGGATGTTCCTCCACCGCGCGCCTTCATAAATTTTATTTATTTGCATCCATGCAGTAACCCGCAAGTGGTGTAAGGAAGTGACAACTACAATTATGGTCACTGCATAGTGGTGAGTGAAAAATATCACAAGAACCCGAACAACCTTCAACCTTTTTCATCCAGAATATTACTACTGCAAATCAAATTGCCAAAATTGATTAGGGGTTGAAAATCCAATGCAATTAATGTAAGGTATAGCTTCATACATATATAAATGCAAAAGTCCAATACGATTAAATTATTATCTAGCTCTTCACAACTAAAGGTGGAAAAATGGTCTACTTGAAAGTTGAATCCATTACAGAGTGCATTATGCTTATAAGAAAATTGAACTGCAATATTCACAGTATTCATTATGCTTATAAATAAATTAAACTGCAATATTCATGAAGAGGTGGATTAGCAATAACATTACACATACCCTATTTTCAATTTGTAAAAGGTGACTTGTAGAGAACATTTTATCGTTTGAGGTCTGCTGTTGAAATCCATTACAGGAATGATTTAGTTTATACAGGCAACGGATTTTCATGTTTATTTTTATTACAAGGTGTTGCTCAACTCAGCTATATGAAAATACAGATATATTAATTGGTCTCCAAATTTGACGTCGTAACTTGACGGAAACTAGAGATAGATTGGTTTTCAAATTTGGCATTGCTAATTAACACTTAGGGACAAAGTTGTCGTTTTTTGTCTCTAAATTTCCTTTAATATTTCATCTTTTTCTCTTGTATACTTTTTTAAAGGAGTTTCAGTGTACTGCAGATGATTGGTAGTGTCTTATTGTAATTTTCTTTGATATTGATGTACTTTTCTATAAAAAGTTGAATCATTAATATACTATTTAATCTGCTATGTAGTTATTGACAAAATGTGTGTCATAAATTAAATTAAATAGATTTCAAAATTTTGTTATTAGTCCCTATAAAAAAAAATTATCGACTATTAGTCCTCACAATATTTGTCGTCAGTTGTCTTGGTCCCTATAAAATGCTAACACTTGTATATTTCAAATTTTCAAATACAATTTTGCAGATACACGATAGAAGTCTATATAGTCCTAGTTGATCAGATTACTATATGTTGTATAAATTGTTGAGAAACAATTTTTCTTTTTTTAAAAAAAGAGTTTTAACATCGGTTCCAAAAAATATTATGTGAAAAAATGAAGTTTTAATATCGGTTCCGACAAACAACTGATGTGAAAAGGTACATTTAACATCGGTTTTGTAAAATCCCTGATGCCAAAAAGGTGCTTATTATCTTATAAATACTGTCTTTTGACATCGGTTTTTCAGAAACCCGATATAAAAAATGCTTTTGGCATCGGTTCATTATGAAAAAAATTCTTTTTTTAATATTGCATTTTCTATAACGGTTGAATAACCGATGTTAAAACGGAAATCTACAGTAGTGATGATAGAAGTCAATAGAAAAAATAAGTTCAAAATTCGATTTCTATGTCCATATTTACTTTATTTTGTTTTGAGTTTTTGGTGCTTAAAAGACTCATATTTAATTCATCACTTGGTGAAGAACTCCATATTTCTATGCGGGAGATGTTTACAATGTTCTTAACATATTTTCAAAACATCATTAAAAATCCTAATTGGGTATACATGAGTTGACATTTTATACCGTTACTGAAAAATATTGTGGGGACTAAAAGTCGACGAAAAATTTTCTAGGGACTAAAAACGAAATTGTGAAATTTTATAGCTAGGGACTACAAACATATATGTTAAACCCTAGATTTCATAAGCAAAAGGATTTTAAAATATGTTTTTATATAATGCCTCCCTAGCGGAGGAAATTTGCATCTACACTCTTAGTGGCAAAGGGTCTCGGTAGACTTTTTTATTTATTATTTTACAATTGTCCCTGAGGGGATTCGAACTTAACACTTTGAGGATATAAGGCTAGCTCTTACCACTGAGCTAGCACCTCAAATGTAAAATGATACATGATCTATTTACAGAATTTAGAATGAAAACCTTGTGGTTGAGGTCTCATGATTGTCCACTGCGATGATCAAACCTGAGAGAACTAAGTTGATTCTTGTGTCTCAGAGTAGCTTATGTCACTAGGCCAACAATGTTAGTTTATGCAAATTTATATTGATTGTGCCTAACAATTAAGCCCTAAACATTTTTGAGTTGGGTGATACAAAATTTGATTCCACCTCTTTTTTGGCTGTAATTGAGTTGAGTGATAAAGTTGACATGACAAAATACCAACCAACAATTTAGTTGATCCAAAATACTCCCTCCTTATAAACAAAAATACCTACTTTTACACTTATTAAAAATGAAAGTTAAGTGCATTAATTTTTTTGAGCTCGTGTAAAAAAAATACATTTACTAAACAACCCCTAGTTATAGTGATCCTTTCCTCATAACATTAATTATTAATATAACTGTATTTTTAGCATAGTAACACTAAATATGAGTAGATTAGCTGACACTTACTTATATTAGACTCCACAAAACTAAGACATTAAATTTTTGGTTACGAAAAATTTAAGTGAGCTGCGCTCCGGGGTTCACATCTTTGGATAATAACTTATTTGATTATCTTTGAAAATCCAACTTTGACCTAAGCTAAGTCTTTTTGTTTTCTTAAAGTACGATTTAAGGTTATTTTACACTAATTATACTTTTAACCATTTGGTTACTGTACTATTAGTGCACAATAACTACTGATTTTGTCAGTGATTAATCTACATCATTGAACTTGACTGGCAACGTGTACTCAACTTTGTTGGTCCATGTGATTCTCTCCTCCCAACAAAATTTCTAACACATCAAGAGTCGAACCCAATACCGTAGGATGGAATCCAAATCTAGTTACTACTCAAATCAAACATTAATGATTACTTTTAACCATTTATTACATCATTATATTTTTTTTTTCTCTTTTACGATAATTAAGAACAAAACGGATAGAATAAAGAAAAATATGAGAATTACATATATAAATATAACAAAAGTTGTCTAAAAATTCTTCACTTAAAAAGGAAACAGAGGGTGTAAAATATCAGTAAATTTTTATCAAAAACTATGATAACTTTTTCTTGACTAATTTTCCAAGATATAAATATAGATTAATATGTGGTTCGAAAGTAAGATTAAGAGAAAACCAAATACTTACAGAATGTGGTAAGTAAGAAGACAACAAAAGGAGCGAGCTTAACATAAGTCATTCTTTGATGAAAGAACCAACTACTATTGTGTAGTAGTAGTAGTTCATTCTTGCATGCACCAATTTATAGGCATGCTTTTATGTTTGCTTTTGAAAATTGAACCTTTCACGATCTAAAGTATGTAAGCATAAAATAAAATTATAACCTTATGTAACATGCAATCGCTCACACGTTGAAGACTATATTATAAATTATTGGATTAAGATTGTTTTACTACGTAAAAATGAGATAAGAAGAGACCTTTTATTTTGACAGCTCATAACTAGTAGACTTTTATTGATTTTTTATTTGAAAATCTTACTCCTCTAAGTATTACAACATTTTTTCTTTGCATCAAATCAAATGCCCATTGTTGGATACAAAGAGGCAAGTACTGTATTTTAATTAAAATTAAATATATTTTTATGAAGAGAATATTATATATGATTTTAATAGAAGTCAAAAAAAAATGGAAAACCACGAGCTAATCTTACTATTCGTGTTTTCCTTCATGGTTTTGTCAATAAAATTTTAAGGATGTGTTTGATACTTTGATCCGACTAGAAATTAGTTATTTTCTTTCTCTTACTATTCTTACTATTAGTGGTATCCTATTTTAGAATCAAAAAATATATATAAGATCAAAATATTATAATTTCGAGTATGACTTACGGTACTAAAGAAATCTTTATTATATAAAACCATTTGAATAGTTCACCAAAGCGCCCACGTCACATAATCACAAATAATATGTCAAGATCCACCTCAATTCCACCTAAGCAACTCCTTCCACATATACGCCACATCAATCGAACGCATCCCACATAAGGCCCGATCACCATCGCCTCTAATCCAAGCCATTGGATCGTGCAATTGGGCAATACAATCAACGGTCTACACTTGAATAAGCAATCGACGGTCAGTGTGCATTTAGATTTCGGCTCAGGTCTTTTATCACCAAAAGACAAGAAAACACAAATTATAAATACAAATCAATTTTTCAATTAAAGACAATTAATTCTGATGTTTTTTTAACGGTTACAGAAAATGTGATTTGCGAAATCCATCTTCTTTGTTAATTTTTTTAAGATCTTCCTCGGTCTTACTATTGATAAAACATGTGAAATCCATCTTCTATGTTCCTTTTCCCCTCATTGGCTTTGTTTTTGAAGCCCGAAAATTATTAGGTTTGCATGTTCATCTCCCCCCTTAATTATTCTTAATATATTATGAAACTATTTTCCAGTTACAAACCATTTGGGGGTCTTTGGGTCACAAATTATTTTGTTCTTGGTTTTCAGCTTCCATATTGCCACACGTGAGTTGATTCATTGGTCTGAGTTCACTTGCAAAAAAAGATTGACTTTTTTGAGTTTTTATTCCTCTTTTGGATTTTCTTTTTTATGATGATTTTGTTGTCATTGAAATTAAGAAATTTTGTAATGTTGGACGAAATTGTAAATTCTAGATTATATTAACCTATGTTAGATGTTTTCATAGACTATTTTTTGTGATTATCTTAATCTATGATCACATACGGTGCTTTTTCATCACAGTGATGTTGTTTATTACAAAATTACCTACATGGCTTTCATGCTTTCATTTCCACTAATCTTGCTTTCTAATGTTAATGTTTAAAATTACAGGGAAGCACTAATTTAGAATCTATCCAGATTATAAAGAAACTGGAAGATGACTAATAGACTCATTTTTAGCTGAAGGATTGAAAATCACACTATTCAAAGGTTGGGCTTAATGTATTCTTCTAGCTAAGGTATGCAAATTTAATGTTTTATGTTTACTTTTAATATCTAACGGCTTTAGCATAATTTGAGTTGGAATTGTATTCAACTATCTCTGATTTGAGTTGTATTGAGCTGTGTATGATTGTTGTTACGAAATAAAACGAAAATGAAGCAAAAAAATGTCTATGATTGTTGTTACTTGTATAGCTTAGTTTTGAGTGTACTTTAATTATGAATGATCAAGCATGGCTTTGTTTTGTTCGGTCGGCGGCGAAAGCAATGGTAAGAGTTAGTGTGTTGAATGATGCGCTACAAAAATTGTTGTAAGAAATCAGAGTCCCAAACGCCGGTTTGCGCATCAAAGAGAGAACTGACAGTCAAATCCTCGGTACCAGGAACAACCAGGGAAGTAACAAAGGAATTCGCCCCTCCTTTCACCCAAGGGTCTCTCCAAATATTTCACAAGTTATTAATAACTATTTCAGTTAATTGTTGGAATTTTTAACACAAATGTTCAATGATTTTTGTGTGTATTATGATTGTTATCTTGTTTCTGCATTGAATTTGTCAATTCACTCATGATATTATGATCAATTTGTCAAATAGATTCAACCAGCACTTTCCTCACCAAAAGAAGCTCTAGAAGGTGGTTAATTTTCAAGACTTCAAGGTGATCAACTTACTACAACTTGTTAATATGCATTTTATGGCAAGTTTTTTACCTTGCTCTTTGTCTGTCAACTTGTTAATATGCATCTTATTTCTCTGACAACTTACTAAATTAATACATATTAAAACAGCTATTTAGTAGCACAGGAGCTGTGCAAATAAATGAATTTGTGTAATCAAATAAGTGATATCTGTGCTGCATTGATTCTTAACGGGTTAATAGGTAAATGCATAAAAATTCTCTCCCTTTCTACCCGTCATGTGCTCTTTATTAATATGAGATTGTATATATTTCAATCAAAAATTGGCCGGCTTCGCACTCTGACCAATATGTTGTCAATTATGATTTAGGTCCAAAGTGATCATTACGAGGTTTGATCTGGATTTTGTGGAGATACACTTAGAACATGGATTTAATGCAATATTTTTTATTAGGTTTGGTATTATGCTATAATAACTAGGTATAGCTTGGGTTACTATTTTGTGGAACATGTATTATGGAAAACTACTAATTAAGTTGTATTTTGTTGTTTTCAAGTTTTTGGAATATATCCCAATTATATTATCAAGTTGTGTTTGGGATTATGCTAGATATATAGATTTGGTATTATGTATTAGAGATTGTGATTGCATCTTTTAATTATTTGAGATTGTGTTGTATATAGTCCTATCTCAGGTTACTATTTGCTAGATATGCGGTTGACAAAATCAAATTTATTTTAAAAAATATATAATTAAAACTGCGCTAAAGGATATATTTAGCATCGGTGGTTATGAAAAGCGGATGCCAAAAAGGCGCTAAAATTTAATTAAAACTGACTTTTGGCATTAGGTGGTAATACGTCGATATTAAAAATACTTTTCGCATCAGGTCCATACCTGATTGAAAAAGTGTCTAATTTTAACACACCTGACTCTGTAACGGACACGGAACTGATGCGAAAAATCATTTTTAACTGATGCGAAAAGCCTAAATTGTAGTAGTGATATGGAACACAACTCATAATCAATTATCTGAGTCCATAACAGATTATGATGCTTCTGGAATCATTTTTCTGAAAATTTCAAAACCATAATCAATTGTGATAATAGATTATGATAATTCTGTATTGGTCTGCAGGTCTTCAACAATGGCGTACTTATATCATTTTGGCAATAAGTTTTGATCCCGGAACCCCGATTAAGGTGTTGTTGGATGCATTGAAAAGCTAACAAAAAGATCCATATTTCTAAATGAATATTGTTTTGTTTTTTCACTACATCTCAAGGGTATCTTTGGCTTATTTCAGTGTTTTAATAGAATGCTTGTTTGTGCATATTGTTATCCATGATATCACGCTCTTTTTGATTGATTCTAACTAACTCGAGAGAACTATCTATCTAAAATATTATAATATAAATGGATTAAATAAGAGGCATACTTAAGTTGAAAGGAAAGTCTCAATGCTAAGCCCAATTCGGAAAGGAATTGGGTCACTGTTTGATCTCGAATAGTATCATTTTGAGTGCATCAATAGTAATTGATTAAGAGACATCGAACGTATGATTTATGGTGAGGTGTCGAACGAAGCACTCACTAAGATTTTATTGAAATATCATCCTTTCTGTAATTGTGGTTTTCAGATAAGCAGGGAAAGCTAGATTATCTGAAGTCACAGGATTATGTTTATGATCATGCATTTGAAGGAAAATGGATATTTTTGTATTATGTATTTTGCTATATAAGCAAGCATTATGTAATTTTGAAGAAATCATGTTTATGATATTGAGACTTAACAAGATTAATAATTTTGTATTTGGAGACTCAAAGTTATTTTTGTATCACTGTATTTTACTATAAGAGCAGTACTGATGTATTTTTGAGAAAACTTAGGACGATTATATATCGTAATATATTTGAAGAACCTTATATATCAGTATATGTGTATTCTCTTGGACTTTATGACTCTAGTGATATTTAGAAAACGATTTCAGTTTATTTTATCTGATAGGATAATCATGGAAGTTATAACGAGTCATTTGGGAGTCAAAGTTAATTCGATCGGTCCAAAATATTCTGCGCGATCTTCAAAATGTCAATTGAATTACATTTCTAATCTTTAATGACGATGAAAAATTATGGTTGCTATCAGATTTAATCCTCTCACTCTCATATATTAAAACTCTCCCCACTTATATATATATATATATATATATATATATATATATATATATACACACACACACACACACACACTAGTATGTATCACTCGTGCACTGCACAAGTATACATTTTTTTAATCATAATTTATAATAATTTTGTTGTTAACCATAAAAAAACGTTTTTATCAACTGATCAATATTACGTAGTAGACATTGTAAATTTTTGCAAGCTTATTAAAATACATAATTGTTTATAATGGATTAATTTTTTAGTTTAATAGGTATATACTAAAAGATTACTTGTGAATTCCAAATATATACGAAAATAAGTATTTTAATGTTTTTGCTATATATTGTTTATTGATTTTCAATTTTCAAGTCGCGTTATAGACAATTTTGTTAATATCTAATTTTTTTTGTTTTGTAAAAAAAATTGATATCTAATTGTTTTGGTAGTAAAGCAGTTAGAGTACAACATAAATCAATGATAAAACGGTATGAGAATCTATAAGAATTTATGTTCCTTATGAATAAAAAATCTTTTGATTTCTTATTTGCACTTCTTATTAGATAAGAAAAATTAAATAATTTGTATGATCAACACTAACAAAAAATGACAAATTTATTGCACAATAGTTGCAATATACATAAAGGGGAGTCGGGTCCCTTGCCCTAAGTTGTACCCATCTTTTTTTTATACATCATTTTGTCGTTCTCTTTTCTTTCTTTTACTTATTAATATAGTAAACTACCAAAAAGAATATTAAGAGTTTTTTTTATAAATATTCTTATAATATAGTATGTATTATATTATAAGTAGTAATTTTTTGGCCTTTTTATATGTTATAGAATAGAGTATTAATAAAATATTAAATTGTTACAATTTTATTATATTTTTGTCTTCATTTTATACTTCTTACATATTAACATATAAAATCAAGATTAATTTTTATATTAGCATGTTACCCTTTCAGTCCTACTTTCATATATACGTTTTTGATTTTATGTTAATTTACACTTTTTACAACTATAAATACTCTTCCAAGTCCCATCGGAAAATCACATGAATGGGAGAGAAAAGCTCCTCATGGTAGGGATCAAGGACCTCCCCATGGTAGGGATCAAGAATGGGGACGTGGAATATTTTGGGGGTTAGGGACGAGGAGTGAGGGAGTAGGCCCCAACCCGCCTCATGCCACCCGTAGGAATAAAGTTTGCCATAATGGAATTCGTTATATCATTGTGTGTTTGTAATGCCACCCCTTAGAACAAACCTGACAGGTCAAATACTGTCAAGTTTGGAATTCGTTATATCATTGTGTGTTTGTAATGTTTAGCAGGTTAGTCACTTAGTTCAGTTGATTCTCGTGTAGCCTTCTAAGTTAAACTATCCCTCTTTGAGCCAGTTAATATTCAGTGAACATTTAGGTGTATAGTATGGTATTCATAGAAGTCATGACAATAAAAACACTTTGTTGATAGAGGTTATAACATTCAATTTGCCAGAACATAAAACACATTGAAAATTTGACTACAGAGACCAACATAAAGGGAAAAGCAGAGTATGTAGAACAACTCCAAAACTCCAAAAAAAAAGACTCAATTAGTGGCATGTGCCTCTAATTTGACAATATTGGGATAATGACATAAATTAAGAAACTTCTTAAAGGGATGGTTTACGGCTTTTCAATCTTCACCTTAATTCTAGGGAGTTTTGACGGAACACCTTTAGTACCGGAGCCTGCAAGATCATTCTTGGACCTTATGATTCAAATACAATCTTCCACATTGGAGCTAAATCAACACAGTTTGGACAATTGTATTCATATTTATCCTCATCAAGTGTGTTAATTAGAGAATTTTCCCATCAAATCTCTAGAGAAATAGCCTTTGTTGGATCAGCCTTGTTGACTACACTAGAGCCATCCCCCAAGTCAGTAACATCACCGCTTTCTGAAGAGTGATAGAGATCGGAATCTGAAAGGAAATGAATATTTGTTCTGATGTCTCCTTCGCCATCTGAAAAAGAATTGAAATTATCACAGCTTTCTGTAGACTATTTATAGTTGACAGTGTGGGGACTAAAAGAATATGAAATCAGTGTGCCTAGTTCTCAAGAATACTGTGTGTGACATGTGTAGCCTATACACCCTTATTGGTAATCGTTGTTGATACTGTGATTAGGCAAAGGGATAAGTGTGGATATTTAGGGTAGTTTTGGTCGACTAGTGTGTGGATATTTAGGCAGAGGGTTGTTGTGGTATTTATAGATAGATAAAATTAGGGTTGCTGTTTTCAAATTCAACATTTTCAAATTTTGAAATTTGAAATTACTCAATATTACATTAAGAATAATAATCAATGTTGAACTCCAATAGTTTAGCTCATCATTCTTAAGTGGCTACATGATTCATTTGTAGGTGGACATTCTGGCCGTGACATAACAGCTTCTAGAGTGAAATCTCTCTTCTGTTGGAAAGGCATGAACAAGGAAATCCAGAATTATATCAGGTTCTGTGATGTATGCCAGAGGAACAAACCTGAACTTGTCAAGTCACCAGGCCTTTTGCAGCCATGTACTTCCAATCCCTCATCGTGTTTGGGATAGCAGCTTAGACTTCATTGAAGGGCTACCTTCTTCTCATGGAAAGCAAGTTATTATGGTTGTGGTGGACAGACTAAGTAAGTATGCTCATTTCCTTACTCTGTCTCATCCTTACACTGCTCAAGATGTTGCACATTTATTTTTGGATGTTATTTTCAAACTACATGGAATGCCAAGTATTGTGGTAAGTGATAGGCATCCCATTTTCCTTAGCTCTCCGTGGAATGAGCTCTTCAAACTACAGGGAGTGCTTTTGAACAAGTCCACTGCATACCATCCTCAGAGTGATGGTCAAACTAAGGTGGTGAACAAGTCTTTAGAGATTTATCTAAGGTGTATGTGCTCTGATAAGCCTACTAGATGGTCTAAGTGGATTTTACTTGCTGAATGGTGGTATAATACTCATGTCCACTCTTCCATTCAAACAAGTCCCTCCACTTCATCTCCCTTACCTTCCTGGGGAATCTTCTAATCAAGAGGTTGATATAACTCTTTATGCTCGAGAATCAGTGATCAAGCTTCTCTAATTCCATCTTCTTCGGGCACGGAGCCGTATGGCACAACAGGCTAATAGGAACAGGTCTGAGAGACAGTTTAAGGTTGGTGACTCAGTTTTTTTTGAAGCTGCAACATTATAGGTAGGTAACTGCTAGGCAACAATCAGCACACAAGCTCAATCCTAAGTACTATGGCCCTTTCAAGATAGTTGATAGGATTGGAGTTGTTGCCTAGCTATAAGCTAGAACTGCCCCCCCTCTGCTGCAATACATGATGTCTTTCATGTTTCTCAGCTCAAGTTGTGTTTGGATCCTTCTATTGCTACATTTAGGCCTCTGCCTGCTGCTACTCTTGCTACTCGGGTTCCTTTTGCTGTCCTTGAAAGAAAAATGGTCAAGAGAGGTAATGTTGCTGCCACTAAGGTGCTTGTATAGTTGCTAGGAGAACTTAAGGAAGATGCAACATGGGAATTCTACTATGATCTTCAAAAGAAGTTTCAAGATTTTAATCCTTGAGGACAAGGGTTGTTTTAAGGGGAGGGTATTGTGATGGATTTTATTATTAATTCTGTTTTCAAACTCTGTTTTTACTATTCCATTGGTAAGTCAGTTTTTATTGTTCCATTGGTTACTGTTTTATCGTTTTTTACCTCATGTAAGTGTGCCATGCACATGTCTAGCATTGTAACAGAATTCCCACTGATATATTGTGAATGAATGGATTGTGATACTCACCATGATATCACTACAGAATTTGATACTCTCTCTCTTACTTTATCCCTCATGTTTATTTCTCTCATAGTATATTCGAAGAGTGTTCTTTCATCACTCTTCCATAGCTATTCAGCTGGGTTTTACCGAAGTTACTCCCTAGAATCCAATTTTTGTTACAATAAGTTGGGGGATGGTAAAGAGATAGAATTTTGGAACGACAGGTGATTAGGTAACGCTCCATTACCAGGTACCTGCCCAATTATTTATGCAGGAAGTGATTTTAAATCTAGGAAAGTAGCAGATTTTGGAGAGTGGAATGGGGTTTTTTGGAGTTGGAGGGAGTTGTTTATAGGGTGGGTTGTAATCCTTCTTATCTATTTCCACTTGGTGGAATAATTCTCTTCATTGTCTAAACAATTTGTAACATTGTTGTTAGGGCTTGAGCACTCCAAGTGCTCCAGTAATGAAGTATTGTTTATCTAAAAAAATTATTCGATCACTTTTTGCATATGTTTTTTTGCTTAATATTTTTCGCCTACTAAAAAATGAAGATCTTACTTTTGCATCGATGAGCTTTCAAAGAACCCATGACAATGATGTTGAACCTATTGTTGAACATATTGGTAACATTTAACATGTTGAACCTATTAATTTTTTTATTAATGGAGTGTTTGGTTCAAGGGAGAGAAATGGGGTGGAAAGAAAGATAGAGGAATATTCCTTTTTTAATGGTTTGCTTTTTAAATGGGAAGGAAAGAACGTTTTTGGGTGGGACCCACACAAAAAGGGCATCATGAAAAAGAGCCACTTTTGTATGATTTGACCAAAAAAACCTTTGCACAATTCTACTACTATCACATTTTATTTAATTATTAGGGACATTAAACTCTTTTTACAAAGAGATTTCTTTCTTTCCTCCCACTTTCAATTTCACTTTCTACTCACTTTCTTTCCTTCAATATTCTTTTCTTCAACTTTCTTTCCTTTCACTTTCTTTTATCATCCAAACACAGCCTAAGAGTGTTGGAGCAAATTTATTTGAACTATTAAGCGCATCAATGATGAATAGATGGTTTTTGTTGGACATATCAATATTAAATCACAGACATGTTGAAGAAACCTCTTGCTTTAGAATTGGAGGCAATCTTGAAGAAGGCTTGTGCTTGGGTGTTAGATACAAAACACCAGCCATAGTGGATATCAGGATGAGTATAATTAGCGCAGAAGCTACCACTTCCCTTCATTATGCAATCGTCATGAGATTGACATAAGTTTGGATTTTCCTCCACCGCCTTCATAAAATATTTATTTGACTTAATGCAGAAACCCGCAATTTGTGACATGAGGAGACAACGGCAATTATTTCCACTACATAGTGGCAAGTGAAACAGCTGACAACTAGTCGTACAATTGTCTCCCTTATTCATTGGCAAAATTAATACTGCAATTGATAATGCCAAAGTTTATTGCAACATATACATATAGGAAAAAAAATAAATATTTAATGGATTAGATCAATTCCATCCATTTATTTGTGGATGCTTAGTAAAACACATCTATGATTTTTCTAAATTCATTAAATAATAAAATTTAAAAAAATTATTAAAGAATATTTTCTCAAATAACAATTTAATTGATTTTTATTAAATGGATTATGGGTGTCTTAGATTTTTCAATGAATTATTTTAATCCACTCATCACGCGCAGTAAAAACCAAGATTTATCTAATAGTATATCCATTTGTGGCGTATAGTTCTTAAGAACTCGACCTTTGTGGCGATAATGAAGAATTGGGCCCCCTTAAATTTGTATATGCTTCACTACTCTTCAAAGGTCCCTCGGTGAAAAAGTAGTGCATTAAGGTTGTTGCTTTTGCATGGAGGCTCCTCTTAAGTAGTACCCTATTTAGACACAAACGTGGTGCCAATTTTGTAAATGAAATGTAATGTCTCATTTTAGTGCGTTAAAGCATCAAATACAACGCCGGATGTTAATAAACTCTTAGTCCGGATACGTTACATATTTAAAATGTTAAAACACTTATATTTCTATGTCGGTTGTTCACTAATACCCAACATGCGTTCAACGAAATTATAAACGTGTAAACACTAATAATTCGATGCCAATATTATATAAACAATTGGCATGGTATAGTCCTTACACATATATTAATGTCAGCCCACCCTTTTTTTAGTTCATTCCCTCACTCTTTATCCCACAAAACTCAAAACCCTAGCCCTCATTCTCCCTGTCTCCCTCGTTCTCTCTATCTTCCTCGTGCTCATTGTTCTCATCGTAGTGTTTCATCGTTCTCCTCGTTGTTTCTCTCATTCTTGTGTTCCATTCTCGGGCTCTTTCGAGCTCGCTTTGTCTCTGGTTGCACCTCGGTGGATGTTGTATCCCTCGTATTCACATATGGTTTATGAGGGAGACAACGAGTGTTGCCAAACCCCACGAAGGTTCTTCTTCTCCCCACGCTCCACCCCTGTTTTACCACTTATGTATGATTTTGAATATTTTTCCCAATTTTTCCCTTACTTTCACCCTATTTGTTCTTTTTTTCTTATCTTACAATGGATGCCATGTGCTTTGTCAATATACGCACTTTTTTTGTGAATTTGTGTTGTATTCTTCTTTATAGGTTTGTTCGTTTCATTCACATTCTCTGTAAGATTCTGTATATGTTTTATGATTTCTGAATTTGTATATATGATAGTAGCTATTTATGTTTTATGATTTATGGATCTATATATACAACAGTAGCTATATGTGTTGATTTTTTCATTTTATAATTTAACTTTGAACACCATCGTGAATGCAGTGCCCTTGAAAAATTAGAAAGACGCTTTGAGAAAATAAACTTTTCTTACTATGACGATGTTTTTCCAGTTTGTTTTAGCTCACATAAGGATGGAAGAGTATGCTAAAATATCCGTGTTGTAGATGGGAGAGTATGCCTGGGAGATCTAGAATTGCGATTCACTTCACTCTCAAGTGGTATGTCCATCACTCCCGAGGATGAAATATTTTGATAAAATTGAAGAGGTTTTATTGAGTAAGGACAAAAACTTTAAGATTTAAAGGGTGCAAGAATGCACGAAGTTCAAAATCGTGTATGAAAAGGTTGTTCTACCTTGCCTTATGGAGTAGTAATCTTGCTTGAAATAGCAGTAACCTTTCCGTAAGGAGTAATAACCTTTCCATTGTAATTCTATATTGGATATTTTAACCTTTCCACATTAATCTAAATTGACCGTACTATCCTTAAGAATCAAAACTAGGCATTTATCATCTTTGAGAAACAATATTGGAAGTAGAGCTACTTTGAGGAAGAAAAATGAGTACATGAAACATATTTGTACTCGTTTTTCCTTCTCCTAAAGTAGCTCTCCTTCTGATATTGTTATTCACCAATGTAAACGCTTAGTTCAGATTTTGAAGAAACATACGGTCCACCTAGGTTGATATGTATTTTTCTCATTCTAATTCAGTAGTTGGAATTTTTATATTGAAAGCCTACGTACATAATGTATATTATGAGAATTCCTGAGAAAAAACTTGTTTATTAATATTGGATTCTAATTTTTTTTTATTCGATTCTAAAATTGTTGTTGAACAAAGAAACTGAAAAATTGTATTAATTAAAAAAATGTATATTTTAACACCTATTTTTCACTAGTAATCAACTTATAAACCACATTATTGTGAGTTTTTAAGCATTTAAAAGGAATATTTTACACCTGTTGTTAAAGTAACTGGCGTTAAAAGTTCAACTTACTACATCCATGAAAATCACACCACTCTATAATTGGAATCGAAAGTCTAATTTAACTGACGTTGTATATCTTTCTTTTACTATAGTGGTGATCTGTAAGTACCTCTCTGTTAACACTCAAAAAGTCTTGAGACCTATCCTAACCCTGGTGAGCCCCATAGCATAACTCACCTATATTGTATATCACCTCCAATGACCAATCTATAACTCTAATATTATACAAATAGATAGAAAATAGTTATGTGACTATTTTTTATACACATATGATTCTTTTTACGATCATAATGACTACTAATAATAATATAATTAATAAATGAGATGGACAATAGGGATACAATTCACAAGATACAAGGATATGAATATAAAGACACTTGAATATATACTTATTCTCGATTATCTTTGTTTCTTTAAAGTGTCCTTTAAAATTGTTTTACACAAATTAAAGAAACTAATAAATTATTAGTTTTAATAAAATTACTAGTATTATTTTAATGATATACTTTTAGCCATTTATTACATTATTATATTCATTTCTCTCTCTATAATATATATATATATAATATATTTAAGAGTAGTATAATTGATAACGTACCAAAACTTGTATAAAATATAGACTTAAAAACAAATGGAGGGTGTAAACATATTAGTAAATTAATTAATAGTGATCAAGTAGCCTCTGATAAATTTCATATGAGTAATGTTCTAAAATATAAATTAATACGTGGAGAGAAATTAAGATGAATGGAAGGATAAATACGTACTGAACGTGGCAAGTAAGAAGACGACTAAAGGACTAAGCTTAAGATACCCCATTGTTTGAGGAAAGAACCAACTACAAGTGTTATTAGCTAACTTCGTTTTGTGTTGCAGTAATTTATTCTTGCATGCTCCAATTTATAGGCATATATACTTTTATCTCTGGTGATGATAATTGAACCTTTCACAACCTAATGTAAATATAAAATAAAAATACGACCTTATGTGACATGCAACAGCTCTCCCATTAAAGGCTATATATATATATATATACTATAAAGTATTGTAATATGAATATTTTATTATGTAACAAAAGTAATATCACGCCATCCGTTCAAGATTCACTAGAAGGCCCTTTATTTTGACAACTCATTAGTAGAATTTTTAATGGTTTATTATTTACAAGTCTTACCCCAAACATTAAAAAAATTCTTTGCATCAAATGCCCATTGAATACGATGAGGGAAATACTGTATTTTAAAATCATATATATATATATATATATATATATATATATATATATATATATATATATATATATATATATATGATTTGAATACAAGTTACCAAAAAAATTGAAAATCACGAGCTAGGGAAATATTGTATTTTAAAATTGAAAACAATTTGATCACGCCATCCGCTTCTTTCTATTATTTATTATATATATATTTCTGGCAGCATTAGGAAAAAAAGACACTACGCCAAATTTGTTTAAAAAAGGCGCTCCTATGAGCAGCGCTTTGCCAAAAAACGCCACGGATAGCCAAAATTGGTAACCAAATAACCAGCGTTTTTTTAAAAACGCTGCCCATCACGTAGAACGCGTGAGCCTTACCCAGCGCTTTTTTAAAAACGCCACCCATTGCCTAGACCGTTCTACCAAATAACCAGCGCCACCCATTTGCTAGACCGTTCTACCAAATAACCAGCGTTTTATTAAAAACGCCACCCATTTGCTAGACCGTTCTACCAAATAACCAGCGTTTTATTAAAAACGCCACCCATTTCCTAGACCGTTCTACCAAATACCCAGCGTTTTTGAAAACGCTACCCATTGCCTTTAATTTTTCTACCTAAACCCTCCCTCTGCACTCTCGTTCTCTCTTCCCTCGGCCTCACCCTCATTTCACCCCACTCGTAACTCACTCTCTCATTTCACCATGCTAGCGCTCTCTCTCCCTCACGCAAAGACTCACTCTCTCCCACCGTTCTCCTTCCCCGCTCCTTATTTCAACGCCTCAAGCCTCACACCTCAAACCACCAAATCCTCCTTCTCTCATCCATCGAAACCAACGCTGTTCTCTTTCAATCCCCTTCTCTCAGCGTAATTTCTTTTTCTCTTGACCTCTCTCGCTTGTAATTTCGTTGTCTAATTCTTCTTCTCAAAGTTCCCAAATCTTTGCACCCTAATTTGATGCCATGAGGAAGAAACCCTAATTTCTTACCCTATAGTTAGTGTTTTGTGCTTTTTAGTTATAAAGATTTTGTCTTTTCATATTTTTGTTGTGTTTGGCATCTGGGAAAATTTCCCCACTTTTATTGAACATTAGGGTTTTTGGGTGGGTCATCAAAGTGCGAATGGTTTGAAATCCTAATCAGGTTTTTGAGTTATTGTTGAAATTTTGATTTACCAAGTGCTGTGTTGTTTTGTGGAGGGTTTTTGAAAAATGATTGTGTTTTTATGTAGAATGATACCACACAAGACTAAGCGTGGGGAAGCTGCGCTTGCTCGATTGAAGGTTTATGAGGGAATCCCTCCTCCATATGACAAGATGAAGAGGATGGTTGTTCCCGATGCTCTCAAGTAAGCTCTGTTTTATTTTCAATTTTCAGTTTGGGATTTATTTTTATTGAATCAGAAGAATATTTTTGCTTATGAATGAGTAAATGAAATTAGGGTTTTGAGGCTTCAAAAGGGACACAAGTATTGTTTGCTTGGAAAATTATCATCAGAGGTTGGATGGAACTACTATGATACCATCAAGGTATGTTTTTGTTTTAGTTGTAACTTTGTTTCTATTCTTGCATTGGGAAATTAAGATGGTTTCTTAAGTTTGTAATTGTTCTCTTTGTGATAGGAGAAATGAGAGAAGAAGAGAAAGGAAATAGCAGTTTGAATTATGAGAGAAAGAAGAAGCTCGCTAAATTGAGGGTGAAAATTTGAGAAGATCGTAGATGAAAAACTTGCTCCCCAACTTGAAATCCTTGCACCGTTAATCTTGATTAGTATTTTATTATTTGTATTTCAAAGTTTTGTTTTCAAGAGTTGAGACATTCAGTTTTGTTGGTGATATTGTGTTTTTTGAATCCTGGATATGACAAACTTCGAACTTGTTTTGTTATACTCACTAGAATTTTTATGTGATCTGTATACTTCCTACTCGCTTTCTATTGGTGTTGCCCTTACAATATGAGCCTTTGTTTTTATTGTGTGAATGGTACAAAGAGGTGGTTGAACTAGGCTCTTGAGCAAAAATGATCTTGTTAGCTCTTGATCACCATGAGGTGTATAAGATGCTGAGACATAATTGAGTGGAAGATGTATAGAAGGTTGAGAACTGAGAAGACATTGAGAAAGTAGTTGTAGGCCACAACCTAAGTACAAAGGGCAACGTCATTGATATTTTGAGTGAAATGGTATATTATGTTCAAGATTTAATTCTGGACACATTTTCTTGAACACCCTTGGATTTGAACACAATTCAATGCAAATTAATGTTATCTTGTTCCTAGCTTTAAATTTGATTTTAAGAGCACTAAGACAGGAAATGTGTCCAGATAATTTGCATTGAACACATTCTCACTACGACACACACACACACTATGATCGAAATGTAGCAAAAATTGTTGCTCGAAATGTTCAACTAAATTTACAAGTTATCTAACTCATGTCCTTGCAGCAACCATTGACATGTTTCGTTTTCTCATATTTTATCTAACTCATGTCCTTGCAGCAACCATTGACATGTTTCGTTTTCTCATATTTTATCTAACTCATGTCCCCACTTCTAAGAGCAGCTGCAAGTCTACATCACACAAGCTTTTTAAGGACAAGGCGAAAAACCGTGTTGATGACCTGCAGCTGGTGTTCTTGGATTTGCAATTTGCCAGGAAGGAGAGCCGAACAGTTGATGCTGCAGTCCTTGAGGAACAAGTCCATCAGATGCTTCGAGAGTGGAAGGCTGAGCTCAATGAGCCTTCTCCGCTTCTTCTTCTTTGCAGCAGCAAGTAAGATCATATTCATGCATGCAACTAGTGGACATTTTTTGAGATATCTATCATGGGTGCTTGTTTCTAACCTGCATTTTTCCAATTATGTTGGAGTTGTTTTTACATTGCAAATTAGTTACAGCTTTTTTTGAAATATTGTTCTCTGCTAATCATGCATCATTGGTGTTCAAATTGAGCAACTTTATTTGTTTTATCTCTTTGTATTGTATAACTCCGTACCTTCTACATTGTATTTTATTTCTCCTTGATTAAGTAAGTTAAGGGAGAAATTATCTTTCTTGCTAAATAACATACACTTGGGTATCTCTTTTGGTGTTCAAAAGTAATCAAATGAGATAACCTATGTAGACTATGACAGGAGCCTGCACCATGTATAAGTGATTGTCCTTGGCTGAACCCTTGAAATAGATGAGTGCATTAGAGGACATCTCGTTTCTTTGGAATGTATAATATTAATAACGGTTATTCCTTTTTGTTTCTTGACAACAAAATCTAATATAAACTTCACTTTGGTATTGCTACAGATATTCGGGTGAAGGAGCCAACACTTGAATCTTTGGCCAAGTTTGTTTTCTAATGGGTCCTTTTTTGTTCTTTGATGTAGTTTCTATAGCAGTCATTAAATATTGGTTGTGGAGGTTCTCTAGCAACCATTCTTGTATTTTGAGGAGTATCATGTGATTGAGTGATTTGCTCTTATTATACATCTTTGTCTATAACGGTTTTTTCATTGTTTTAATTTATCTTCACGTTTTTGTTCATTTTAGAGGAAGAAAAATCTATGAACCACCCGGATATATGACTATAAACACAGCCATTGAAAGCGCTTATTGGAGGTTGGGCAAGCACATGAAGAACCCTGGTGAGTTCAAAATCTATATTACATGTGTCTTGATTGCACCGATACTCGGATATATGCATTTGAAATTTGATCTAGATTTTACTTTATTTACCATAAACATGATATATTAATTGTATTCTCGACTTTTTAAAAATGTAATGCTATCAAACAAATGGAAGTTCCTCATTTGGAAATAAAGAAGTTAACTATTGTGTTTTACTTGGTACTTAAAGTTTGATATCAAACAATTTATCAATAACTTTTCTCACTCAAATTCCTTGGTCCTTTGCAATTTGTATCTGTTTTATGTATAAATTAAATAGACATATAGAAATTTGAGCATTTAATCATCTCAGAGGTAGCATTTTGGCACATCTGCCTCCCTCCTCTTTGGCTAAGAGCATGTGTTCAAAGACACCAGAGATCACAAGATAGTATAACTGAGCATTAGAACCCCATTCTCATCCCCAAAGACTATATAGGCTTCCCAAACATTGTTTTTGTCATCTACTCTCTTAGGTGATGTCTTGTGCTGAACACTATTACAATTAGTTTAGGTCTTGAGAAACAAGTTGTTTGTTTGTTTTTCACATTTAAGAAACAAGTTTTACTAATTAGTCAATTTTTTAGATAAAAAATATGCACATGTTATGCAAAGTTTATGTACGTGAAATTCAAGTTACAGATTATGAATTTTGTATGTATTTCAGTGACCTCAGTTTCAATCAGTTGCAATTTATTATGAAAAATATGCACATGTTTTAAAAGTTCATAAGAAGAGTTTACTCAATAGAATTTTGTTTAGTAAAATTTTCAATTTATTTTTTCGATCTAGTTTTTTTGCTTTATGTTTGCAGATGCTGGTTTATGAATATATGAATATGCTATATCCTCCATCATTGCATTCATTTTATTTTTCAATATTACATTGCAGATGGAGATGATGATTAGTGCATCATGTGCTTGTCTTCAAGGATTGGAGCAGTTGATGAAAATAATAATGTAATGAGTTGAACTTGTTACCTTTATTTTTGGGTTTCCTGTTGCTATGTTTGTAAGAATAATGTAATGAGCAGTTGATGAAAATAATAATGTATGATTTAATTTTTTGGATGTATGATTTAATTCAGGTTTAAATACAACAAATTCATAAATATCACTATTAAAAAATATTTTGGATGTATGATTTAATTTTTTTGGTTGCAAATATAAAATGGAAAATACACAAAAACTGAAAAAAAAAATTAAAAAAAAAAATTAAACAATGGGCAGCGCTTTTAAGGAAGTGCTGCCTATAGGGGGACAAGTTTGGGCAATGGGCATCGCTTTTTAGGAGGCGCTGCCTATTTGAGGACGTGTTTGGGCAATGGGCAGCGCTTTTTAGGAAGCGCTGCCTATTTGAGGACGTGTTTGGGAAATGGGCAGCGCTTTTTAGGAAGCACTGCCTATTTGAGGACGTGTTTGGGCAATGGGCGCGCTTTTAGGAAGCGCTGCCTATTTGAGGACGTGTTTGGGCAATGGGTGGCGCTTTTTAGGAAGCGCTGCCCATTGTTGGAGGGAATACCCAACGCCACGTTCAGCAGCGCTCAAAAGCGCTGCCCATGGATGAAAAAAAGCGCTGCCCATGGATGAAAAAAAGCGCTGCCTATATACTAATTCTGTTGTAGTGAGAGACAAAACGTCGAATGTTTTTCCTATTTATGTATGTGGAAAGTCTATACTTAACACACCGACTCAATTGGAGGAATCCCACCTTATTCTCAAACCTGGTGGCTCGGTTGATTGGCACTCCTGTAGGCTCATCTTGCAGGAAGAGAAGTAGACAAAGATGATGCTAGTCTTTTCGCCTTTGCTTTTGCGAGGCACGGATGTTTTTGAATAAACTAAGCTGTTTTGCGCCTTTTATTTGTTAGGGAGGGAATGATTTCACATTAGTAAGGAGAAAGGGGGTCTATCGATGAGAGCTTAGGTGAAGGCTTTATAAGTACATCTAAAAGTACTAAAACATACTAATATTGCATATTCACATACTACTACTTAAATATTTCATATTCACATAATACTATTACTACTAAAACACACATAACATATATTAATATTTTACATAGTGCATTTTTAATTCAAAAGACATACTATTCTCCACTCTCCCCCCCCCCCAACTTAAATATGAGCAGTGTCCTCACTGCTCTAAGATGAGTAAACAAGAGATCCAAACATGGGAGATATATATTCAAAAGTAGTTTAAAACAAAAAATATAGTATTTGCACATATATATTATAAGTATATAAGCATAATATTATATTGAAACAACATTAAAAAGTATCCTTTTACTCTTTCTTCCTTATTCTGGGGCTAGTTCTGACAGGGACATGTTTGACCCTCATCTTCTTTGGATTGGCCTTGGTAGCAGTGGCATCAGCAATTGGCACACCAGGATCCTCTACACTTGCTTCAGGGATTTCTGCATGTGCAGACACATTTGGTGTAGCCAATGTGGGAACTTCAGGTGTTGCCAGTGTAGGAACTTCATGTGTTGGCACACCAATCTGCACTAGAGTTTGCTCTGTTTGTTGTTCAGGTTCCTTTGGTGGTTGTTCTGCTACTTCCTTAGTTTCTTTGTCTCCTTCAGTGGGATTTGCTTTCTCAATTGCTCCTTCATCTCCAGAAATTGCTCTTTCACCCTGTACACCATAGAGGGAACTCATGGTCCACATTTTCTTTGTTGGAGTTGACTTCATTGTCTTCCTTTTGTAGCCTAGCAGCTCTCCTTCTTCTTATTCAAAGCTTTCAGGACTTCATGAATTGTTGCCTCTGGACTGGTCTCCATCACTGTTGTTTTTAGTGTTTTTGCACTTGGTGTGGGAACTTCAGCTGCTTTGGTGACAGTTTCTTCTTGTTCTTCCATGACAGAATCTTTTTGGCCTTCTTCTTTCTCAGGCTCTTCAGTGAGTACCTGCAAATTTTCTTTCTCAAAATCAAAGTTAGTTGGCTCAATAGTGTTTTTGGAAGGGTGGGAAATTTCTGGGTTGGGATTGGTGCCATTTCTTCTGTGACTTGTTTTGGATTTTCATTTTGGGGAACATTTTCTGATGGAGGGGTGGGTGATTTTTGTGGTGAAGTGTGAATGGGTGAATGGTGGGTGGTGGGGGATGGAATGTTGGTTTGTGATGGTGGTGATAGTGTTTGTGGTTCATTGGTAGATTTCTTTCTGATTTCATACTTCTTCCTAGCACTAGCCTCCATGTTATTGCTGCCGTTATCATCACTTTCAGTTTCCTCCATGGATTCTGATTCATCCTCCTCTACATCCTTTTCAATGTCCTTACTGAACATTCGCCTCCTCATCTACCTCATTACTTCTTCACTTAATTCTTCAAATTCTTCCTCCACTCTTGGTTTCTTTCCCTTCTTATCTTTTTGATTATCTCTCTTTCTTTTTGCTTTCCTCTCTTTCTCAACTACTACCTCCTCCTCTTCTTTCTCTTCCTCTTCCTCTTCATCAATAATCCATTCAGGGAATATTGGGGCTTCTACTTCTTCCTCGTGGTCTTCCAACTTCATCACAACCAATTATGCTGCTCTTTTTGAAATTTCCATACTGCTTGGAGTTTCTGCATCAGGTGTTCCAACACCTTCTGCTCTGCAGTATTTCTAACTCTAGCAGTTCTTAATATTTCTTTCACCTCTGCTGATAAACCACTAGGGGGTGTTTTCTTATAGACTTTTTCTAACTTAGTTGCCACTACCCATTGTTTTTGACATAACTCAGTGATTAAGCAAGGGAAATACAAAAAGCCAGAAGTTTTGGTTTGACATTCTATAACTTCATTGGTGATCAATTTTCCTATATCTACATTATCTTCAGTCAAGATTGAATCTATGAGAATCAATCTATCCTTGGACAATGTAGATGTGTGTGAAGTGGGGAGAATAGATGTAGCAATAAAAAGGTTTCAGTTACCTAATTCAGGAACTAAATCACTAGTTTTAAGCTTAAATTCAGTGTTTGAGAACTTCTCCCATTGAGACCATTCTACTGCAATTCTTTCTTTAATCCTAGTCATCTGTTTCTTACCATAGGTTTCTAATTTCTCTTCATACTTATCACCATGGTAGTTCAGATCATAATGCTTATTGATTCTAGTAGGAACAAAGAAAACTTGTATCATGGGACATCACAACCATCTATGATAACGATTCGAGAGCCGAGCTCTGTCCTCTTGTTCCAACGCGATCAGCGCTTCTTATTTGATTTTTGTGAGTTTACTTGACTGAAAGATCGTCTCTTCTTGTTGTTATTTTCAAAAATTTCGCAATAATCTTAATGCTATGATTTATGCACATTTCCATGATTTATCTATCATCTACCATAAAACGTAGTTTTAAAGCAGAAATGAAAAGAAAGCAGCAAACTGATAAAGTGAAAAATTTGGACTTTTATTCACATGGAAGCCGGACGTGCGAATGTCACGCTGATCGATAGGAGTACATTGGAAATTTTTACGAAACTAAAAAAACAAGAGAAATGGACTTGATAGATCTTATGAATGTTCTTTGTCTCGAACACTTGATGCCAATCGCTCATATCTATAGCTTTGATCACCCTTTTATCCAAGCTTTTGGAGACGCCGCTTGCCTCTTTTATCTCTTTAAGTCCAACTTTTCTCGACCCTAATTTTTGCTGGATCGCCCTTTTGGGGTTTTCAATCCACCGGTCGCTCAATTTTGTCTAGGCCGCCTCTCGGGTTTTCAACCTAGCGAGCTACTTCTTGTTTGGCCTATCTCTCTCTCTTTTTTTATTTTTCTCAGCGTAGTACTTTAACCGAATCAATTGTTGGGTTCTCGAGTTCTTCACCATCCATGCTTTGGTGAGTATTAATGCTCCTCCGTAAAAGGCTTTCTTTACCACATATGGTCCGTCATAGGTAGGAGTCCATTTCCCACGGGGTCACTTTGAATAAGCGAGAATCTTTTTGAGCACAAGGTCTCCTCGCTGAATTCTGGTGATTGAACTTTCTTGTTTAACATTTGTTTTCATCCTTTTGTCGATACAACCGACCGTGACACAAAGTCGCAACTCTCTTTTCTTCAATGAGATTCAACCGATCTAGACGGGTTTGAACCCATTCACCTCTTCTAACTTGGCTTCCATAAGCACTCGGAGAGATGGTATCTCAACCTCAATGGGAAGAAGCGCTTCGACCCATACACTAAAGAGAAAGGGTTGCCCGGTCGAAGCGCATGACCGAGGTACGATACCCGTGCAAAGCAAAGGGAAGCATTTCGTGCCGGTCCTTGTAGGTCACTACCATTTTCTCGCACAATTCTCTTGATATTCTTGTTGGTCGCTTCAACCGCCTGTTCATCTTTGGACGGTAGGAGAGGAATTGTGATGCTTAATCTTAAACTCTGTGCACAACTCTTTCATCATTTTACTATTCAGATTGCTACCATTATGCGTGATGATTTTATCCGGGAGACCATAGCGGCACACCGTGTCCTTTTTACAAACTTGGCAACCACGGAACTAGTTATGTTGGAATATGAGGCAGCTTCAACCCATTTGGTGAAGTAATCAATTGCAACTAGAATGAAGCGGTGCCCATTTGACGCTTTGGGCTCTATGGGACCAATGACATCCATGCCCCACATTGAGAACGGCCAAGATGCGGTCAGGACATTTAACGAAGCCGGTGGAACATGAATATGATCAGCATAAATCTGACATTTGTGGCACTTTCTCACAAAATCGTAGCGATCACCTTCCATCGCAACCGATGAGTAGCCATCACTTAATATCTTCCTTGCCATAGTATGCCCACTGGAATGAGTCCCGAACGTGCCTTCATGCACTTCTCTCATGATCTTTTCTGGCTTCCTCCTTTGCCACACACCTAAGGAGTACTTTATCATGGTTCCTTTTGTAGAGCACTTCACCGCTCGGGAAGAAATTCTTCGCCAACCTTCGAGTGTTCTTTTATCATTTTTCGATGCCCCGGAGGATACTGCTGCGGATGTACCGCTTGATGTCATGATACCAAGGTCTATCATCCTCCTCATCTTCAATTCTTTGCACAAGAGTGGTGATAATGTGCGGGCAAACTTCGATCGTTGAATTCGATCCGGGTCAAATTCTTATCGCGATTGATATTAAACATTGAAGACAAAGTAGCCAATGCATCACCCGGTGATTCTCTGCGAGGCGAATCTTTCAAAGCGTGATTTCTTCAAAGGGTTCAACCAATTCTCGATATAATCTCTATAGAGTATCAACTCGATCTCTCGGCCTCCCAATCTCCATTCACTTGATGAATGACTAGAAATTTGAGTCTCCGTACACATCTAGTCTTTTTACTTTCCAATCTAGAGATTTGCTCAATACCTGCAATACATGCTTCATACTACTGCAATATTGTTTGTGACATAGAAACTTAGTCTAGTGGTGACTGGTATGAAACGATTGTCGGGAGATCAACATCGCCTTGACTCCGTGCCCATAATCGTTGGAAGCACCGTCGAACACTACTCTCCATCTTTCATTCTCTCGGGGACTTTCCTTCTTCAAACAGAGCCATAATGTCCTCATCAGTGGAAATCACACCGCATTGATCGATAATCTTCAATAGGTGATGTGCGTGTATTCGCCAACGCACTACCTTTTATGGCCTTTTGAGTGACATAAAGAAGGTCATATTTCGACAAGTGCATCCGCTTATCTGGCGATTCTTCCCGTGAGCGCAGAGCTTCGAAGATATACTTGATAGGATCCATCTTTGACACTAACCAAGTGGTATGACTTAACATGTCTTGCGCCTTAAACGGTGAGCGTGCCAAAAGCCGAAGCCAAGGCACAACAAGTCTTTTCTAGCAATGAGTACCTCGTCTCACAGTCAGTGAACTTCTTGCTCAGATAATAAATTGCATGCTCCTTCTTGCCAGTTTCGTCATGTTGCCCTAGCACACAACCCATAGAATTTTCTAACACCGTCAGATACAGGATCAAAGGTCTACCATGCACTGGAGGCATTAAAATAGGTGGATTCTGCAAGTATTTCTTAATCTTCTCAAAAGCTTCTTGGCAATCATCATTCCACTTAGTCTCTTGATTCTTGCACAGCAATTTGAAAATCGGCTCACATGTGGCAGTTAACTGGAAGATAAACCTGGAAATATAGTTCAATCTTCCAAGAAAACCCCGAACTTCTTTCTCTGTTCTAGGAGCAGGCATTTCGAGAATTGCACGCACTTTGTCTGGATCCACCTCTATCCCTTTTTGACTGACGATAAACCCCAACAGCTTTCCTGACCTCACCCCGAAGGTGCACTTAGCCGGGTTTAACCTGAGCTTGAATTTTCTCAACCGCTCGAAGAGCTTCTGCAAGTTAACAATATGCTCCTCATCAGTTTTGGACTTTGCAATCATATCATCCACATAGACCTCTATTTCTTTTGTGCATCATGTCATGAAACAACGTGACCATAACCCTTTGATAGGTAGCACCGGCGTTCTTCAAACCGAAGCGGCATGACTTTGTAATGTAACGCCCCCAAAGGGTCGTGAAAGTAGTCTTCTCCATATCCTCGGGAGCCATTTTAACTCGATTATAACCCGAATACCCGCCCATGAAGGAGAAAAGGGAGTGTTGTGTTGTGCTATCTACTAGTACATCAATATGAGGCAAAGGAAAGTCATCTTTGGGATCGCCCGATTCGGATCTCTGTAATCAACGCACATTCTAACTTTCCCATCCTTTTTGGGTGCTGCACAATGTTAGCAACCCATGTGGGTATTTAGCTACACTGCCTAGGAAGCCGCCACAATCTGCTTTCTTCACTTCATCTCTCGATCTTTAAAGACATCTCGAGCTTCATCCTTCTTAACTGCTTTTAGCGAGAGCATTCAAGCTTGATCTGGCGGCTTGTGCACCACTATATCGATATCTAATCGGGCATATCCTCATACGACCATGCAAAGACGTCAACATAATCACGCAGGAGTTGGACCAACCTCTCATATTCCCCTTTTTCATTGAAGTGCCAATCTTAACTTCTTTCTTTTCACTCTCGTGCCTAAATTGACAATCTCAATAGTTTCCTCATATGGTAGAATAACCTTTTCTTCTTGCTCAACCATTCTCATCATTTCGGAGAGTCTCCCGGTCATCCTCAACATCTTCCTCACTTGATTAACGGGGTAATCAAAATTAACATATGAACCATTGGCATTATTATTTCCAGAGACATTCATTTTAGATCCGCATTTTGCGGGAATAGAAAAGCAATGAACAAGCAAAAATGGAGACACAAAATGAAGACACAAAAGCAATTTTTATTCATTTGAGAATTCAAAACTACATTTTATTGATAGATGATATCTTAAAAGGAAACATGCATGCCCTTATGAAAATGTCCTAAGGCCTGGGCAGAGCCAAAGGATTTGCATTACAAAAATCATTACTTTGAAATGAAAACAACAGGAAATCGACGATCTTCCGGTTGCCAACTTCTTCTCCCGCAACGCTGCGACAAACCATATCCCGACCCGCGCCTTCTTCAAACTAATTCTTTCTTCGACGATAGCTATCTCGATTGTATTGCTCACCCTCCTCACCCCATCCTGTGTAATGGATATCTTCTATACGGATTCGGGCGCTTTCGGGGGCATCATACCGACCAAATAGTCAAATTTTCCACTAGGCTCTCCGTGGTGTCCCAACATCCCTTCTTTGCGGTGTAATGATGTTATTTCCTCAATGGTTTCTCCTTGCATGAGAAAGGAAGCGTGTCTTCAATGATCGTTGGTCGAGCCCCGACTTGAACCATTCTTGGATCGAAGCTGCGCGCAGACTTCAACCGCCTTCTCGGCCTTTCTATCATCGCATGCGAATATAGAGTCAATACTTCATCCCCATACCATGAATTCCTACCTGGACCATGTATCGATCCATCAAGTCCTGCAGGATCATCGTGAAGCTTTCGCAATTTCCCACACACAAAGAGTCAGCACACCCTTCTTCATGGCAACATCCTTTCTTAACAACTTCAGCCCGGCATAGCTCATCATAAATGATACTTAGAGGAGTCTTGATCTCGTGTACTTTCTTTACCAATCGCCCACCAGAACTTTCTATGGCGTTGGTAGGTGAATGGCCTCGATGACCCTAAGAATGGGTTAGTGGTGATATTTGGATCCTCTTGTTTGAAAGTTATGCCTTTTGCATCTATCAAATCTTGTACCACTATTTTGAAGGCTTTGCAGTCCTCCACAACATGCCCCACTGCTCCTTCATGGAAAGCACAGGTGCTATTAGGATTGTACCCCTTAAAGTAAGGCGGCTGGACAGGTTTCATGGGCCTTGTGTTGATGAGCTTGTTGGTGATAAGGTAGTTAAAAAGGTCTGTGTAGGACATGGGAATTGGGTCAAAGGTTCTGTTTTGGTAGGCTTTTTGGTAGTATTTGCTTGATTGTTGTTTTGGAATGGACGGGTTGTTTGTATGGGAGTGGGGACTGGAATATTGGGTGGCTGATATGGTGGGTTGATGGTAATGGCATTGGTTTCTCCTTCTTTCTTTTTAGGGAAGCTGGAGAATGACTTTTTCTGGGGGTTTGCATTACTGGTGAGTCCTTGTGAAATCTTCCCGCTTCTCAATCCGCTTTCCAACCTCTCTCCTACAATCACCAAATCTGAAAAGTTGGATGAGACACTACTGATCAGGCGGTCATAATACAACGACGGCAAGGTTTCCATGAACATAGAAACCAACTCTTTGTCTAGCAGAGGGGGTGTAACTATGCTGACCAAAGCCCTCCATCTCGGGCATACTCCTTGAATGATTCATCTGTCTTTCTTACTCATGTTCTGCGGTGTGTCCGATCCGCGCCATATCTCGCATTGTATTGATCTTGCTTTGAGAAAAGCATCCGCCAAATCTTTCCAAAGAACGGATTTGGGATGGTTCTAACTTCATGTACCGGTTAAGAGATGCCCCACTAGGTCATCCGGAAGCAATGGATTAACAAACTTGTCATCCCGGGAGTAAGTAGACATTTTCTGCAAATACATTGTCGGATGACTCTTTGGGCAAGTGGCACCTCTATACTTGTCAAAGTCGGGGACCTTGAACTTTGGGGTAGCACCACATCGGGGATAAGGCACAAATCTCTTGCCTCTCTAGCTCAAGCCAAAACCTTCGACCATCCTTAGCCTTTCTTCTAACATTTGGAATTGTTCCTTGGCCTGCTGGTGTTCAGTGGAATAACCCTGAGGAGAATTACTTACAACATACTGCGGTGGCAGCATTGAGTGTTGAACCTGGGGATAAGCAGAGTTCCTAGACACAAAGCCCTGAGTTTGCGGAAAAACGGCTGGTGGTGTAGCGAGATTCTGAGGAGCGGGCTGAGGTATAACAATTGGGTGAGGAATCTGGACCCGGGGTTCAGCAGTTACTCCTTCCGGTCCAACAGACACTGGCTGCACATTCTCAGTTGCCGACACAGGACCAACCTCCTGATTTGCTTCTTGACTTGGGGGAGTGTATCCCAAAGGAAGGCCATAAGCAGGCCACTGGGCAGTCTGAAAATCATTCCCATCTTTCAAGGACAACAAGAGCCTCATCACCTCACTCATCTGTGCTTTTAAAGCATTCATCTCATTCCTCATTTCAGATCATTTCGACCGAGCTACTGGGAGCCGTCTCGCTCGATTCGCACTCACGAGCAGTCCGCTTGCCCCACTTCCATTCGCCGAGTCCGAGCCGGAGGATTCTCGATTCTCCGCCGCCGGGCCGAGGTGGATCGATATCCGCCAAGATTGCCATTCCTCCGCCCGTGAGCGAGTCCAATACCGATGTTGGCGCACAGCCTTGCCTTTTTCGTTTATTTAGACGTTTATTACATAAGAGCAAAAAAGAAAGATGCATGGATGAATGTATGAATGTATGCATAATGCTTGCTCGACGTCGGGAACCACGTAATGCCTCATCTTGTTCTAGGCGCGTCAATCTTCCCTTCCTTTCTTTTCTTTTTTTTTTTTTTTTTTTTATTTTCTTTATTATTCTTTTTTCTTTTTCTTCTCTTTTCTTTATTATTCTCTTTTTTTTCTTTCCTTTTTTAGAAAGTGAAAGGAACGGGGAATCAAAATAGCAAACCAAACACTTCATTCATCAAGGACAACAAGCTTTAACGACTTTTGCCAATGGAAAAGGTGGTACCATATTCAAAATGAAATAAAGTAAAGGAGTACAATATTTCAGAATACAATATTCAGAGCAAATGCTTTAGATAAAGAAATACATCTAATCAACTCAATTACAAATGGCTTTAAACTCTTCGGCTCTCTTCCTTTTCTTGCTGACTCTTGCTCTCTGAGATTGTTCCTTGAATTCCATGACCAATGCCCGGCAATACTTCACAAACTTGTATACCTCTGAAGGGGTGTTGAAGAAACACATTTCAACTTTTCTACGCTCTTAGATTTTTGGGAACTCCCGCCATAGCTTGACTAGCCACTCGGATAACTTTGAGAACTTGCCCTTCCACATCCGGATTTCCTCCTTAGCTCTTTAATGATCTCTTGCTCCTCAATTTTCCCTATTAATTCCAAGTAGCGTTCTTCCCAATATCGACTCTCAACTCGGACACTGTAGGCCTCCTCCGCAGACTGGCGAAGGTTACCTTTTAATTCACCAAATATTTCTCTCTCAAAACTCAAGGCTTGTTGATATTCTTTGAGGATCTCCTCAACAACATTTTCTCCCTCTCAAGGTTCCTCGGTGACCCTTCAATTCTCTCACGTGTGTGATTCTTGCTCTGTTGGTGGGCTAATATCTTCCACTCTTGGGCTTCCTCAAGCGCGCTTCCTTGCTTTTTGTTTGTACTCCACGGAGTTCTTCTGCTGCTCTTTCGAGAAATCCTTGGGCCTCTATTTTGCTTTGTTCCTCCCTCTTGAATCGCTTGACACTTTCTTCCACAGCGATCATCTTGATAGCATTTTCTTCCTCTAGAGTCATCTCTTCCAACTTGGTTTGCAAGGCTTTCTTCTCCTCTTCTACCTTTGCTAAAGTGAATTTAGCTTCATTCAACTCCTCATGGGTAGGGACATAAGGTTCTTGAATCTCTCCTCGAGGGTAAGCATCCCTTGATTTGGTGATCTTACACTCTGAAGCTTGTCCTTAAGCCATTGGTTGAAGGTGACATCACTAGTTCTTTTGACAATTCTTCACTTCCTTTTGCACTACTGATTCCCATGATCTTGAACTCTTGAAGCAAGTCACCGCATCTAGGCATCCCCTTATAGAGGTAGATACGGACAAAGATGTCTTTGTCGGAGGGTGAGTTCTTCATAGGGTAACCGAGTTGCCTTAAAGTTAATGAGGGGTTATAGTTGATGCACCCTTGAGTCCCCATGAGAGGCACGTTCTGAAAGCTTCCACAACTGAGCAATACCGTAGGTCTGTCATTCCAACATGCAGCAGTGTACCATCGGATTTGGAGGTCATTAAGGTTTTGCGTAAACTCGAACCATTCTGAAGTAGTTCTGACCTTCACCTCACAACTTAGAGCATAGGAAATTAACTCTTTGACATCTAGACGGTTATGGACCACATGAAGAATGAGCCAGGCATAGAGGACGTGAACGGAAAGGCATATCTTCTTTGTATGCAGGCCCGATCGTGACGGGTGAAAGCATGATACGTGTTAGCAAGAATGGCGTGCACGGGATTGACGGGTTTTTGGCATCTTTGAAGGCTAAGAAGGCTCCAATTGCATCTTCATCAATATATTTCTCTATTTGAGGAAAAGGGCGACCCCAAAAATATGGTAAGAGCTAATACCAACTTGAACGGACCCCAATTCTTGGCTAGAGCATAAGATTGCATTAAGTCTTCAAAGTATTCTTGTGGATACCCGCCACACCATTTCTTTTCGTTTCAGAAACTCGGTTGATCTTACCAATCCTCAACAATGTTGCTAACCTCTCATCTGTAATATCTGATCCACCGGAATTGATAGGGCCTTGCTCGAGTCCGGAGAATCCCAAAAGCGCTCGTACTCTTCTAGTGTGGGCGAAAGCTGGAAATTTTTGAAGAAGAAGCACCTCGTATCAGAATCATAGAATTGGCTTAAAGCCACAAGAGCGTCTTCTTGGACATTCAACTGCAAGAGCTTGCGGATATTTCCATATGCTAAGTCGAAAGCATCTCTCTCAATTGGACCCATACGAGAAGTGCACACCGCCTCAAACTACCAACATCCACTTTCTTCACAATCGGGAGGCGAGGAGTAAGTGAAGCTTTGCTACTTGATTCCATTTTGATACACCTATGACAAGATGGTGCATTACTTGGTGGTCCTCGACAAGCAAATGCAAATGAAATGCACCATGAATGCGTGAGTTGCAGAAACTTAAATTTATGCAATGCAGTGATGTATGCCAATGACAATGATGCTTTATGCAAATGCAAGGTTAGAAAAAAAACTTTATTTGCGATAACTCAGGTTTCTTTTTTTTTTTGAAAGTACGGACCGTACACTGCTTCATATAGACCGGTAGGAAAAAGCTACAGAAGTAACTCTTTCTTCTTTTTTTGAAAAGTGGGTCATATGTCGCTTTGTACGGACCGGCAAAAGAAAAGGCTACAATAGCAATCTTTTCTTTTCTTTTCTTTTTTTTTTTTTTTTTGAAAATTTTCTTTTTTAGGAAAGACATGTCTAAACTACAATGCAACACACAATTTGTATGTCCTCGTGTCCTACTGTGTGTGGGAATCTTAAGCTCAGTGGCAACTTCAAAGGTTCCTTCCATGTAGTTCTAATTCACACCCTCACAATGGCTACCAGAGCTATAGAATCCTCATGCCGACACCCACAAATGTAGAAAACTACCAAGTGTGAAGCGTCATGAGAAAGCGTACTCTGGTTGAGACTTTCATGAGTATCAGACAGACAAAAGTCTCGAATGACAGTCACTAATCGTCTCCACTCTCCTAGGTATTTGTTGGATCCGGGTATAGGAGCCCACTCATAACATATAAAATGTAAGGTGTGAAAGTGTGAAAGTGTGTGATTGAGGACATACTTTTCTAAAATCTACCCTCCCCACCTGCAAGGAAAAAACTGATCAGTCCGGACGACAAAACAAGAATATGTCGTCTACCCTAAGGTTTAGCATCACCTCAAAACAAATGAACTAACCTAAGGTGTCATCAACAACCATATATAGCTTACCTCAAGAAAAGGAGCAGAGAAGAAGGGATTATAATAGATGGGGGAAAGCATGCATAATTATAAGCATATGAAGAAAGAAAAGGAAAAAAGTAAGGAAATGAAGAAGTAAGACGAAAAATAATTCAAATCAAACACTTTGAACCACACATCGGATTAATTAGGCTTGACCCACTTTTTTTAAAACAAAATGTCCCCAGTGGAGTCGCCAGCTGTTGCACCCCGAAAAATCCGGTTTGGATTCCTCAATGTACAACGTGAAAAATTTGGAAGCCGCCACCAATATTTTAGATTATAGACGAAAACATTGAAAAAAACGTCTTTTTTTATACAAGGCGGATGGTCTTTTTGAAAACAGAAATGTAGGTTCGGGGGTCGGTTAGGTACGAGGAAGGTATTAACACCTCGCACCTCCTTTCTACCGAAAGGGAACCTTTAATTCGATGTGTGGTTTTGAAATGTTTGATTTGAAATGAATCGCTCTACTTCTTTTCTTTTCCTTTTTATTTGAAAGAGTTTTTTAGAAAACAAGAGAGAAAGAAATCTTTTTGGGATCTTTGAAAAGTGAAACTAAACTAAAATTTTTAAAAGAGTGCTTGACGGGATATGACCCGGTCCTACGTACCCTCAATGACTGAGGGATCAAAGCTACGTAGTTCTTGGTTCTTTTGCGTCCGAAGACGGCTTTGGGATTTTTTGAAAGCGAGCTTGACGGGATATGACCGGTCCTCACGTACACTTCAATGACCGGGGATCAAAGCTACGTAGTTCTTAATTCTTTTGATTTTGAGAAAATCGTGTTTTGTTTTTATCTTATCTTTTGGGTTTTGGAAATATGACTCAAGCGTTCATGAATACCAAACAAGCATTGGCTTCGAGTGGCGTTCACTA
Organism: Oxytropis ochrocephala; assembly: GCA_020916435.1. Classification (NCBI taxonomy): domain Eukaryota; kingdom Viridiplantae; phylum Streptophyta; class Magnoliopsida; order Fabales; family Fabaceae; genus Oxytropis; species Oxytropis ochrocephala. Next base: position 20,119,903 of record CM037093.1, read on the forward strand.
CTAACTTGAAAGAAAAGTGTTGGGGACCGATAATCATCGAGCAATTACTCAAGTGATTACTAGTCGCAACGTTTTATTATCTTTTTGAAATGATTTTGAAAGGGATGAGTCATAGTGATAATTACCACTAATGACTCATATTGTTTTTGGATTTTGAATTGATTTATATTTGATTAAGGTGTGTGGAGCTTTCATGATAGTCAAACAAGCGAAGCTTCGAGTGACTACCACTAGTAACTCCATCATTAACGATCAAACAAGCGAAAGCTTCGAGTGATGGCTAATGATTTTATTTATGAAAAGTGCCTTAGGTTTTATTAGAAAACATTTGACTTGGGGCTTTGAAAAGAAAGTAGAACATTTGCAAATCCTTTTTATTCTAAACCAAAACGCAACAATTGCAAATTCATAAGCAAAGGTAATCAACAATTAATACACGAGAGTACCATGAGGCATAAATCTAAGCTAACATGTGAAATTGCAAGATAAGTATCAAGCAAGGCATGTATTTATTCAACCTAAAAACAATCTAGCAACATAAACCTCAAACCTAAACCTTAACCTAAAGGCACACATGGTGAAACCAAAACCCTAAAATCTAACCCTAATTATGGACCAAGCAATATTATTCAATGGAATAGGCCCATGGCCAAAACTAAGCGTGCAAGGAAAACTTTGAGTATTAAGCAAAACCTATGATTATTTTACAAGAACTATTAAGAGATAAAGCAAAGAATGAAAGGACAATTTGTACAAAATTAAATCTATTGAATCCTTTCTAGCCATCTTCACCACTTGGATTGAATACTCTAAACACTTTGTGGGAGTCATTTAGCAAGATCATCAACAACCAACAACAACATAATTAAGTTACAAGAACACTAAACATTTAAACTATGAAATAGACTTGAATCCTTTCTTGCAATCTTCTCCACTTTAAATTAAAAGCAACTAAGTACTTAGTGGGAATCCTTTTGCAAGATCATCAATAACCAAACCAAGGAATGCATCTAAATCAAGCAAAGCCTAATTTATTCACAACATGCGAAATGAAAATGACATTAAATTATGAAAATGAACTTGAATCCCTTCTTGCAATCTTCACCACTTTAAATCAAAAGCAATTAGGTGCTTAGTGGGAATCCTTTTGCAAGATCATCAACAACTAAACCAAGAAATACATCAAAATCAAGTGAAACCTAATTTATTTGAGACATGCGAAATGAACATAATATTAAACTATACAAATGAACTTGAATCCCTTCTTGCAATCTTCACCACTTTAAATCAAAAGTACTAAGTACTTAGTGGTGAATCCTTTTGCAAGATCATCAATAACTAAACAAAACTAAATTTAAATCACAAGACACATAAGATCAAATATAATGAGTTGAATCCCTTCTAGTCATCTCTATCACTCAAATCAAAGTGCCTTAAGCACTAGTGATAGATCATATGACTAGATCATCAACAACTAACAATAACAACATTTACTACTAAAATAAAATACTCACAACAAAATTAAATGAAGAAACACAAAATCAACTTGAGCATATTTTTTGGTTTAGTGAAATGACAACAAAATTAACATAAAGCATCATAAATCCATTTATTAAGGGTGAGATGCCAAATCTCACCCACCAACAACAACAAGCTACATTATGAAAATGAAAATGATAAATATGCTAAATAATGAAGAAAATGCAAGATGAAGAAAAGAAAATAAGTTCTAATGTAAAATGCTTGAAGATGATGCAAAGGTATCAAGGGTTTTTACCTTATTTCTAAGAGAGGAAGGAAGAAATGAAAAAAATGTAGAGAGAGGAGAGGATGAGCTACGGCCTTGAGCTTGATGGAGGAGAAGGTTTTGTTGCTTGATTTTCTTGAGTGAGGAAGGAAAAGCTAAGGTAGTGAGAGATAGGTTTGAAGGTGTTTTGGTGGATGAAGGTGAAGGAATGGAGGAGAGGAAGGAGGGGAGAGGCTTGGTTTTGGGGTCTTTGGGAGAAGGGTTTTGGTTGCTTGATTTAGAGAAATGAGTGTGAAGAGGTAAAAAACTTGTGAGGTGGGGAAATGAGGATCTATTTATAGGGATTTTTAGGTTTAAGGGTATCATTGTCTTTTGTTTTTGATGTGCCTCTAAGATTGAGTCTTAAAATTAAATGGAGGGTTGGGATGGATCATCACATGGATTAGGGGTATTGAAGAAACACAAAATAAGAGTGAAGGTGAGAGAGGAGTGGAGCGCAAGCCATAGGAAAAAAAAAAAGAAAAAGGAATAAACTTTTATTTATTTTGGGAAAGGAGTGTCTTGTGAGATAGGGTTAAGGGTATTTTTGTAATGGGGTGTTACCAAAGAAGTAAGTTTGCATTTTTGGGTGGAAGTATTAGTGTAGGTGAGTGAAGTAATTTACCAAAGAGGGCAAAGTTAAGGATAGGAACAAATCAAATCTTAGTGAATAAGAAAAGAAGTGTGTAGAAGCTTCTAGAAAGAGAGAGAGTGGAATGGAGGGGGTATGCGCATGGTATGAGCTGAAATGGGAAGGAAAAATAAAAAAAATGCTTTTTTTTGGTGTTTTGTCTTATTGAGGACACTTCCCATTTTTGCATTTTGAATTTTGAATTTTTGGGCATGCAAAATGGGAATGCACCTATTAGAAAAATGTTACATGTTTTTGGTCATCATAAAATAACCTCCTAATTACTCTAGACAACAAAATTTGTCACTTAGTAATTGGGAAACATTTAATGATCTTTTAATATTTTTTTATGCAATAAAAATGGGGAAAATGCATTTTAATTATTTTAGGCTAGGATATTCTCTCTAAAAATTGTACAAAAATTCTCTTGGATAAGAGAAAAATGTACTTTTGGTGTGTGCATATTTTTGACGAGAAAATCATCCTGTGTGAAAAATGACCAAAATGCCCCTTACCTTAAAAATCTAATTTGTCCAAAAAGTGCATTTCAACTTTAAAAATGATTTTAGAAACTTTGAAATGACTTTTAGGACCCTAAATGCAATGCATGATGCTTTTCTTTTATTCATTTATTTTTTTTGGGGAAAATTAGGGTTTTGACCTAAGCCGGACAAAATTGGGGTATGACAAAGATGAAGTTGGTGTTTGAGAAAATAGGGATGATCGGTTTCGCAAGAGAATCAGAGAGTTGATTTTGTGAGAATGTGAGCGGTTAGTGTGATGAGAATGAGTTAGTGGGAATGGTAGTTGGAAACTAGTCGTTAGGGTTATGTGGATTGACATGCAAGTCAACACGTGTTGAGCTTAGCCCTAACAGCCCTTTCATTTAAGCTTAATTCCGCACTAAATTGATGAGTTGGCAAGTGGATATTGTCATTCAAGCCTTTTCTTCATTTTGCTAAGATATGAACCTCAGAGTGGGAAGTGTGTCAACATTAGGTGTGGAAACACTAGCAACTCTGTTGTCCTGTTTTTCTACAAAACACACAAAACATTAAATTGCACAAAATAAAGACATTAATAATTTCAAAATGATGGGTTGCCTCCCTCAAGCGCTTGTTTTAAGAGTCTTAAAGCCTGACTATCTCCTTGTGTTAGAGATTTTCAAAATGAGTGGTGATCTTATCTCTTTCTACATGTGCTCCATAATACATTTTGACTCTTTGGCCATTGACTTTGAAAGTGGTATCAGTGACTACATCATATAAATCAACTGCACCATGGGGGTAAATTTTGACTAGTTGGAATGGTCCTGACCATCTTGATCTTAATTTTCCAGGGAACAACTTCAACCTAGAATTCTATAACAGAACCATTCCTCCTTCTTTAAGTTCTCTTCTTTGGATTTTCTTATCATGCCACTCTTTGGTTTTTGCTTTATAAATTTCTGCATTCTCATAAGAGAAATGCCTAAATTCCTCTAATTCATTTAGCTCAAAAACCTTTGTTCTCCTGCCTTTGTTCTCTTGCCTCCTAACAAATCTTGTATTTTTAACCTCCCACTGTATCACCCTAGGAACTATGTTATCCTATGTCTAGGACTTAACACGGTTTTAACAATCAAATCTTTATTAAAACTAGTTCAACAAAGAAGTTGTTATAAACTCTCATTCCTATTATTTCTTGAGTTTATAAATGTGACCTATGTCTGCTGCCACAAGTTTACCTATTCCAAAGTGATCAATTCCAGAATAAGTGTTGAAAGAAGTATCACACAAGAATTAAAATGCATACACTACATAAACCATAATAACATATTTAGAAGTTCATTACAAGGTTATAACATCTCAACTTAAGGGAATTTAGCTCATGTTACTCATAATATAATAGAGAAAATCTGCAAAGAGCATAATCAAATGAGTAATATAGCAAAAGAACTTAAAAGGAGAGAGATTACTCGAATAGAAGATCTTTTGCATGAGTTTCCCAAGTTGAAGTACAATATGAGTTCCTTACACAAGTTTCCTTCAAGTAGAAGTGAAGGAGTGGTTGTCAAGCACCTCCTTACCTTTATTCTCTTCAGAAACGTAAAGAAAAACTAAAACTAAACTAAACTAAACTAAAACTAAGTGATCCTTTCAGAAACAAATGAAGAAATACAAATGAAGGATGAAGGATGATTTGTAGGTGAAGATATGGCCTCTATTTATAGGCTTGAAAGCTTTCCTCCCTTGAGGGGTTTCCTTTAGCGCGTAAGATCAACTGAGGGGACCAACCTTGGATAAAATCAGACAACCAATGAAGCAAATAGCTCAGTTGTGGTCGCTTGCATGTATAACATAAGGTGAGGTCCATTGGAGAAGTGCCACATGTCTTTTTAGATAAGTGAGCCTTGCAACTTGATTTTTATGTTTATCGCCGACTTCTGCAAGTGGCTCTGCTCCAGGTGACTAGGCATGACGTCACATTTCAAGTGTGGAAGCATCAAAATGGTCCTTGGATGTTTTGGTGCAAACTGCTGGATTTTGCAGGTGTAGGCAGTGTTTCCACTCTTGGTGTAGGCAGTGTTTCCACTCCTAGTGTTGGCAGTGTTTCCACTCCTAGTGTTGACAATTTTTCCACTCCTGCAGTAGCTGCACTGAACAAAAACATCAAACCTAAAAAGATATGTGTATTTATGCCTAGTTAATTCGTCCTAATCATTTGGATTTCTAAAATGTTGTTTCTTAATAAATAAGCAATATTTATATATTAATGTACTTGAAAATAAGCAATAACCTAAGTTAAAATAGATGAATAACTCTATATAAAATAGAGTTATCACACCCCCAAACTTAATTTGTTGCTTGTCCTCAAGTAACGACACACATAAACTTCCAAGACTTCTATGATGATGAAATCACCTCAATTCATGTTCTTCTAAATATTTTGTTTAAAGTGTGTATCTTGTATGAGCTTTATTTTTCAGGACTTTTCTAAACCTTTGTTTTCTTTGAAACATTCAAAGCTATAAAGACTCATTTGTGTGAGTGTGTGTCCCATTGAGTTTTAATTGGTTCCAAAACTAGATAAAGAGTTTTTCTTTGGCTTTTGAAAGATGTGGAACTCCTTTGGTCACCTTTAGAAAAAAATTCAAAATATGGATGAGACTAACAATTTCTTCAAGATTTAGGAGACTTTTTAAGCACAACAAAGGGCTTTTGGTGTTTCAATTTGTTGAGTCAATTACCTTATTTAGATTTTTGGTGTTTTTGTTGATGTAATGCAGTGAGTGCAAATACATCATTTTGAGTGTAGTTGCTTTTTGATGTAGGTGTTGTAGGTACACTTTGTGTAGCTATTTTGGTAACTCTTTGAGTATTTTGTAGCATGCACTGCCTTCCTCGCTGACCTCCACATGCATTTCTTTCTTTTTTCTTTGGTTTGGTTTGTTTTCTTTTCTTTTCTTTTTGAACTTTGTTCATTTTTTTTTGAAACCAATTGCATTTAAGGGACAGGTTCAGTTTATATGACTCAGGCTAGTGTAGCTTTTTGATCTTTGTGACACCTTTGAGAGTTTTGACACCTTTGGCATTAACCTTTCAAGTTTCCACACTTTTGTCTTTGTATTCATTTGAATTTCCCCCAAACTTCTTTCTTTATTCGCTTCTTTGTTTTTAGTAAAAATCTAAATTTGACCTTAGTTTTCCAAAAATTCCAAGGCTTTAGATAGCTTTTCCATCTAGCATGGTACTTTTCAAAAACTCAATTTTGTTGTGTCAAAGAATTTATAACATTGATCATTTCTAGAAAACAAGGATTTTCTTTTCCTTTTAAAACTTTGCTCATTTGATACACTTACAAAAAAAATTAGAAAAGCAATATGAATTGATCATGCTTCATAATAATTTAAGTCTAAGACTCACATGATGTACTTAATTTTTCTATTTTTTGAAAACAATTTGATCATGCTATTGCAAGTTTTGTTAAGTACATCTAAAAGTACTAAAACATACTAATATTGCATATTCACATACTACTACTTAAATATTTCACATTCACATAATACTATTACTACTAAAACACACATAACATACATTAATATTTTACATAGTGCATTTTTAATTCAAAAGACATACTATTCTCCACTCTCCCCCTCAACTTAAATATGAGCGGTGACCTCACTGCTCTAAGTTGAGTAAACAAGGGATCCAAACATGGGAGATATATATTCAAAAGTAGTTTAAAACAAAAAACATAGTATTTGCACATATATATTATAAGTATATAAGCATAATATTATATTGAAACAACATTAAAAAGTATCTTTTTACTCTTTCTTCCTTATTCTGGGGTTGGTTCTGACAGGGACATGTTTGGCCCTCATCTTCTTTGGATTGGCCTTGGTAGAAGTGGCATCAGCAATTGGCACACCGGGATCCTCTACACTTGCTTTAGAGATTTCTGCATGTGCAGGCACATCTGGTGTAGCCAATGTGGGAACTTCAGGTGTTGCCAGAGTAGGAACTTCAGGTGTTGGCACACCAATCTGCACTGGAGTTTGCTCAGCTTGTTGTTCAGGTTCCTTTGGTGGTTGTTCTGCTACTTCCTTAGTTTCTTTGTCTCCTTCAGTGGGATTTGCTTTCTCAATTGCTCTTTCATCTCCAGAAATTGCTCTTTCACCCTGTACACTGATAACTCTATTTTATATAGAGTATTTCATATGTTTAAACTTAGTATTTGCTCTCTTTCAAGTAATAATAAAGAGTTTATATAGTATTTTATGTGATATATGATAACTTGAGTGATTTGAATGGTTATAGTTATTATTAGGCCATTTTTGGATATATTGTGGTATGTTTGATGTTTTTGTTCAGTGCAGTCTCAATGCTAACTGCATCAATGCTCCTGCACTGATCCTGCATCAAATTTGCGCTACTTGATGAATAAGCAGTCTGTTTCATATGCATCCACTTGCAAGTGATGACCTCCTGTCTGGTTCCCTGATGCCATGCCACCTTGTATAGTAGGCGCCTACCATTCACACATAGCTATAGGCATAGCTTTGAAGAGTCACCAACATAGGGACACATGTTCTATCACCATGGAACCGCCCTATGTCATTAGTCAAAGATTTCAACATGGGATAAACCTCTGGAAAGCAACTACAGCTATGATCCACTCAAGATTACTTCAACATGAAGAAAGGAAGCACCTCACTTGAAGGCTATAAAAGGACCTCACATCTTCATTTGGAAATATATCACAATCCATAAGTTAGATCAAAATTTCAATATACATAGTTAGTTTTTATATTTTTAGAGGAAGAGGAAGGAATTCATAATTCCTCCTTTACTCGTTTTCATAGTGTTTGTATAGTGCTAAGGAGTAATGCTAGTGCATTGCTAGAAGATTTCATACAAAGGTTTTCAACATTTGTAACTTTACTCTTGTTGTTTCTCTTTTGTGATTTCTATATATATAAACATGGTCTATTCAGTTTATATATATCTTGCAATGTCTCTTGTTAGCTAAACCTTTCTTAGTTGGAATGTTCTAATCATTTAATGAGCTTTTAAGTAAGTATGATGTATGTATGTATGTTTGTACTTTAGTTCTTGCTTGATAATCTTTTCAAAACTTATTTTGAACTTGATCACTTAGAATAAGTAGATTTGTAAATGACCAGAAATGGCTTACAATTAAGAACTCAAGAACTAATATGGGTGAGTGTTTTACATAAAGAAAACTTTGTGAAAACCATGCTAAGTCCTAGAGATAGGATAGTATAGTCCATAGGATAATTGTGGGTACTTAAAATACAAGAGTGAATTCACTTAAGCAAATTGGATAATTGTTAGGAGGCAAGATTGGCACTAACACCCATTTCTTTTCTTGCATAGAACAATGATCATAAGAGTGGTAATGATACTCGAAGAAAGTGACCGAAAGGCACATAGCCAATGCAACAAAGATTGGTCTGGTGCATCACATCTTTGCATCATACACTTATAAGTAAATTACTTGATAAAGACATTCCAACTAGCTTTTCTCTTTTACACTATCAACATTTTTTACTTTGCTTTCTTTCTAACTTAGTTGTGATCATCAAACAAAATCCAAAATTATTTTGTTACTTAGTGACTTTACACTTTATTACTTTATATTATTTTAAAAGTGAGTTTTTCAATCTCTGTGGGTTCGATCTTTTTTACTACTTGTTTTTGGACAGTGTATACTTGCACACAAGTGTATGTGTTTTCCATGCACCATACACCATAGAGGGAACTCATGGTCCACATTTTCTTTGTTGGAGTTGGCTTCATTGTCTTCCTTTTGTAGCCTAGCAGCTCCTTCTTCTTATTCAAAGCTTTCAGGACCTCATGAATTGTTGCCTCTGGACTGGTCTCCATCACTGTTGTTTTTAGTGTTTTTGCACTTGGTGTGGGAACTTCAGCTGCTTTGGTGACAGTTTCTTCTTGTTCTCACTACAAGAAAAACAGGTTTTTTGGCGGATTTTTCCGCCAAAAAACACCCAATTCCGCCGCAAATACAAGTATTTTCGGCGGATTTTTCCGCCGATAAAAGGCTGGTCGCAACGTATTTTCGGAGGAATTTCTACCGGTAATTTCCGGCGGATTTAAGGTCATTTTCGGCGGATTTTTGTGGGGGAATTTTCGGCGGAATTTTGCGGCGGATTTCCTGTCCTTTTTGGCGGATTTTTCTGCTGCTAATTTTTTTTTAAGCACAGTCAAATCCGCCGCAAACGACACCAATTCCGCCGCAATTTTTTTTTTAAGCACAGTCAAATCCGCCGCAAATGATACCAATTCCGCTGAAAATGTTTTTTTTTTAAAAAAAAAATCCGCCAAAAATGCGCGCGTTTTTTTCAAAAAAATTAAATTTCCACAAACGCGTTTTTTGAGTGAGAGGAGTTGAGAATGAGTGAATAAATTTGAGAGAAGTTAAGAGAAGAGTTGAGAAATTTGAGTGAAGAAATTTGAGAATGAGTGAAGAAATTTGGGAGAAGTTAAGAGAAGAGTTGAGAATGAGTGAAGAAATTTGAGAGAAGTTAAGAGTTGAGAAATTTGAGTGAATAAATTTGAGAGAAGTTAAGAGAAGAGTTGAGAATAAGTGAATAAATTTGAGAGAAGTTAAGAGAAGAGTTGAGAATGAGTGAATAAATTTGAGAGAAGTTAAGAGAAGAGTTGAGAATGAGTGAAGAAATTTGAGAGTGTTGAGAATGAGTGAATATTTGTAGAAAGAATGGAAGAAATCGGATAAAAAGGTTGTGTCCGTTGCGGTGGATTTCATGTCTGTTTCGGCGGATTTCAAAATTTAAAGTTCCCACCCATTTTCACTGTGTCCTTTGTGGCGGATATTTTTTTTTTGTCTGAAACTTTACAATCCGCCGAAAGTGTCAAAATTCCCCCACAAATGTCAAAAATCCGCCAAAACGTTTCTGGCGGATTAAATCCCCCACAAATGTCAAAAATCCGCCGGAAAGTTTCGGGGATTAAAATCGCTTGTAAAGTTTTGCCTTGGATTTTCAGTTTTTCTTGTAGTGTCTTCCATGACAGAATCTTTTTGGCTTCTTCTTTCTCAGGCTCTTCAGTGAGTACCTGCAAATTTTCTTTCTCAAAATCAAAGTTAGTTGGCTCAATAGGTTCTGTTGGAAGGGTGGGAGATTTCTGGGTTGGGATTGGTGCCATTTCTTCTGTGACTTGTTTTGGATTTTCATTTTGGGGAACATTTTCTGATGGAGGGGTGGGTGATTTTTGTGGTGAAGTGTGAATGGGAGAATGGTGGGTGGTGGGGGATGGAATGTTGGTTTGTGATGGTGGTGATAGTGTTTGTGGTTCATTGGTAGATTTCTTTCTGATTTCATACTTCTTCCTAGCACTAGCCTCCATGTTATTGCTGTCGTTATCATCACTTTCAGTTTCCTCCATGGATTCTGATTCATCCTCCTCTACATCCTTTTCAATGTCCTTTACAGCTTGTTCTGCCTCCTCATCTACCTCATTACTTCTTCACTTAATTCTTCAAATTCTTCCTCCACTCTTGGTTTCTTTCCCTTCTTATCTTTTTGATTATCTCTCTTTCTCTTTGCTTTCCTCTCTTTCTCAACTACTACCTCCTCCTCTTCTTTCTCTTCCTCTTCCTCTTCATCAATAATCCATTCAGGGAATATTGGGGCTTCTACTTCTTCCTCAGGGTCTTCCAACTTCACTGTCAACCAATTATGCTGCTCTTTTTGAAATTTCCATACTGCTTGGAGTTTCTGCATCAGGTGTTCCAACACCTTCTGCTCTGCAGTATTTCTAACTCTAGCAGTTCTTAATATTTCTTTCACCTCTGCTGATAAACCACTAGGGGGTGTTTTCTTATAGACTTTTTCTAACTTAGTTGCCACTACCCATTGTTTTTGACATAACTCAGTGATTAAGCAAGGGAAATACAAAAAGCCAGAAGTTTTGGTTTGACATTCTATAACTTCATTGGTGATCAATTTTCCTATATCTACATTATCTTCAGTCAAGATTGAATCTATGAGAATCAATCTATCCTTGGACAATGTAGATGTGTGTGAAGTGGGGAGAATAGATGTAGCAATAAAAAGGTTTCAGTTACCTAATTCAGGAACTAAATCACTAGTTTTAAGCTTAAATTCAGTGTTTGAGAACTTCTCCCATTGAGACCATTCTACTGCAATTCTTTCTTTAATCCTAGTCATCTGTTTCTTACCATAGGTTTCTAATTTCTCTTCATACTTATCACCATGGTAGTTCAGATCATAATGCTTATTGATTCTAGTAGGAACAAAGAAAACTTTCTTACCTCTCACCTTGGAATAGAAGATTGTGCCTCCTCTAGTGTTCTGAATCCCAGAATAGAATTCTCGAACCAATGGCTCCAAGTAGTATGCTCTGTTTTGCACAAATCTTTCCCAATGTAGATTGTTGACTATGGAGAGGAATTAATGGTGTGGGGTTTTGCAAAGTTGAAGCCTCTTTCTGGTAGAAACTTCATACTCCAGAAATGCTCGCACCCAGTGTAGGAACTTCAGGTGTTGGCACACCAATCTGCACTGGAGTTTGCTTAGTTTGTTGTTCAGGTTCCTTTGGTGGTTGTTCTGCTACTTCCTCAGTTTCTTTGTCTCCTTCAGTGGGATTTGCTTTCTCAATTGCTCCTTCATCTCCAGACATTGCTCTTTCACCCTGTACACCATAGAGGGAACTCATGGTCCACATTTTCTTTGTTGGAGTTGACTTCATTGTCTTCCTTTTGTAGCCTAGCAGCTCTCCTTCTTCTTATTCAAAGCTTTCAGGACTTCATGAATTGTTGCCTCTGGACTAGTCTCCATCACTGTTGTTTTTAGTGTTTTTGCACTTGGTGTGGGAACTTCACCGCTTTGGTGTGATTTCTTCTTGTTCTTCCATGTGAATCATTTTGGCCTTCTTCTTTCGAGGCTCTTTGGTGAGTACCTGCAAATTTTCTTTCTCAAAATCAAAGTTAGTTGGCTCAATAGGTTCTCGTTGGAAGGGTGGGAGATTTACAGGTTGGGATTGGTGCCATTTCTTACGTGACTTGTTTTGGATTTTCATTTTGGGGAACATTTTTACGATGGAGGGTGGGTGATTTTTGTGGTGAAGTGTGAATGGGTAAATGGTGGGTGGTGGGGATGGAATGTTGGTTTGTGATGGTGGTGATAGTGTTTGTGGTTCATTGGTAGATTTCTTTCTGATTTCATACTTCTTCCTAGCACGCCTCCATGTTATTGTTGTCGTTATCATCACTTTCAGTTTCCTCCATGGATTCTGATTCATCCTCCTCTACATCCTTTTCAATGTCCTTTACTGACATTGTTCTCGCCTCCTCATCTACCTCATTACTTCTTCACTTAATTCTTCAAATTCTTCCTCCACTCTTGGTTTCTTTCCTTCTTATCTTTTTGATTATCTCTCTTTCTCTTTGCTTTCCTCTCTTTCTCAACTACTACCTCCTCCTCCTCTTTCTCTTCCTCTTCCTCTTCATCAATAATCCATTCAGGAATATTGGGGTTCTTCCTCGTGGTCTTCCAACTTCATCACAACCAATTATGTTGCTCTTTTTGAAATTTCCATATCGCTTGAGTTTCGCATCGGGTGTTCCAACACCTTACGCTCTGTGATATTTCTAACTCTATGATTCTTAATATTTCTTTCACCTCTGTTGATAAACCACTAGGGGGTGTTTTCTTATAGACTTTTTCTAACTTAGTTGCCACTAGCCATTGTTTTTGACATAACTTAGTGATTAAGCAAGGGAAATACAAAAAGCCAGAAGTTTTGGTTTGACATTCTATAACTTCATTGGTGATCAATTTTCCTATATCTACATTATCTTCAGTCAAGATTGAATCTATGAGAATCAATCTATCCTTGGACAATGTAGATGTGTGTGAAGTGGGGAGAATAGATGTAGCAATAAAAAGGTTTCAGTTACCTAATTCAGGAACTAAATCACCAGTTTTAAGCTTAAATTCAGTGTTTGAGAACTTCTCCCATTGAGACCCTTCTACTGCAATTCTTTCTTTAATCCTAGTCATTTGTTTCTTACCATAGGTTTCTAATTTCTCTTCATACTTATCACCATGGTAGTTCAGATCATAATGCTTATTGATTCTAGTAGGATCAAATAAAACTTTCTTACCTCTCACCGACTGAGAAAGAAAATTTATAATACCCTTTGCCTAAAGAGATAAGACACCACTTACCTGATAATTGCCAAAGATCTTCGAGTCTGGACTTAAAGGCCTGAATCTTGATAGGAGTATCACCCTTTGAGAATAAGAGTCTGTCGAGAGATGTCTCTTGCATTCCTCAAAGCCTGCAACATGTTCCTCTTCTGCAATGGAATTAGCTAGCTAGTTCATCCCCTTTGATGTATGGACGACGAAAGTTGACTAATCAAAATATCACAGATCTTTTCTCGTGATCCGGCTAAAACTTTAGCAAAAGATTTATTACCCTTGTTGTGAACGGCATTTGACTCGCTAAGATTTGCAAATTATTGATTTCCAAAAATTCTTAAATTAGAATTTTAGTATCAAAATTATTGTTCCTAAACTGATGTGCAAACATCTTAACATTTCAAACTTGTTTCTGGGGAAAAAAAACTAATTTGAAATTGAATCTTGAATTTTGATTGTCTCATTGGTTGCAGTCGTTGATGGTGAAAAATAATGCAAAAACTTGTTTATGAGATTTCATCTTTTTGTTTTCTCATATCATGGGAGCTAGTGATAGTGAAATGTGATCCACTATTGAGTTATTGATTACTTAACAAAGTAAAAGAAAACAATAATAACAACCCATATTTAACGGTCAAATACGAAACATACTTTTATTATGGAACAAATATGAGTACGAATGAAGTTCAAAACAAGCAACTTACAACTTCAACAACCAAATACTATGTTGTTGCCTTGTTGGCATATAACATTTTATTCAAATGATGAACCTTAGAACCGTGTTTCAGGACAGCAAAGTTTGAAATCAAAAGATTCAGATTAAAACATCTTAATAAATGCATGAATGTGATTGCTCACATTCTCAGCAGCTTCTTGATTGAGGAAGTGTGCCATCCCTTCTAGTATAACCACTTCCACCAATGATGGCACATCTTTCTTGAAACCATCACCAAGTATATATTCCTTCATCTCTGATGTTGTGTATACTAAACCCTTATCACCTATAATGAACTTTACAGGTACTTTCTTGACTCAACTTTAGTCCATGGTGATGTGAGCTCCCAATTCCTATCAACAAATTGTCACATATATAGTGAAGTTTTTTTAATCACAACAAAAAGTTTAAAAGTGGTAACTTACAAGTTGAGAGCTCTATAGTAGTTCAATGCTCCAGTGAAGCCTGTCTCATCGAATTTTGAAACAAAATAATCAAGATCTTCTTTTGAAAGCCAAGATGGCAAGGTTTTTGGCTCACCAGGATAGTTAAATCCATATCCATACTCTCCCTTTGGAAAAATTATAGGACCGGGTTTCCGTGTTGTATAAAAGTTCTTGCAAACATATTCAGCACCGCCAACATCAGCCATCTGAGCCTCCATCTCTTCTGGTTTCTATTTTTCAACATTATTAATCGATAATCACGATCTACTCGTAAATTTAGAAGGATTTAGCTAGCTAATAATCCCCACAAAATAGTAATTGATTTAATGTCATATAATATAAGACCTATTTGAAAAAATTGTTTGTCTTATTTTATAAGAGCTCTTTCAAGTATTAGTTCCCTTTTACCAAAATACCCTTAATAATAATAATAACAATAACAAAAAAGTAGCTAGTATTACCTGGAATCTGCATACATAAAAGTCATCTCCAAATAAGGCGCGAAAAGCATCAACAGTTGCTACTTTGGGATTATCTCTTCCAATAAAGGGTTGAAAGGGAACACTAAGACAAACATATGCCTTAACTAAATCGGGTCGAAACAAACAGATATACCAACCAACAATGGCACCCCAATCATGGCCTACAAGGTACACTTGGTACACACCCAAAGATTCGATGAGTGCAACAATGTCACCAACGAGCTGAAAGCACGTGTAATTGTTCGGGTCACTTGGGTCAGCCGGGGGATCAATGAAAGTGTCACCATAGCCTCTAAGATCAGGGGCTACTGCACGATAACCCTCTGAACTGAGAGCTAGAATCTGGTGTCGCCAAGAGTACCAAAGCTCGGAAAGCCGTGTAACATTAATACTATTGGACCTTCTCCTTTCTCTGCAACATGCATTTTAATGCCATTTACTTCCACTATTCTGTGCTTAATACTCTCCATCTCTTTCTCTCTTTTACAGTTTCTTTATGTTTCTCTAGTGTTTCTCTGTTTGAGTATTGTCACAAATTTTCGAGATTTATAGAACTCATCAAGAAGACAATGATGAAATGTCTATGAGGTAGCCACGTTGTTTTGAAGTCTTTGTTTATTAAGATATCTTGTTCTCAAGTCTTTGAAATAATACAATTGATCAAGTCTTCAATGAATATTAATTAAAAATAGGCAACTTCTTTGTCATATATATATGGCTTCTCAAAATAATATATAACTTTCTAGGTGAGGCCTAATTAAGACGTTTAGGGATTGGTGATATGCGATCTAGCTTGGAAGAGATTAATTTTTATCAACAGTCGGTGTAAAAATATTGACTAAATAGCACTTTTGGTCCATGATGACAATCTGTTAACCAAATGTGCAGAGATATAGTTATAGACCAAAAATGCAAACATAAGTAGAGGTCAAAAGTCCAAGAAAAACTTACTACGAACTAAAAATAAAAATCTAATATTTTATATAGAGGCTAAAAATATATTTAACTCTTTTTTAAATAACATTCATATGAATCACTTTCTTACCAATTTGACCGATCTTGGTTAGCTTTAGATCAAAAACACAATTAGAAATGAAATTGATCTAATCAAATTATTTTCTATCATTTTTCTGCCACATGTTGCACAAGCCACCAAATAATGTGACTTAAAGATATCTGAAGATAAACTGTGGGATTTAGAGAACCCAAAAAGATCTAATCTAGTCTTAATAAATTTCACACACCTAATCTATACTTTAATTTTTACAATTAAATGTTCAAAAGTCTTCACTCACCAAAAAAAAAAGACTGTTCAGACGTCTTCCAAAAATATTTGAATCCAATAAGTCTTTGAAAAATATAATTAAATTTTTTGACGAAGAGAAAAATAATGAAGTCTTCAAAGAATATTAATTTAATTATTAGAAATAAAATAGGAGTTTAATTTATGTATACATATGGTGTATTGATTTTTACAACTACAAATAATAACAATTTACGAAATGATTGACATATAAGGTGGTTACTAATTAATGGGTTAAATATGTTTTCAGTCTCTACAAAATTGGGACATTTTAAGTTTAGTCCCTACAAAATAAAAATAGTTGTTTTAGTCCTCATTTATTTTTCCGTTTGCAATAATGGTCCCTGACGTTAATTGTTGCTGGCTGAGCTAACATTTTTCTTATGTGTCATTTACAGGTGTCTTTTATTATCCATGCGGCCTTTTTTTTTTATTTTACTCTATTTTATTAAAACATTTTTTTTCAAAAAAAAAACTGGTCTTCTTCTTCCCTCTTATCAGCGCACACACAGAGAAGAAGAAAGGTCTCTAATGGCTTTCTTTCAATCTCCCTCAATCATCAACCCCACTGTCCACTCCATCCAAAATATGAGTGTAATAGAAAAACAAACAATAGCATCACCAAAATCGCTCAAAAAATAGAGCAAAAATAGAGGAAAATATTTGTGAAGGAAAAGATTTGGGGATTTGGGGTTTGGGATTGAGGAAGATGATTTGGGGAAGGTGATTGAGGAATTAAAAAAATAAAGTTTAATAAAATAGGAAAGCCACGTCAATTAAAAGGGCCAAGTAGGGGATGCCACATCAACATTCCGTTTACAATTCAACTGTAATTAACGTCAATGACTATTGTTGCAAACAGAAAAATAAATGAGGGACTAAAACACCTATTTCTTTTTTGTAGGGACTAAACTTAATAGGTACCAATTTTATAGGGACTTAAAACTATTTTTTTTTGAGATTACGACTTAAAACTTATTTAACCCCTAATTAATTAACTTCTTTTTAATGACGTATCAACTTTTAATTTGTAGAAAGTGTAAAACATGTGTACACTTATATTGTATATAAATTAAATCCATAAAATTAATGAAGTCTTTAAAAGATATTAATTAAAGTATAGAACAATAAAAATATACTTTTTATAAATATAATATTTTTTTATCAAAGAAGCCAACTTCCTATCAAGGTCGATAATGTTGGTGCGTTGCTGACTGTACTACTACATAGGGCCTTAGCCCAACCAAATTTTTAGGGCCCCGATTTTTTTTGGCTTTTCCCTTCCATTGAATCGCACACGCAGCACACGCACCTAACCCTAATTCCTACAATGATAGGCGCTGCACTGGACAACCCAAACTCTCACGCATGGCCTCACCTGCCAGCGGGAGATGACAACTAGTCCACCACCGGTGGCCACCACCATCTGCGCCACCGCCCTCTAAATTGCCCCCATCCCACCACTTGTGCAGGAACAAACTGTCACCCTCCATCTCCATCTATCCAACGACCCTCCCTCTGTTTGAGTCATTCCTTACGACGACCACCACCACCATCTGCGGCGTCGCCCACCATATGTGTCACCTTCCTCAGTTCCTCTGTATGTTACTTGATTCTACCTTTTCAGTTTTCGTTTATGTATTTGCTGATTTCGCATTCCTCGGTTCCTCACTTCCTCAATACTTCCTCCCTTCCAATGAGAGTGAAGGTGTGATTGCGTGAAGCATGTCAGTCTAAGACCTGGAGTTTTTGCAAATTCAATTTTTTATTTGCACTATAAAGGTGAATCTCGAACCTTGTAGCATTTTTTTATAAGCAGTGAAATTCATTAAGGGGAGTACAAGAGGTACTCCAACCCTTACAAAGATACGAGTGAGGGGTCTTGTTAAAACCTACCTAGGACAAAACCCATTTTGAAAAAGACCTGGAGAGGAAAACGAGCACCGCAAATTACACAGACATCAAGTCAGATATTTCGCTCTCAAGTCGGATAGCCCCTTCAATCTCTGCAAACATATATGATGTGAAAAAGTCTTTGTGAACTTGCAATTTGGATTGTAGGGATTGAAGCCTAACTACTAGGTCTTGGCTTTGTTTGAGGAGCTCAAGTATGTTGGTTGCGAAGACGAGGCTATGCAATTCCTTGTGAGTCTCAGCCACTACGTTGTTGGTTGTTTTTGAAGCGATTGGGTATGGGACAGAAGTGTGAGACTGGGAAGGAGTACAAACATTAGTGAGGAGACTGTCCACTACCCCAAAAGGACCTTCGGGCAATTTGAAAGAGAAATTCTCGAAGTCATAGCCCAAATTAGATATGGCTTCAGAGTTCTGATCTTCGAAATTGAGGGTTTCCCTAGAGCATCTGGTTTTCCTCTCTGGAGAAGAATATTCTCCATTGGCCTCATTTGAAGGTTAGGTCCCATGAGAGCTTTGCAGGAAAGTTTTGAGATTGTCTCTTTGGGGGTTTCAGGTTTAGTACTTTTTGAGGCTCCAACTTCAATTTCATTAGCCTCAATGTTGGCGTCTTTGGAAGATTCTGGTTCAACACCCTTGGAGATCTCAAGGGTATCATTTTTTCAAAGACTAGTCTTTTTTGAAGGTCCTCTTGATGCACTATCCTCAATATGTGTAGGTACCTCTAGGTTTGGTTAGGGAGGATCGAACTCTTGAGTGGCTTGTTTGGCAGGTTCTTCGGCAGTCCTTGGTGGTGGGAGTACCACATTGAGAGGCGTGGCATCAGTGACAATGGCAGATTGTTTGTCCTGTCAAGGGTTTAAGTAAATGTCAGAATTTACATTCAGGGGGGCAAAAAGATAAAAGTATATTCATAACGATAAATATGGGAGAACGATACCTAAGTCATAATTTTGCGGGAACTAGAGGGTTCTATTATTGTATCCTTTTCTGAAGTGGCCTCATTCATAACCACATCGTCATCTTCAAATTAAAGACTTTGTTTCTTCTTTGTCTTTTTGACAGCTTGAGAGCTCTTAGTGGAGAGTCTTTTTCTTTTAGGTGTGTCCACTTCAACTTGAGAATATTACAAAAGAAAGTCAAAATCCACATTAATTCGAATAAGGGGAAGAGAAAAAATTGTTAAGAAAATGCAAACTTACCCAGCTATGACCCCTGGCAGCAACTGTGTTGCCACATATGGTAGGTGAATCCTGCTTAGGTTATGAATTCCTTGGAGGACGTTTAAAGTTTGTAGGTTGGTCATCTTTAGTGGCTTCACTGTATCCTCTCTTTTCTTCCCCACCATACTATTTAGAAGCAGTGGGCTGCTGTGGAATGGCATCTGACAAGCAAAATGAAATAAATTAGCAAAACAGAAAAGTTTAATACACTCTCGAATATCAGAGATCTTTACGAGTAATAACTTCTGTTGTTCGAGATGAGAATGTTTGCAATTCAAAAGAAGGTTCCTCGTTAAAAGAAGTAATGGTGGTCTATTTTTCTTTAGGAACCTTGCAAGTGAGGTTACATTTAAAAGGTAGAAACCATCAGGTTCTGGGATAGACTTAGCCAAAGCAAATGGTGCATTTGGCAAAGGTGGAAACCTTGGGAAGGGTGGTTCAATTCGAAGTAATTTCAATGAAAAAGAGGGTCTAGCATAAAACCTCTCCTTGGCTAATTTATGTTTCTCTTTAAGGACTTATGAGGCTTCTCGAACAGTCCTTTCTATATGTAAAGGATCATAAAGAACTTTAAAATTTTTTTCAAATTTAAGAATCTCTGAGGAGTCCCTACTTGTGTCCTTCCTCTCTAGGGCCCCTTTCTGCACAAAAAAGTCATTGTCAAGAGTATCCAAGAAACAATCTTTGAATGGTTTCTGAATTGTGCTGAAACACTTGGACCACCAATCTTCGAGGCTTGGGGTAACCAAGTAAGAAGGCTCGAATTCGAAGAAAGAAAAATTGAGATTCAATCCTTGGAGTCTTCCTTCATTTTCTTCGAGGTCTCTCCAGCTAATGGTAGAGTAGCCATGAGGTTTCTTCATAAAATAGAAACCAAGACATGGAAGTACTTGGGAGAAGCCAAATTTCTAGCCACGAGGTTTGGCTGATAAGGGGCAGTAATGACCTACACAGTTTCGGGGATAGAATAAAGGATCTGACAAGTCAAAAAGTTCTTCCAAATTTTGAGGGACTCTACTTGTTCACCCATAGTGGAGCAAGGAATCTTCCTAGTTAGCCATTCAGGGCTATCTTATTGAAGGGGCGTGAGGGAAAAGTTTGGTTGCGTACTTTGAGGTTAAGAAACCATTTGAAGTACTTATGAAAGGCTTTTATAGAATCTTCCTTCTTAATGTATTGGGTCAGGTGGAAAAAAGAAGGTCCATAAGGATCCTCCGAGCCAAGCTGAGAGTGTTGGGTAGAAAGTAATCAGCAAGTACACAATCCAATTGAATTATCAATTATTTATAGTCATGGGGAAATTTATCCATTAGTTTTGGAATTAATTGCAGTTGTGAGTTTGTTATCAATCCTAGAAAAAATCTTGGAATTAGCACTTGAAATATGGAAGGACTCGTGGCATTGAAGTGACTTATAAAGGCTATTTGAATATTGTGAACACAATGTAGCTCTGACTAAGTTACTATTGGTAAAACTTTTCTAAAAATGTTTACTCTCTGCAATTCCGAGAACAAATATTTGGGGGGCATATGTTATAGTCAAATTTCAAATTTGAAATTGACCACATGGACACGTCAAGAGGGAAGTAGAAAGTTTGAGACACAACCAATGTTCGAAGTGTTGGGAAGTTTTCAAGGAAGTTTTGAAAAGGGAGTCAAAGCAGTTTCTGATGGTTTCTTGGAGACATTTGAAGGCGTGAAGACAACATATGATTATCAATCATTGGGCAGTTATTAGTTAGGCTAGTTTTCAAATGTGTCCACCATGCAAGTAGGAAGTTATTTATTGTAATTTCTATATATAGTTTTTTGTAAATAGTTCTAGGGGTGACATTCAAAGCATTCAATAACCCATACACGCCTAACACATTCGCTCACACAAGATTTCTGGCAAATTCTGGTGAAAATGTATGTTTGAGCCATTTTTTGGCAAATCTTATTTTCAATAATGTTTTACTTTGACAATTAAGTGTTTTCTCTTATCCTTTCGTTTTACTTTATTCCACATTCCACATTCCATTTTACTTCATTGACTTTGATATTTAAAGGATTCATGATGGTCACTCCTTCTTAGGTTTGATTTCTATGATTTGTTTAAGTCATTATTACTAACTCCCAACTTCGAATTTTGTTTGTATTGTTGATCTTGAGTCCAATTCTTGACTCGGTTGATGGTATAATTGAATTCCTTTGTGAAAATCACATTTTCCTCTTTGAGAACACCTTAATCAAATTTTCACTTAAACCTGTCAATTGGTGAACCAAGGATCTAATTCGAGTCCTCTTTATTTTATCTCTTTCTAATTTATTTGTTTAATAGCAAAATTTGTCGGAAAACAACCATATCTATGTGGTGGTCTACTTAGAGGAGATATTATGGTATTTGTACCGAACAAGGAGTGTGAGAAGGGCCAGTCATGTGCCTGTGCGGGCTGTGCTACCGCACAGGGCCCCAGGACAATGCCAATTTTGTAAGAAACTTTGGAGAATCCATGATGAACCTTCACTAACATTAGCAACTAGCCACTCACCACTCTCTTAGGTATTAGGACACTCTCTTGCTCAAAATGTAATTGTGGATTTCATTCATCAAAGTTCTAGGGTTTACAAGGAAGGTAAAAGCTTGTATATGTTGGGTCTAATGGATCCTAATCCCAACATACAATCCACTAAAAGAAAAGAAAAATAAGGCACGTGACCACATCAAAGTAACTAAAGGCCATAACCTCCTAAATGGCCAACAAGGCTCAAAAACAAATATTTATTACAATGAGAAATGAAATCCTAAATTTATTGAAAAGCACATACAAAGAAATAGGGAATGAACACCAAAGAACAAAAAATCAGAAAGCTAAACAAATAAAGAATAAAAACAAAAACAAAAAATCAGAAAGAATAACCAATATAGAGTTTTTAAAGAGAAATTTAAACTATAAAAAAAAAAAAAAGACTTAAAAAGATTGGTAGCAATGGACCAAAGAAAATGCAACAAAGTGAGCAAATAAGACTCCAAGGGCAAAATAGTCCAAATGTCCTCAAAAAAATTTGAGAAAATTTCACAATGATCCAAAAATGTTGAGTAACAGTAGGAATTTTTCTGGAAATTTTTCGATGCTCCTGTGATGAGGTTTTTTTGCCTTTTCTTTTGATTATAATACTTTTTTTGCCTATTTTGTTTTTGCAGAATTTTTTTTTTTCAATATCTCAAAAATACTAGATTTTGAGACAAACAATCTGGCTTTTGAATCACTGAAAAAGGAGCTATATTGAATCTAGAAACACAATTTGAAGTTTTGAACAATCACTTTTGAATCAAACTAAAATCTAGAAATGAAGAACAGGAAGAACAAAAAGATGAACACCAAGAACACAATGATTTCTTATAACAGGTTTATCTCATTGAATACTCAACCAAATCAGACAAAATTGGTGTCCATTTCACTCAAAATTTCGTAAGGAATCTGATTCTGCAACTTTTGGGACCAAAAAAGCACTTCTACGAAAAAGTGATTCTAGAAATGAAGATGAAGCTTCAAAAGCTTCAAGCTCAACAATGGTAAAATGCTCATAATAGCACCAAATTGAACGAAATTTGTGCTTAACTTGAACAAATTTCACAAGGATTACGAATACGCGATCAGTGGCAAAACGTGTTTTAGGTTGTGACCATGGTATATTGCTCGAAACTCAACCAAAATTGATGAAACCACTTGCAATAGGTGCGAAATCAACAAGTAAGTGATTCTTGGCAAAAAAAAAAATTCATCAAAAACGATCAAAAAATGAAAATGAAATTGTGAAACTCAAGAACGAAAATGGGTACAAATATGACGAAATATTGCTCAAATCCAGTGATATTGAGGTGTATTATGTTGCAAATTTCGCAAGGAACAATATGCAAATAACGTTTCAAGATGAAACACACTGAAAATATTGACAGTAACAGTAGGAGAAAATTTCACTAGCTTTAATATTCATTTGATAAGATCTAACATGATCTCTCAGATTTAGGATTTAGAAAATTGGCAAATAAATAATTTCTCACAACAAATTTAACAAAGAAGATGAACACATTTCAACAACACAAAAGGAAAAGAGACACAACAATCAAATGAAGGAGAATAAATACCAAATGTGGAGAAGATAGAAATGGAAGTGAAGAATGAAATGAATGTTAAAATCAATGAGGAGGATGTAGCAACTAGAGTTGGCCGAGAACCTCTAATGATGAAAACTTCTAAAGTGGTTCAAAAAATTAGTTGGAAGGAACTTGAACCATTGTTGGAAGAGTCATTCAAACTCCCATTTTCTAATGTTTTTTTTGCTTGGCTACTAATGCTAACTTTCTTTATAGTTTTGTTGATTCCTCTTTGAAGATGAATGAATACGATGTTACACTTGAGGCAGTTGCACAAAATGTTGTTTCACAAACATTGAAATATTAAGTATTGGGGGCAGTATTTATATATAAATTTTTAATATTGAAAATATAAAATATAAAGGGAGAAGTGGTGTACTGCCTTCTCCCTTTGCATTCCCATCTCCTCCACATCCATTTTCTGCCTATTCATGCAAGTGTTGTCTCATTTGTGTTGTGTTTTGTTGATCTTCTCTTTCCTTTTGGCTAAACCCATTTGTATGTTCTTCTCCCCTTTCTATTTTTGATTCAAGAACACTTGGTTAGATCCTCAATTTACATAGAATCAATTAGATCCTCATCAAGCACACCCATCACAAATAAGTTTGTATGGGCGGATCATTTAAATGCAAATATATTTTTCTATTCTATGTGAACAATAAGTAACTTCCAACATTTTAGTCAATATTGACCACATTTTAGTTAAGATAGCTCTTTTTAAGTAGCTAAAAAATTTATATTAGTTTAAATTTGTAATTTAATGTTATTTACGATTTAAATAATGAAGTTTGAATTTTTGATAATTTATTTGATAAAATTATAATTAGGGCCTCATTTTTAAGATATGAACAAGGCCTTTAAATTGTTTGGGAAGACACTGTCTCCACTGCTTGTAAATTGTTAATTGTTTGTCTTCCTAAAAAAAATTCTAAGAAGATAAATTATTGATAAATTTCTCCTTTGCCTTAAAAAATAGAATAATCTGTGTGGTTATTTTAATTAAAATAGGGTCTAATTAGAGACTCAATTTTTAAGATTTGGATAAGATCTCTAAATTGTTTGGGACGAGATATTTTTCTTAGGCTAAATTACTCTTTTGGTCCTTTATCTTTGGCTTTGATTTCATTTTGGTCCTTTATCTTTTTTTTTTTCTCGTATTGGTCCCTCATCTTCCATTTCTGTGTCATTTTGGTACTTTTTTGGTATTTTCCATCCATTAACTTAACGGACGCCGCGTTGGCAGTTAACTGCTGACGTGGCGTCTTAAGTGTTAGGGCTGACTTGTAATTCATTAAGTGGTGTGGCAAATGAATGACCAAATTGAAACTAAAAAATAACATAAAGGACCAAATTGACATATACCTAAGAACTCCCATCTTCATCTTCTTCCTTCAAACACTATCTCAATCTTCATCTTCATCTTCTCCGGCGAACCGCGACTTCCGGCGAACCACCACCACCACCACCACAAATCAATCACTCTTCAACTCTTAATCCCTAACCTCTCTCAAACCCAAAACCCCCAATTTCTCAAACTTAATCCCTAATCTTTTCTTCTTCTTCTTCTTCTTCTTCTTCTTCTTCTTCTTCTTCTTCTTCTTCCTCCAAACATCATCTTCATCTTCTCCGACGAGGCACCACCACCTCTGACGAGCCACCACCCCCAATTTCTCAATTTCTAATCTTCACTTACTTGGCAATTTTCGGATACATTGTCCCTGGAGAGACAGAATAAATTCAGTGAATTAATTAGAAATTGAGAAGTTGAACAAAATGACGTCCCTGGAGTTAATTGAAAATTAATTGAATTTATTCAGTCTCACGCTGGCAGCAGCGGCGGTTCTTGGTGTGGGCTGGGCAGGACCATGGCCCGCCCAAGTAAAACAAATTATATACAGGAAATTACAAAAATACCCTTAAGTGTTCAAACATAAACAATGAAAGCTTTCTCAGTACGCTTCCATTTCCTTCCCGTTTCTCACGCAAAAAAACACACAACAACACGCTGACAACACAACACGCCCTCGATCCTGTCTCTCGTCATTGCTCATCACCGTGACCGTCTCCGCCGTCGCTCATTGCCGTGTCGTCACCTCCGTTCATTGTTGTCACGCTCACGCCGTCAGTCTCCTCTCCACAAACCAGTAGCCACACTGTGTTCTTCTTCTTCTTCTTCTTCTTCTGGTAGTAGTAAGTGGGTTTATTTTATCAGGTCCATTTCTTTTCTTGATTGCTAGGAAGTTGTTGAAATTGTTCAGCAATAAGATTTGGACGCTTTCGTCTTGAAGAGAATCAGGTAACAATAGAGCATTACTTTATAGTTGAAATATTTCTTACTACCATTGACAAGCAATTGCAAGAGTTGAATAATAGATTTAGTGAGCAGGTAATGGATTTGTTGACTCTGAGTTGTGCTTTGGCTCCTAAGGATAATTATAAAGCTTTTAATGTTGATACTATTTGCACGCTGGTTGAAAAATATTATCCTATGGATTTCAATGAGCAAGATAAGAATAATTTGCAGTTTCAACTTCGGCAATTTGTCGTTCATGCCTGCCAAGAATCAAGTTTGAAGAATTTGTCAACTATTCAAGAATTATGCTCGTGTTTGGTTGAAACTAACAAGAAGGAAAATTACTTCTTACTTGATAGACTGCTTCGCCTTATCATGACTCTTCCGGTTTCTACCGCCACAACTGAGATGTCTTTTTCAACAATGAAAATTATCAAAACTAGGTTGAGAAACAAGATGGAAGGTGGGTTTCTAGTGATAGCATGTGATTTACATTGAAAGAGAAATTAGTGAAAACATTAGCTACGAGTCTATTATTGAAGACTTCAAGTCACTTGAAACGCGTAGAGAAGCATTACTTTAAAAGACACCGTTTAATTTTTTGACAACTTTGTGCTTAATATGATTTGCATATTTAATTTATATGTTGTTATAATTTATTTTAGCGGCCCATCCTAGTTATTTTTTCGAGATCCGCCACCGGCAGTCCCTAGAGATTCTGAAATTTAACATTATGGAGATTTTGAAAGAATGAAGAAGATTTTTTCTTTTTAATAATACAAAGAAAACCTGACAAAAGGAAAGCAGCAAAATAGCATAAATCAATAGTGTTTCTTGATTGGAAGGCATGGTGTGGGGTTTTTGAGACAGCGACAGCTGGTGGTGGGTTAGAGAAATTATGGGTTTTGAATGTTAGGGTTTAAGAGTTGAAGAGTCATTGATTTATAGTGGTGGTGGTGGTGGTGGTGGTTCGCCAAAAGAGGTGGTCGCCGGAGGTGGCGGTGACTTGCTGGAGAAGAAGAAGATAGAGGTGGTGGTTGGAGGAAGAAGATGAAAATGGAAGTTTTTGGGTTTATGTCAATTTTGGTGCGTTTATATTATTTTTCGTTTCAATTTGATCTCTCATTTGTCGCATCACTTAATTAATTAATAGTCAACCCTAACACTTAAGACGTCGCGTCGTGATTAGCTAGCTTGGCGTGGCGTCCGTTAAGTTAATGGATGGAAAATAGCAAAAAAAGAGACAAAATGATACGAAATGAAGATGATGAGAACAAACGAAAAAAATAAATAAATGACCAGAATGAAATTAAGGCCAAATATAAAAGACCAAATATAAAAGACCAAAAGAGTAATTTAGCCTTTTTTTTTAACAAAGGCTGAGATGTTATTAGGCCCCAACTAGTTTAAATTTTTTACAATTAAAGAAAATCGTTCGAATTCCTCTAGCAACAAATTAGTTTATACTTCAACAAAAGGATTACACAAATACGATTTTTCTGTACGTGTTGATCGCAAAGAATATAAAGTTTTTTTCTTTTAAGCATAAAAAATCTTCATGATCATTTCAAACAGCGAATATTCATTTGCAGGCGCAGCATGGTGGGCATAAAAATTGCGTGCAAGCTTCATCAAAATATTCACTTGCTTTGTATACATTATCTCTTTTTTAATTATTTTTTTCAATTTTTCATTATATCTTTTCTTCTTGATCTGCTTGGCGCTTGCATACTATTTTTTTATAAGTGAAAAATATATTAAAAGGGAGTAAAAACAGGCACTCCAATTGATATGTATATAAGGGATCTCATTTTTTGTCAAAAAAAAAGGGGCATCATTAAGACCTTTTTGAGCTAAAACTCCACGAGAAAAAGATCTAAGGAGGAAATAGTACCTTAGAAAAAATGAGATAAAAGGTCAATCACACTAAATTCATACGATCAAAAGGATTACACACCAATCACAGATCTTATAATTGGCGCTCAGTCAGTGGCGAAGCCAGGATTTTTCTAGAGCCTGGGCAAGAAAATTTCCCGCCAATTGACATATGACATAATATATAAATAATCATAAAGTGTGCTAAATAGGAGAGATGAAATCTAACCTGTCAATAGAGTGCTAAATAAAATTAGGAGGTAAATGCCCTTTCCGAGACTTCTTTCGGGTGAATGTTCGCATAATATCAACATCTTGAAGTGACTTGAATATCTCCCGCTCGGTGTAACATATCATCAAGTCATTGAACTACTAATCGTTGATCTTGTTGCGTAATTTAGACTTGATAATCTTCATTGCTGAAAAAGCTCTTTCAACACCCAAAATCAGAATTTAGACAATCAATTAGGGTTATTAAAATAAAAAATTAAACAATTAGAGTTTTCAATTTCCCCAAATCCGAAATTTAACATTTAGGGTTTTCAATCAAAGAAGAAATTATCCAAATTAACAATCAAACAATCAAAGAAGAAATTATCCAAATACATAAAGTATAATATAAACTACTATTATTAATATTTAATAACATTACCTGTTGGAGACTTGGAGTTAGATGATTGATGAATTGATGAATAAAGAATAATAAGTGAGCTTGAGTCTTGAGATGAGTGTGAAACGTGAATAATGAGAGGCGTGAGTGACAGGAGAGAACAGTGAGAAGCGCCGCGTGAGAGAGAGGAGAGACCAGTGAGAGTGAATGAGAGAAGTTTATTTTTTTTTGGTCAACAATGAGAGAAGTTTAGAATTTGGGTAAGTGAAGTTTGGGTTGGACCATTCTTTTTTTATTTCACACCCACAGTTTTACTATTTTTGCCCCTGGTTATGACTAAAAATCAGCTATTGGGTTGGGGGCTTTACAAACAAAGTTGAAGTTGAGCCCGGGTGCGTGCCCGGGCTAGCTGGGCCCTAAAATCGCCCCTGCGCTCGATGGCGGACCTATATCTGATTCGGGGAGTTGGTTGGACCCCTAAAAAAAGTAATTCTACTAGTACTCCTATGTAAAAAAAAAAAATTGAATCCCTTGAAATTTTAATTTTGCACTAGTATTCTTAAATTTACACCTAATTTGCACCCAACTTTTAACAAATATATCTTATTAATCTCTGCAATGAACTATTTTTTTATTTATAAAACTCTATGTAGTAATTTTACTAGTGTCACATACTTTTACAGACTACTTCTTATTTTTATATATTTTAGGAGTTAAATAGGAAAGAGTGTGTAAACTTAGAGGTTAATTTGGCGATTTCCTCATAAACAAATTTGGAGTTACTTGATTCTAATTTTATTAAATTAAGTGAAGATATTTGAAAAAAAAATATTAAACAACCTTATCTACAAACAATTTCTATAATGCACTCCATAGGCTGGAACTTGCATCTAGTAATTGGAAACATGTCATAGAATAGAATAGAATTGAGAACTTACATTTCACATTTTTAGCAGGTACTGTACGTGTCATGCTTTAAGGTAAATATATAAATATATATATATATATATATATATATATATATATATATATATATATATATATATATATATATATATATATATATATATACTTTCCACAATAACTTACTTCCTCTGGACTCATATTTAAGCAATAAATAATTTTTTATATTTATTTAAAAAGTGATGTATCTAGATTATATATAGTCTAGATACATCACTTTTTCAATAAATCTAAAAAGTTGTTTATTGTTTATATACAAGTCTGAGGGAGTATATTTAATTAATGGTATTTTGCTGCCATGAAAATTAAATGGAGTAAAAAGAAAGGAGTGAAGGGATTGCAAATTTTTCTAAATTTTTTCTCCCTTTGGTAAGCAAGAAAACCAATCTCTTCAAATTGAGAAGAAAAGGAAAAAAATGAGTGGATTTCTAATTTAAATTACCAAAGTACCCTATTATATTTTATTTATTAAATATATACTTTTAAAAATACAATAATTATTTTATTTAGCCTTTTTTAATCTAACATGATTATTTAATTTATAAATAATTATTTTCAAAAGTTATCTTAGTTCGTTTATTATAATTTTATTTTTACAAGATAAACTAGTTTTTTTAATTATCTATAATTCCCACTAAATTATATCACTTTCTCCTTTTTTAATGGTGGTAGTATATTTTACATTTTTGTTTTCTATTCTCTTTTTCCTTTCAGATTTATTTAAGGGTATTTTTGTCATTCTACAATTATAGTCTTTCTTTCCTCCAACCATTTATTTCCACTTTCAATCAAACCAAACAACTAAACAATCATCTCATTTTCTACTTCTTTTCTCTTCTTTTCCATTCCTTTCCTTTCCCTCCACTATCTTTCTTTCATTAACCAAACAAACGATAAGTCACGAATTTCAAACCATGTTTATAAATATGAAAAGTTTTTTATTTGAATTTTTTGAAATTTCTGAAAGATTTAAATTTCCCATTTTCTTAAAATTATTAAACTTAACACAATCATGAAAAAATATTTTTTTTACAGAATCATGAAAAAATCTTAGTGGTAAAAGAAAATGAGAAAAAAAGTATTAAAGCCATGCTACCATACTTTTTTAGGATGGTACCCAGAGTATTTAGATGAGATGGTAGGAGTCTCTTCCAGCTTAATCAATGTTCTGGGTTTGAATCCAGCCTTGGACATGCAGGTGTTAAATTTCGTAGAGAGTTTTCCGCCCAATATGGTCCTAGCCAGTTCGAAAGATTAGTCTCTACAATTACGCCCAGAGAATACCCAATTTATAAAAAAAAAATACTTTTTTTATAATGGTATAATAAATACTATAATATATAATTGCTTGACGAATAAAACAACTAATACAAAATTTGTGGTGTATGGAACCAAGGGTAAGAGTCAACCAAGGACCAAATGGTCCAGTCACCGAAAATTTTGGCAAAATATCTCCTAAGGTTCATTAACTTATTTATTTGTAATGAATATGTCCCTTAACTGTTTTTTGTAACGCATAAGTCTCATAACTTAATTATTTGTAACGAATAGGTCCCTTAACCTTTTTTTTGTAACGCATCGGTCCCTTAACTTTTGAAATTGTAACACTGTTGCCCCTAAAAATCTCTTCCTTAAATAAGTTAAAAGGGTAACAGTGTTACGTTTTGAAAAGTTAAGGGACATATACGTTACAAAAAAAAAGTTAAGGGACCTATTCATTACAAATAAATAAGTTAAAGGATTAATGCGTTACAAAAAAAATTAAGAAACTTATTCGTTACAAATAAATAAGTTAAAGGACCTGGAGATATATTTTTTCGAAAATTTTTAGTAAGACAGAGAAAGACTCGTCTATTAAAATAATAATATATATTTTAATATATTTTAATTAATGTGGTGAGCAAGAGCAACAGAAACCATCTCTGACCACAAAATCAACATTATTATTTTCAAATTAATTTTACCATATTAATAATTTAATACATTTTTAATCTAGGCCATAATAAATACCATTCAGCCATTCTTTTTACTAGGACGATTACCCGTGCGATGCACGGGGAGGTGATTAACAGACCTACAAATGTAGTTTCGAAAAAACATCAACATTTTATAAGGGGGGTATAAAAATACGCAACACATATATATAAGACGAAGAGGCAACAATAGCCCTTGGTGGGATGAGGCAACAATGTCGGTCCAAAAATATAGAGTGGGGGTATATTGGTAAGCGATTGGGGGTACAAAATGAGGGGTACATTTTGATAATAAAAAAAAAGTTTTGGACAAAAAAAAATTTTGTCAGGGGTATGTCGGTCCAAAAATATAGAGTGGGGGTATATTGGTAAATAGTGAGGTACAAAATGAGGGTATATTGGTAAATGGTGGGTACAAAATATAGAGTGGGGTATGTCGGTACAAAAAAATATAGAGTAGAGTATATTTAGTAAGCAGTGGGGTATAAATGAGGGTATATTGGTAAATGGTGGGAATAAAATTTTCCCACCAAAAGTGAATAAAAAAATGTTGGACAAAAAAAAAAAAAATTATCGAGGGGTATGTCGGTCCAAAAATATAGAGTGGGGGTATATTGGAGTGGGGTACAAAATGAGGGGTATATTGGTAAATGGTGGGAATAAAATTTTCCCACCAAAAGTGGATAAAAAAAAAGAGTGTTGGACAAATAAAAAAATTTGTCAAGGGTATGTCGGTCCAAAATATATAGAGTGGGGGTATATTGATAAGCAGTGAGGTACAAAATGAGGGTATATTGGTAAATGGTGGGGTACAAAATATAGAGTGGAGGTATGTCGGTCCAAAAATATAGAGTGGGGTATATTGGTAAGCGAGTGGGGTACAAAAATGAGGGTATATTGGTAAGCGGTGGGAATAAAATTTTCCCAAAAAAAGTGTAGGAAGTCAACGATTGTGTATTAATTAAGAGAGATAATAATAATGAAAAAAAAGAGTGTTGGACAAAAAAAAAAATTTATCGAGGGTATGTCGGTCCAAATATATATAGTGGGGGTATATTGGTAAAGTGAAGTGACAAAATGAGGGGTATATTGGTAAATGGTGGGGTACAAAATATAGAGTGGGGGTATGTCGGTCCAAAAAAATATAGAGTGAGGATATATTAGTAAGCAGATTGGAAGTCAAAATGAGGGGTATATTGGTAAATGTTGGAAAAAAAATTTCCCACCAAAATGACTAAAGTCAACCATTTTGCTTTAATATGTAGAGATTGTCAAAAAAAAAAAAATAAACTACCATTCAGTCTTTGAACTAAACTGGCAAAAATTATCCATTAAATATTTTTATACATGAAATTTATATGACGTGTCTTTTTTATTGGTTGCAAAAATAAGGACTTTTTTCTGCAAGAAGGAATACGAGACAACTACTGTATAACATGGTTTCAATTGGCCAATGCTTCGTACAACCCCTTAGCTACTCACTAGAACCCCTATATCACTATTTATTCCCAAAATACCCTGAGATTAGTAGACTGGTGATCGATTTGGATCAAGACACGCTTAGTCGAACCTAGTCAAAACATAATTTGGGGTGTCCGAGTAAATTTTGAATTGTTAGCGCAACGAGATTTGATCAAGTTCGATCACCGTCATACCGAACCATGCATAATCTTAAAAAAACAAATTTCGAAAGAGCTGCTTTTTTTTTTCACACAAAAATGGGGTTAGTGAGTAGTAGGGGGAAGGGGGTGTTGTATGAAGCATGGCCTTTCAATTTAGGTTTATTTGGGCCAGCCCATTACAAACTAAGTCTAATTTATAAGTAACCAATTTGGCAAATTATTGATGGGTGTTTTTTTCACCCCCACAATCACCCCTATACCCCCACCATTTTTCAATATTCCCACAATACCCCCTCACACTTCCTACAATAGATAAATCCAACGTATAATAGATAAATCTAATGTACAATAGATAAATCTGATGATATAAATATGATGTACAATAGATAAATCCGACATACAATAGATAAATCTGATGTACAATAAATAAATCCGGCGATATAAATCTGATGTGCAATAGATAAATCCGACGTACAATAGATAATCTGATGTACAATAGATAAATCCCACGATATAAATCTGATGTACAATAGATAAATCTGACGATGTACAATAGATAAATTCATAGTTATAGATAAATCTGATGTACAATATAAATCTGATGTACAATAGGTAAATCCGATTTGCAAAATTTCAGGGGTAATATGGACCTTTCATAGGGTGTGTGGGGGGGGGGGGGTATGAGGGATGATTGTGGGTTAAAAAAACCCATTGTTGATTTAGCTCAAATATTGCGGACATTTTTTATTTCAATTTTTTTTTTGGTCAAGTTTATTTCAATTTGGTTTTTTTTTGTACCCCCACCCTTCAAAAAATCTGTTTTTTTCACTAAATTACACGAATCGTATATATCTTTTTTGTGGCCTATATACGATGGGTAAAAATTTGACATCGTATATATGTTCATTGTGCGTATATACGATTGATGCGTTTTAAGTCAATCGTATATACGCAAAATGAACTTATATACGATGAGTTAAAAATGCACATCGTATATATGTCCCAAAAGAGATATATACGATGGGCTTTGTTTTTGTTAATAGTTATGATTTTATTACCGGTTATAATTTGAAGTCTCGTGATTTGATTAACATCAACGGTGTAGATATATTGGATAAAATAAACGCGTATAATTACAAAAACGCGATATAGTAATATATACACGTGTAATACAAAAAATGTGTGAATCTATCTACAAGCCGTCAATAGAATCATCAGCTAAATCTATACATCTAGACGCATCACTGTGAGTGGGAGGCTGCACGGGAGGACACATAGACTGCCATAGAGTAAAACGTCCAGGCATACGGATGCAACCATGAAGCGGACTACGGTGAGTAGTCTTTTTGGTACCACTATGGGGCAATAGGAGGCAACGGACAAGTGGGAGAGATTGAAAGATGCAACTAGTGTACATTTTGCTCGTTCAGAACAGATATGATTTTCAACTTAGATGAACTGTAAGTACCTCTCAAAGGCAGATAAGTGAAATTCATAGGCAAAAAAAAAGCGAACCAATGCAACATTATACGGTTGCAACCATATACCCCATCTCGAGCAAATCAAACCACTTTGACTCGGTGACGTCCGTATGACTCAATAGTTAAAGCTTTGCGAAGCTCTAACAGTCGGTTCTTCCCAAACATGTCAGAATACAAGGTTTCCCTGTCCTTTGTTTCTTGAATCAAAGCTTGCCTAATCAGAGGCCAGGAGTCCTCACCCATGTCAAGTCCAACCCCGACTACTCTAAAACCGCGATTCTAGTCACCTTCAACATCAACAATTTTTTCAACATAGTTGCGCGCGTGTCTTTGGAAGAAAGCGGTAAGTGGATTTTAGTCTCGGTATCTGTGATAATACACGTTGGTCGTGGAATTCCCCAGTGTGGGATCTGGTTAGTCCATCTTTGAGATAAATCGCTCCTTGTGCGGTGTCAACCATGTGTCGTGCACATATTTCATGAGAGCGCAGTTTATCGAGCAAGCGACCCTCAAAAAAGATTAGATAAGTACTCGACTCATCAACGAGAATCAATAATACATAGCGAGAGAGATTCAACCTCCTCCGTCATCCTTATGCACCAACTCTTTAATCTTCGCTTTGACATTTTTTGTAACATGCCAATGACACAATAAATTTGTAGAGAAGGAAAGACATCAAGAATAGCGGACATACTGATCGAGATCTCTGCATCATCAAGAAAACACGAGGATGAATAGAATGCAAATCACAAATATCTTCAATTCTGCTGCAATACCCAAGAAAAATGAATAGCAAGCTCGCCAATATAGGCAAATGCATCATGGAAACTCAACTCGGTGTTAGTCACTCCCACAACTGCAAAAGAGGCAAGTTGTATCTGTTGGTCTTGTAGGTTGAGTCAAGAATGAGAACAACCGGAAACAACTTTGAGTAACTTGCGAAGTGGGATGAGCCCACATGATATCACCGACTACATCGGACCCAGAATCTTTCTACTCCAACATAGATAATTATGTGATGCAATCAATCTCGCATTACCTCACGAATATGCATTCTAGGACCTCTCTTTGTAGACCGGTGTTTGTGACGCGCCTATAAACAGCGAAGACTAGTCACATTCTCGGATCTAGCTTCTTCAAAGCGAGTAATAGTAGCTTTGGTCCGACATCAAGATCTGCATGCTCGTTAACCAGATCCTTTTGCGCCTTAGACAGACGCCCAAATAAACAAGTACCAATGGAAGTTTTGAGCAACTCGTGCGTGTGTCTACCACATTTAACCGTGACACACCAACCCCCACGGCTAACAGTGCAAGTAGCTTTCAATCTAAAAAGACAACCTCTCCTTTTAGAACCGAAAACCCTTGAATCATTAGTAAAACCGCCTTGTTTCTCACAGCCAAAAACAATATTATCTCGCCTTCCCCTCTTTCCACCTGCTTTTTCAGATCTCACAATAACAACAACTACCCCAATACTTCTACCAACAGCTTTGGCCCACTCCTCCACAGCCTGCCGTGTAGAAAATATCTACAAAATATAAAACTTACTAAGTACTTAAGTAATTTAATTCCATTTACCAAACTTGAGTAACAAAAATATACCGTATCCGTCGTGAAAGTCGGTGTAGTATCAATATCAACGAGAGCCAACCGAGAGTCGGCATCTGCTTGTCAGAGGCGGGTCAATATCTGTTCCAACAAAAGCAGATAGCAACTCAGAAAAAGCGAAAAAAATAACCGGTTGTATATACCTCCTCAACCATGTATATACGATGGGTATTTTTTCACATCATATATACATAGCCCGGATGTATATACGATTAGATCTTCAAGCCCACTCGTATATAACCTATATACGATGGGTGATCAACGAAGCATTTAATAATGCAATCGTATATATGCCTTGAAGGACATATATACGATGGGTAGTCAACGAAGCATTAAATATCGCAATCGTATATATGTCTTGAAGGACATATATACGGCGCAGTACTTTTCGTCGTCGTTAAATATTAAATGTAATCGTATATACCTTCCATTGAGGTATATACGATGCGTATTAATGTGGGTCCCAATCAGAGTGAAATTAATGAAAGTCAAAATGTTATTTATGGCAGGGGTAAAATAGGAATTACAATAATGGGTGGGGGTGGGAGGGGATGGGGTGGGGGTATAAAAAAACAAAGCCTTTCAATTTTATCAACCCTAATAACATTTTTCACAGGGCTATTTTGATCAACTAGCTATTTGAGGCCTAATACTTCGTACAACCCCATCTACTCACTGGACACCCCCAACCCTCCAATATCCCCAAAATACCCTCACGTGAAATGCGCTTCCAAACCCCACCCCCGCTCTTCTGAATTTTTAAAGGTTCGAAAGTTTGGAATCGTACCGGTCAAACTTCTGAACTTGTGTTCTGTGAGTTTGGATCCTTGATTGAGGTGAAGAACTTCTTCATCTTTCTTTTTCCTTTTTATTTTTAATTCTTCTTCCATCATCTCCTGTTTGAAAATTGAATGAAGATTCATATTGTGGGGCTAGTGTTGCATTTAGTTTCATTAATGGCACTTTAGTCTTTTCACTGGCGTTTGGGAGTGTCCACTTAATAGGGAGGAGGTTGTCCGAAGTATGACCCCTATTTGAGACCCTAATCTAAGCTGTTAAAAAAATAATCCAAACCCCATGTACTTACTCTTAAATCAACTTCCCTTTTCTCTATATCACGTGATTAACCACATCTTTTTGTATTATTATTTTAATTTGATAAATTGATAAACCACATATTATTTAATGTACCCTATTGTCACGGGAAAATAGAGAGGAGTATAGAAAAAATAGGAATGACTAACTTGCACATGCCTAGGTTCAACCATTATATATACAAAATCTAGTGTGGCCATGAGATGCATGAATGAATGTTAAGAAAACGAGGGGATATACTACAGTAAAAATAAGAAGAATGGCTACAGTTTCCTACTGTTACAACTTCATAGCTAGGGCATAGGAACCATATACAACTATTGTAACTATACCAATATGTTACATTATCCATCTTTAGCCATTATCAATATATATGAATTCCATTGGTGTAACTATTTCCGTCCTTGGAAACACTCGTTATCATTGAATGGCAGAGGCCCATCTTTGTATGTACCTCATTGAGGAAGAGTGATGATAAAAAGCTAGCTAGTAAGAACTAGTATTGTACAAAAAGCTAAACGGTACTACTAATCCACTTTTTCCATACCTCGTGCATTGTTTTTAAGTTATGGGACAATCATAAGACTCCATACTAGTACGTTGTTTTCATCGACTTTCTTTCTTAATCTTCCATCATAATACAGGTCAACTCAGTGCTCATAAGTTCGATTCCCGCAGTGAATAAACTCGATGTTGGCTAGTACGAAATTTGATCCTAAGCACTAATGGAGGTTAATCTTTAGTTAAATGCATTGAGACACTATGTGGATAGCCAACAATAATCCGAACCAAAAAAATATTTTGTCTGCTACCAACACCATCACTAATCAATATAATTACTTATCAAAAAAAAACTAATCAATATAATTACTAGGGGATAAAATCCCAAATTCACTTAATTTAATTACCTTCCCCAATTAAACCTCCCCTTCATGTATTTTTGAGAATGAATATTCGGTAGCTAGATTATGTATCACCCTAAGTTTTAATATAATATGTTTGTTTATTAAAAAAAGGGTAGGTTCCATGTTAAGGTAGAGAAAAAAGTTTAGGTGTTCTTCACTGGGACTACTTTTATAATTAAAACAAGTTAATCTATATACTGAATTTTGATTATAGAACAATAATTGCTTACCAACAGCGAGGTTGGTCAGAGTGTAGTAATTGAATTCGGATCCCACCTTAAGGCTCTCAAATTGAATTCGAATATTAAGTGTAATGAGAGAGAAACCACACATGGCCAAATGAGAAGTCGGATCTGGCATGTTCGGCAAAGGCACCAATGATATGCCAACAAAATAAAGTAGAACAATAACGGCTTACAA
Organism: Oxytropis ochrocephala; assembly: GCA_020916435.1. Lineage (NCBI taxonomy): Eukaryota > Viridiplantae > Streptophyta > Magnoliopsida > Fabales > Fabaceae > Oxytropis > Oxytropis ochrocephala. Next base: position 20,158,101 of record CM037093.1, read on the forward strand.
AGAGCTTCACTTAAGTTTTGTTCAGAGAATAACCCTTGTGGCGTAACCTAAAAATTTTACTTTATGAATTCTGTCAAACAAACACAAGTAGTCATTGAATAAAGAAACTGGCCAGACAACATGGGAAAATAAAGAACAATAAGGGGAAAAAATGAAGGAATAAATTTCTAGTTATAAAGAATAATAGTACATATAATGTAACAAAAAATAATATAATAATAATAATGAAAATAACAAAATCAGAACCTGATGCCCTTCCATAAGCTGCAAGAGCAATTGTCATAGTCATTTTAAAATCAAATAAACCTCCAAATTAAAGGTTAAATATTTCATATATAAACTCAAAACTATAGTTGAGATGGGTTTCTCTCAACAATATATAACCTCTAAAACAGAAAGCTAGCGCCCCCCTTCACCGTGACAGAGGTACCATATCAATTAACCATATGAATATAAGCTGCAGAGGCAATACAAAAAAAAACAAAAACAAAATTAATTAATTAATAGTATTTAGCAATATTCATATGAATATACCATTTGAAATTATCATCTAATAATCTCCTCGATTTATTGAATCATCATCCTTCTCTTCTTTTTTCATCTGAATAATATCCTGAAGCAACCCATTATCCCTTAACATAGCCTCGTGAACAAACCCAGAAGATCCAAAACCTCGATAATTATTCTCATGGTTGTGAACAAAACCATCAAACGACGACGTGTTCGCATAACTACCAGGAGAATCACCAACAACACTTAAAAGAGGAGGAGGCGTATTAGTAGTAGAAGTAGTGGTGCAATTAGTATAAACCAAAGTTGCTGCATTTGGAACTGCCACGTTCTGTCGTGGTAACAAAAAATGTGAATACGGTTGTGAACCCGAACCACCGAGAGAACCACCACCACCGAACCCAGTAGGTTCGTGAACGAAGCCAAGGCTATGACGTGACGTGGCAGGACACGGGTGAGTGTGTTGACCTTCGTAGGTTGTTACGACAATAGAAGGGTCTTCGTAAGAACGCTCAACGCGTTTTTTCACGCCGCAACTTGCTGTAGTGCAACGATAGTAGCTCCTGTTTTCGTGTCACGCAAGTTAAAATAAATAATTAATTCAGTGCCTAAAATTATTAATGGTAGGGTTTGAGTGAATAATTACACTGAACTGAAGAGAGAGAAAGGGGGGGTGTAAATAAAATCAAAATTGAGAAATGAAAAGACATTGGTGATATATACCTGGGATAAGGACTATTTTTCACAGCTTTTTGACCGTACTTGCGCCATCTATAACCATCATCTAGATTATCCACCTCGCTCTTTGTCATGAAAGCAAATCTGGGTTCTCTTTGCTTCTTTTGATTCTTCTTCTTCGCTTTTAGCCTGATAATTATAATTGTAGTGTGAAAAGTTACTAATAATTAATAATGTTTTTTTTGTCTATTTTAGCAATTGAAAATGAGTGCACTTATACAAATTAAAAAATTATAATGTAGTTTTTTTTTTTTTTGGTTACATATAATGTAGTTTAATTCGCCCAAAAATTGTAGTTTTAGTAATTTTTAGAATTTTTATTAGCAATATTTCTTATTTATTTTAGTATTTTTGTCACAAATAAAGGGAGGAAAAAAACAGAGACAAATGATGAGAGTAAGAAGGAAAGAAAGTAGAAACAGAAACAGTTTCATGAATTTCCCTGAAATGTCTTCACTCACAACCATACCCTGTCAGCAACTGTAACTGACTTCAACACCCCCCTTCTTTTTAATTATACACCCCCAAACACAGCAAATAACAGAGAGAAAAACAATTTCAAAGTAAAAAATTAAATAGAGATTAATAAGTATTATTATTTAATGAGACTCACTGTTTCTTAGTCTTGTCTTCATCATCTTCTTTGGCTCCATCTCCATCTTCCTCTGCTTGTTCACCTTTACCTCTATGTTCGATGGTGTTGTTAACGGTGGCATCGTTAGACGATGATGAAATTGATGTCGAATTAGGTGACGTTGGAGTGTTCAAAACCTCGGAGGATTCACGAACGTTGGAACTCGCCGGCGATGGAAGAGGATGGTGGATTGTGGTGGTGGTGGGAAGCCAATCGGATAAGAAAGTGTTGTTGTAATCATGGGAACCTAACAAATCCATGAAACCAAAAGACGAGGTTTTTTGGTCACAGGAGGAAGATGGCAACGTGTCAAAGAAGGTAGACATAGAAGAAGATTGTTGTTGTTGAAAAGGGAATAAACTTATGTTGTTGTTGTTGTGAGTGGTGGTGTTAGTGATCGGAATCTTGTCGGAAAATGTCATGGTGGTGGTGGTGGTTGATGAGTTGGTGGGTTGTGTTGTGTGTTCCTCTCTCTTCTCCTCCTCCATTGATTTTTATGCTGCTATGTATGAATACACAAAGCATAGTACATATTCTTTTGCTATTTTTTCTTTCTTTTATTTTTTTGAAAGCTTCCTTTGTGCTCAAAAATCTCAAAAAGGAGGTGTGCCCATTAATTAATTCCTCAATTTAAAAGATATAGAAAGAGGAGAGAAAAAGAGAGAAAGGGATGGTTTGGGGGATTGGGGACGTGCCTATCATGGTTTCAAATTTTGAGATTTCTTTTTCTTTTAGGGCAAGTTTTGGGAGATTTCTTAAGGACTGCTTTTAGAAATCTTTTTTTAAAATTATTTTTGACAATAAGAAATTACTCAATAATAAAATCATTTTTTAAATTACTGTATAGTCAGTATTAATTAAAAAAAAAATTCTTTGGATGGTATTTTTAGAAAAAGAAAATACGTTTGACTACTAGTATCTTTTTTTTTTTCTTTTGATGTTAGATCAAATATGTTTAAATGAGATTTTTAATTAAGTTTGAAGTGAGATTATTGTAAGTGTAAATATAATAAATAAGAGTATACTTATTTTAAATCATACTAGCTTTTGTCCTATCTATAAGAAAAATCAAAATCAAAGAATGTATTGAAATATATATTTTAATTAATGGTGCTACAATTTTTTTCTCCACAAGTACCTTAACTAACTTGTATTAAATGGCTCAAAGAAGAGATGGTGCGAGTGATAATTGAGTTTGAATCTCACTTCAAGATTTTAGGTTCGAATTTTGAATGTGGCAAAAATTCTGTTACAAGGGGAGAAAGACACGAACGGTAAGTCAACATTTCATAATCAATAAATATGAAAATGAGGTGGTGGAAAAACCAGCTTTATTTTTACTACCTCCTTCCCATTTTTCCACTATTGTGTCCTTATTAATCATTACAACTTTTTACATTTAATAAATAATTCACGTTTATCTATGTAGAGAGATAAAGGGTTAAATAGTAATTTAAATAACATTTTTTATAAAATTTAGATTACCAATTATTTTTTTTAATATATGTGTAACAACTTTAAATTACATATAAAATGGAACGAAGACAGTAGTATATAAAATACATAGAACGTTTTGCAAAAAAAAAAAAGATCATTATGTCAAGAAAATAATTCTGTATTGGAATATTGAAACTTTTATTTTGATTTTGATGTATTGGAAATTTGGAAAGCTTTGCAAATAAATATCTCAATCAACAAAACTATGGATTGTGCGAGAAGAAAAGACATTTGATTGGGTTGGGAATTTGGACAACAGTGGGAAATTATCCAGTTTCCACCTTGGTATGACGGACACCTGCCGGTTGCCAAGCGTAGGAAGAATGGTAGCTCGACGTTGATGGCATTTACTGCACAAGAGGACCGCTAATAGGGTCCATCGCTATTTGACGCGGAAATTTGACTGGTAACCGGCTTAGCGTGTGAAAGAAGCATCCTCGGGGGTTTACACGTGGGCGCACGGTGGGCTAATAGCTAGACGCTTTAGCTAGCTTTCTTCTTCATTTCTAGAATTGACTGTTCAGTATGCCTGCCCCCCCCCCCCCCTCCCCCCTACTTCAATTCCATTATTAGTACAAAATAGGACACCTGTGTCTACGCACAGGCAGCCACAAATAATTTGTTAGTCATACAATTTATCTAAAAAAAAAATTTGTTAGTCATATAGATTAGTAATTTATTACTCTGATCTACATAGTATATTTTGTCCTCTTACCTAAATTCTCCAATATGTGTAGGCCTAGAATGTTATTTGATACAAGCTATGGCCTAAAAATAATATGATGAAGATAATTTACTAAAAAAGAACTGTGTATTATTGGTGTTAAAAGTGTTTCCAATATATCAATTTAGTCATTGACTTTTTCAAAAGTGTTTTAATTTAGTCATTGACCCTAAACCCTAAACCTTTTACAGAATATTGACCATTGCTCATCGTATTTAACTTCCAGGAGATAGATACGATTTTCAGCACATTTCGCATTGTATTTATCTAGATACGATTTCCTCCCAGAAGCTTCAAAAATAGTAAGTCGTATTTATCTTCATAAAACATAAATTCGATTTTCCATAAAAAATCGAATTGTATTTACCATATTCTGAGATAAATAGGATTCTTTTTTTTAAAAAAAAATTATTTGGTTTTCGTCAGTGAAATCGTATATAGGTAAATACGACCTGAAAAAATATAAATTATATTTACCTATTACAAACATAAATCAGATTGGTTCAATTTTTGTCAAGGGTATGTCCGTCCAAAAATATAGAGTGGGCTATATTGGTAAACAGTGAGGGTACAAAAAAAACCCAAAATATGAGGGGTACATATTGATAACTAAAAAAACAAATATAAATTGTATCTACCTATTACAAACATAAATCAGATTGGTTCAATTTTTGTCAAGAGTATGTCCGTCCAAAAATATAGAGTGGGGGTATATTGGTAAAAAGTGGGGTACAAAAAAACCCAAAATATGAGGGGTACATTTTGATAATTAAAAAAAAGTGTTGGATAAAAAAACAATGAATGGGCCTTAACGTTTGCTAGATTAATAATAGACATAAAGTTTGCATTATTTACACTATCGTATATAGGTAAATATGACCTGAAAAAATATAAATTCTATTTACCTATTACAAACATAAATCAGATTGGTTCAATTTTTGTCAAGGGTATGTCCGTCCAAAAATATAGAGTGGAGATATATTGGTAAACAGTGAGGTACAAAAAAACCCCAAAATATGAGGAGTACATATTGATAATTAAAAAAACAAATATAAATTGTATTTACCTATTACAAACATAAATCAGATTGGTTAAATTTTTGTCAAGGGTATGTCCGTCCAAAAATATAGAGTGGGGGTACAAAAAAACCCAAAATATGAGGAGTACATTTTGATAATAAAAAAAAGTGTTGGACAAAAAAACAATGAGTGGAGCCTTAATGTTTGCTAGATTAATAATAGACATAAAGTTTGCATTATTTACACTTTTGCCATTAAAAAAATCCCCCCCCCCCCCCCCCAAAACTTTCTCATAAAGGTGATCTTGGAATTATAGGGCTAGACTAGATTTAACATGCCTATTTCTTTCCTTAAGAGTATTTTTTTTTGTAATACAAATGTTTATTCTTTAATTTTTAATATTTAATATTTTTGTTTACAAAATAGTTTATTACAGCCCAAAAGAGATGAAATTACAGAGATATCAAGTTACAAACGCTATAGTTGTTCCTAACTAGACCGACCAGTATCTACAGAGGTTCGGCCGAATGATAATTACTTGAAGAGAAAAGCACCTGCCTTACCGACTCCATCGATCGATTCTCACCTTCTCAAATGTAAAGTGTTGAGCTATTTCTGAGTCTTGGTGTACAAACGAGCTAGCTAATAAATGTGATAAGTGCTCATGTAATAAGTATGTAGTGTTGTAATAAGTAGTTTGCAATATTTCTGTTATGATCACTTAGTTACAATTCAGATACATATAGTGTAAATCTGTTATGATTCATTCAACGCAATTCACAATTTCTATTATCTTCTTCCTCGTGCTCTCTTTGAATCTTCTTTCTTTGCAACTGTGAGTGCGAGTGTTGTGAGAACCACCATCAAGCACCTTGTGCTTGTGATAGTGAGTGAGTGAGTGATTAGGATTTTGGCTCCAACAATTTGGCATCTAGAGCTTGATAGAGACCAACATTGGGAAAAACGAGTGAAACGCGAGGATTCAATTCTTGATTTGGGGAAACATGAGTGCGAGTGAGTGTTCATTCCCAATTAAGTGAGAATGAAGGTGAGCCCAAAAGGAGGTAACTTCTCTGCGCAACTACCAGTTCTTGACAGAAAGAATTGGGAGCGATGGAGTATTCGGATGAAGGCGTAGTTCGAGTTTCAAGACGTGATGGAGACACTACGCCAGAATGGCTAAAAAAGGGCGCCCCTATAAGCAGCGCTTTAAGTAAAACCGCCGCGGATGGCCAAAACAGCTAACCCATACCCAGCGTTTTTTTAAAAATGCTGCCCATCGTCTTTAAACGCACTAGTCATACCCAGCGTTTTTTAAAAAACGCTGGGTATGGCTTCACGCGTTCTCCCAATACCCAGCGCTTTTTAAAAAACGCTGGGTATTGGGTCACACGTTCTCCCAATACCAGCGTTTTTAAAAACACCGAGTTTATGTTTCTCTCTTTTCTCTCTCGCACTCTTCTTCGTCTTCCCTCTACGTCTTCCCCCTTTTACTCTGTCTTCCCCCTCTCCCTCTCTTCCCACTCTTCATCTTCCCCCTGTTACTCCGTCTTCCCCCTCCGACGCGAGCTTCCTTCTTCCCTCCTCCTTCGGTAATGTGCGAGCTTCCTTTCCTCCATCCTCTGCGCGGCGAGCGCGCTCACGTGCAAGGCGATTGTGCAAGGATGCGGCAATGACCCAAGAGCTTCCTTCCATCCTCTATAACGGCAAACCGTGAGTTATGCGTTTCACCCAAGAGCTTTCTTCCTCTGTGTGTGCTGCGTTGAGTGCTTGGTATGAAATTGAATTCTTACATTGACCTGAAACCCTAATTCGAATTTCACCCAATTTTTTTTTCAATTTTCCCCCAAATATCAAATCCTAATTCTGTTGTTAACATGGATTTTCAATTTTCCCCCATATTTCAAACCCCAATTTCCTCCCAAGTTTTCACCTAAAACCCTAGATCTGTTGTTAATTTTCCCTAATTCCCAGGTTGATAATCATCTATGAATTTTCCTTAATTTTTCTTATTTAATATATGTTGTCATGATTACTGAATTTGTTCAATTCTGTTTGCATTTCCAGAATATTAAAACACTTTCCATTTGAGAGAAATTGTCATGAAAAATAAAAAATCTATGTAGTTATTGCTGTCTGGAATGCTTTGTTTGTTGTTATTGCTCAAGCACTCTTTTCCGCTTTTACCATACAATCAATAGTTCCCAGCTATAACTTGTTTCATCGATCCGTGAAAAAACATTAGTATACATGAAGAGGAGACTTGTACGTACTTATGTTGATTTAAACACTTGCCAATTATGTTCACAAATGTTGCATCTTTCCTGCTGAGGTTGAGCTTAGCAGCTGACCGGTGTAAAGCTACTAATAGCCAGAGCAAGGTTTGGAATTATTTTATTTTTCCATTCTGTATTTTAATCAACTCCTCGTAGAGAAAAAATTATCTCTTCTTCCTATTTTTCCATGTTCTAGATAAAAATGTTGATGCAGTTATGATCTTAAATAGTACTGATGGTGAAATCTGCATAATTGGTGTGTTAAAGCATTTATTTTCTATAAGGTTTCCTCTTTTCATGTGTAGAAGAAATATAAAACCATTGAATAAGCCCCATACTTTTGGTGCCAAAACTAAATGAGTAATACATTATTGAGGTTTATAATATATATGGTGATTATTTTGAGTCTGGTTTATAATATGCAGGTTTGCTTCTTTGTAAAATCAAGTTTGAGATTGAAAAGCTTGTTGATACTGCATCAAGTGTATCGGGTCCTTATTGTCTTTAGATTATAATATTATTGTATGATTTATTTCTTGTTTTCAGCTTAATTCAACAAGCACAAAAATTACTTTTTGTTGTCATCTTATTGATGAACTCAGACCCGAAGGTAGAAGTGAGAATAGAAATAAACGATCTTCGAACACCAGAAAGGAAATGGTAATACCAAGAGAGCTTGTTGAAAAATATGAAGTTTCAACAAATACCATTTAATGAAGAGCAAGATGACGAAGAAGATCAAGAGTCATATACACAAGGCGTCAAAATGAATTAGAGAGAACATTTGATGTTGTCTTTTTGTTAGGACTAATAAAACTCTATAATGAGTATATTATGTAGCACTTTATTTGAAATATCAGTTAGGTCTTTTACCAAGTATTTAACATCTTTAATGTTATGATTTAATTTTTTGGATGTATTTTGGATGTATGATTTAATTTTTTTATGATGTATGATTTAATTCAGGTTTAAATACAACAAATTCATAGATATCACTATTAAAAAATATTTTGGATGTATGATTTAATTTTTTTTGTTGCAAATATAAAATGGAAAATACACAAAAGCGAAAAAAATTAAACAATGGGCGCTTTTAAGGAAGTGTTGCCTATAGAAGGAAACAAGTTTGGGCAAGGGCGGCGCTTTTTAGGAAGCGCTGCCTATTTGAGGACGTGTTTGGGCAATGGGCAGCGCTTTTTAGGAAGCGGTGTGATAAACTCCAATTTAGTGCATTTTTAGTGATATTTTTGAGTCACTTTTAGAGCAATTATTATCAATTGTATAAATTACTGACTTAATTTGCTCTTTATTTTGTAGAAAGAAAGAAAAGATAAAAAGAAAGAAAATAATATATATATATATATATATATATATATATATATATATATATATATGATATTTAAATATGGTATATATGTGTATTATATATATGTGAGAATTAAAAAGAAAGAGAATTATCACGTGACCATCGGGACAAAGGAAATAGTGCCGTGGAAAAAAAGAAAAAGAATTGGCACGGAACCCTATGCGCTTGGAGGATAAATAGGAGCATGGCACAACAATTCAGGGGACGCATGCAGAAGAGGAAACGCAGCCGCACAAGAGAACGGAGAAGACGGCCATGAACGCCGGGGAGAGAGTTGGAGATTTGGGTACCGTTTTTGACAGTGAGAGAGCTGGAGCGAGAAAAAAGAGCGAAGACTCGAATAATAATTCCTCTAATTTCCGGGTTATTTTTATCTCTCGTAATTCATGACTCTAATTTCTATTTTATTGTTCTTGATACCTATGGATACCTAAATCCTCTTCTAGGGTCTTAGGTGAATCTTGCATGATTAGAGACCTTTTTATGTTCTAATTTCTAGTTTGAATTCCTGTTTTTATTTTAATTGATATTGTCCTATTGTTTTTATCACATGATTAGGATTAGCTACCCTTTGCATGTTTATAATCAATTAGTTGATCAGCGACCGTACTGCAATTAGTTGGTGGACCTATAGGATAATTGGGGCTATAATTAGGGCATGACCAAACCATAATTTAGTCTTCCAATCATTCAACCTTTTTGCTCTTTATGCTTTTCCTGAATTTAAATTCTTGCATGACCAAACGGGGGTTAATTTAGGAAAAAGAATATTAATCACGAATGACCAAACGGATTAATAGTTTTAGTAAAGGGATTGGTAATTAAATAAAATAAGGGAATTCAGGTAGAATTAGACATAGGGGAATCGAAGCTTGCAAGTGAAACCGTGACTCTAGGTCTCTCTCCATTAATTAAATTTAGCATTTTAATTCTTGTTATTTATTTCTTTTTATTTTGTTTCTTAATCATCAAATTATTTGTTCGTCTAAACAATATATAATCTCGATTAGTTTGGTACTTGTTAATTAATCCCTGTGGATACGATAATCTTTTATACTACTTCTGCGAAAGAGTACACTTGCTCTAAGTGTGTTTTTAACGCAACACGGTGCCTATTTGAGGACGTGTTTGGGCAATAGGCAGCGCTTTTTAGGAAGCGCTGCCTATTTGAGGACGTGTTTGGGCAATGGGTGGCGCTTTTTAGGAAGCGCTGCCCATTGTTGGAGTGGAATACCCAGCGCCACGTTCAGCAGCACTCAAAAGCGCTGCCCATGGATGAAAAAAAGCGCTGCCTATATACTAATTCTATTGTAGTGAGATTGTGAAGAACGACGTCACGGTGGAGCATGGTGCACACGCAACAGAGGCAATAAGAACGGCGTACAAGGAGTAAGAAGAAGGACTCAAAGCCGATTTTCTTCCTGCATCAAAGTGGAAATGATGTAAACTTTGATAAGAGTTCGAAGACAACATCGTCGAAGTCAACATGGGACAAGTTAGAGAAATGCTACACCGGTGGTGAACAAATTAAGAAAGTGAAATTGCAAGTGTTACAGAGGCAATACAAACTTTTGTCAATGGAAGAGAACAAAAATATTGAAGATTTCTTCAAGAAGGTGAAGACGATCACGAATCAAATGGCACCACAAGGTGAGTACTTAACTTATGGCAAGATTTGCGAAAAAATTATGCGATATCTCCATGAAAAGTATGATTACATAGTATATGCTATTGAGGGATCTAAGGATATATCTAGCACGAGCCTTGAAGAACTACAAAGCACCCTAGAGGCTAGATAACTTATATTGAATGAAAGAAATAAAAAAAGTTAGTGAACAAACTTTATTTTCTCAATCTAGTTCTAGAAATATTGGTGAAATAAAGGGTAACAAGGATAGAGAAGAGATGGAGGTAATCCTAGATGTGGTGTAAACAATTCTAGATGAAGAGGGGCAAGGAAAAATGGCGACACTTTTTTAGATGAATGTTATGCAAAGAAGGAGTTCAATGGTGATGAGGCAAACCTTGCTCAAGAGGATGATGAAGATAATGAGCTAGTGATGCTCATGGTGACCACCACTAATGATAAATGTAGCACTCATCAATGGTACATATATACGGGTAATTCAACTCACATGACAGGTCTCAAAGAGCATGGATTGTCAATCTCAACGAAACTATAAAAAACAAAATCAATTTTGCAGATGGTAAAACCATGATGGATGAAGGAGTTGGAAATGTTATGATAAGAAGGGAAGACGGAACACATACCTGCTTCAATGATGTGCTTTATATATGTACCCGAAATGAAGAGTTGCTAAGCCTAGGGAAATTGCTTGAAAATGGATCCTCAGTGACAATGGAAGATAACAAATTGGGATTGTATGATTGTGATAATAAGAACAAAGTGATCTTCAATGTTCCCCTATCAAAGAACAAGACATTTAAAACCAATCTTGAAACTCTTGAGCATAAGTGCCTAGCTACAACAGTTGAAAAATATGAGTGGGTGTGGCATATAGATACGAACACTTGAACTTTAGACATTTGCATGATTTGAATAGTAACATGGTTAGAGGTATGCCATAAATAAGCACACTTGAGGAGCTTTCTGAAAACTGTGTTGAGTCCAAGCAACACAGAAATCCATTCAAGAATCATGTGGAAACTATGTCCAAGGGGAAATTGGAGGTGATCTACTCAGATGTCTGTGGACCAATGCAGTGTGAACTCCTTGGTGAGAGCAGGTATTTTGTTTCCTTTGTTGATGACTTCACTAGGAAATTTGGGTTTACATGCTTAAAAGAAAAAGTGAGGTGCTTGGTGTATTCAAGAAATTTAAGAAAATGGTTAAAAGAAAAATTGGCTTGATGATTAAGACCCTCAGGACCAATGGTGGATGACGATATACAAGAATTGAATTCAATGGCTTTTGTGAATTGGAAGAAATTGTACATGATGTGACACCTCCATACACACCGCAACACAATGGTGCAACTGAGAAAAAAGGAATAATACAATGATGAACATGGTATAATGTATGTTGAAAGGGAAGAATCTACCAAAATTCCTATGGGTAGCGGTTGTCTCCACTAAATCTCTATATTCAACAGAAGTCCAACCAAGAGACTTAACAGAAGTACTCTTGAAGAGGCTTGGTCAAGTCACAAACCAGGGGTGCATCACTTCAGAATCTTTGGCTCTATTTGCTACAAACATGTGCCTGATCAATATAGAAAGGAACTAGATAGCAAAGGTGAAGCATTTATTTTGCTAGGATATCATGCAATTGGTGGCTACAGGTTGTAGAACCCACTGAGCAGAGAAGTATCAATAGCAGAGATGTGATTGTTGATGAATCCAAGGATTCGAATTGGGAAAAGGGAGTATAAGAGGTTCCTACAAGAGTTGTGATTGAGGCACCAAAGTATATGCCAACCAATGAACAAGTTCCTATCACTGCAGAAGTTGTTGAGACAAGAAATATTGATGAAGATTGCACAAGGAGATCACAGAGGCCTAGACAAATGTCTAGCAGATTGCAGAATTACGAAGTAATACCTGATTCATCAATAGAGGAGAGGGTGAGCTAGTGTATTTGGATCTATTTGCTGAATCTGAACCAATGAGTTTTGAAGAAACTATGAAAGATGCTACATGGATTGAAGCTATGAAGGAAGAACTAAAAGCAATTGAAAATAATCAAACATGGCAGTTGGTGTCACTACTAGATAGAAATAAACCAATAGCAGTGAAGTGGGTTTTCAAGGTAAAAGTGAGTCCTAATGGTTAGATATCAAAGTACAAATCCATACTATTGGCTAAAGGATTCTTGCGAAAAGCAAGCATTGATTTCACTGTGGTATTTGCACTAGTTGCAAGAATTGAAATTGTGAGAATAGTTACTTTTATTTCAAGTCAGAAAGGGTGGTACTTGCATCACATGGATGTAAAGTCAGCATTCCTTAATGGTCCTTTGGCGAATGAGGTTTATGTTTGCCAACCTCCCAGTTTTGAAGGGGGTAGTGAAGGAAAGGTGTTCAAGCTAAACAAAGCCTTGTATGGATTGAAATAAGCTCCAAGAGCTTGAAAGAAAAGGATAGATGGATTCCTTTTGAAGCTTGTGCTTCTTAAGTTAGCAATTGAACATGGTGTGTATAAAAAGGGTGCTTGCTTTGGTAGTAGTATGCCTTTATGTTGATGATTTTTTGGTGACGAGGAACAATAAGAATGAAATTTCAGCATTTAAAAGAGAGATGATGACAGAGTTCGATATGGCAGACTTGGGCCTCATATCTTACTTTTTGAGAATTGAATTCAAGGTGACAGATAGAGGAATGGTTTTGCATCAATGAAAGTATGCATGAGACTTTCTAAGGAGGTTCAGGATGTAAGATTGCAACCCTGCCGATACACCAACGGCTACTGGTGTGACTCTGGTGAGAGATAACAGTGAAGAAGAGGTTGGTGCAACTCTCTATAGGTAGATGGTGGGATCACTAACGTGTCTCTGTTGCACAAGACATGATCTATCCTATGTTGTAGGCCTAATTAGAGAGTATAAGGAGAGGCCTGAAACATCTCATTTCCTTGCTGCAAAAAGGATAATGAGATATGTTAAAGGCACCCTTGACAATGGAATTTGGTTTCCTAGCAATAGTGAGGCAGTTGGAGGTGAAGTTCTGGGGTAAAGTGACTTTGATTGGTGTGGGGATAGGGATAATCGAAAGAATACAAAATGCTATGTAACTAAGCATGGGAGTGCACCTATTCATGTAGCTCTAAGTAGGAACCAATTGTTGCTTTATCCTCTTGTGAGGTAGAGTATATATATTGTTGATGCTATAGCAGCATGTCAAACTCAGTGGCTTGATAATCTTCTGCTTGAGTTGAAGATGATGGGAAATGGAGCTATTACACTAATGGTAGACAATAAATCTGCCATCAATCTAGCAAAGCACCCAATTGCTCATGGAAAGAGCAAACACACAGAAACTCGTTGTCACTACCTTAGGGAGCGTGAGTAAAGGAACATTGATTTTGGAATATTGTCATAGTACAATCCAAGTAGAAGACATATTCACTAAACCCTTGAAGGAGGAACAATCCATTGAATTAAGGAGAAAGTTGGACGTGGTTGAAGTGTTGTGATGGTGTTGTGCCAAGTGTTGTTAGCACTGTGCAAGTGGTGCAACTCCAAATTAAAGAAGAGTTTTAAGTGGTGAGCTAATTCTTAGTTTTAGTGTATAAGAGAGTTAGCTAGCAAATGTGATAAGTGCTCATGTAATAAGTAGTGTTACGGTTAGTAGTTTTCAATTTCTTTGTTATGATCAGTTAAATACAAATCATATACATATGGTGTAAATCTATTATGATTCATTCAACACAATTCACAATTTCTGTTACATTCTTCCCTGTGTTCTCTTGAAATCTTCTTTCTCTGCAACAGTGAGTGTGAGTGTTATTAGGATCACCATCAAGCACCTTGTGATTGTGATTGTGAGTGAGTTATAAAGTTTCTAGCTCCAACATTAGAGACTATCTCCCTTTCTCAGTCGAGAGACTCATATCATGTAACGACACAACATTTATTAGGCTCCCCTGATCTTCTCTATTTTGTCTTGTAACAACTGCAACGGCCATATTACGTAATAATTCCCACTAATTATGACATCTATACTATATATACCGCCATGAGAGGCTAATGAAAGGGTTCCAACACTTTTACTCCATACGGTTCCTTAATCATTTTATTCTTGTGTTCGGATAGGCGAAAGTCCGAATAGGCGAGAGCGGAACTGGCGAGTTCACGCACAACCCTTGGGTGAAATCTCTTCAGCAAAAGCAAGATAGCTTGCTTGCTGCACCGAGAGGCACTTCTTTGATAAAATAGAAGCAAACACGTTCGCCTCGACGAAGCTTACATACCCGTTGCACCAAAAGGTAAGTAAACAATTTCTCAATAGGTAAAGACTGAGGTAACAATCACATATACCCTTGGGCATAAACAAATAAAGACCCGACACGTGAAGAATGAACGAGAGCTCAACAGACACCCTTGGGCGCACAACCATTCTAACAATCAAATAAAAATACGAAGCGTACAACGTCAAATAATCAATCAAAAATGATTACTATCATGAAATAACAAAGTACGTCATAAAGTACGAAACAAACAAAGTCGGGCGTTCTAATTTGTTTACCAACAAATTTCACTTTTAAACAAATGAATTCGAAAAAGATTGAATAAAGATGACTCGAATTAAATCCTTAGTTCACCATTTGACATGTTTAAATGAGAGTTCGATTTAGACTGTTTTCAAAAGGTAAAATGTGGTTTTATGAAAGGAATCCAAATGCGCTATTAATCAAATCAGAGTTTGGACTCAAGATTAACAATGTAAATGAGATTCGGGGTTTGGACTAGTAAAAGTGACTTAAACAAAACATGGAAATCAGACCCAAGAATGGGTGAACATCATGAGTTCATTAAGTATTAGAGTAAAATAAGTAAAACCAAATACAAATTAAAGAAAATAAAGACAAAAGTGAATCAACGGATACAAACAAAAATCAGTAAGCAAATATGGTGTCTAGATCCAAACCAACCCAAACAAAAACTGCAAAATAATCCAAACCAAACTAAAAATCGCAAAAAAAAAATTAAAATTTAAAATAGCTTCTGATTACTAGATATAATGCTGCAAGATGTTGTTACAACTTCTGTATATTAAGTTTTCCAATTGACTTGCTTTTAATGTTTTTAAAATAATAATCAAATTATTATTTTATTTTTTTTAATATTTTTTATTTAGAATTGAATTATTTAATTTTAACTCTAAATCAAATTTTGTTTTCCAATTTGTAAAATGCCAAATTATCCAATTCTACTCAAATTGCATTGATTCAGATTTGAATGAGTTTTTGCTACAAAATCCAATTGTGGGGACACTCTACTAATATTGGCATTACCGTTGTTGTGGCATGGAAGTTCTACATGTCAAATCAAAACGCTGGCTTTCACTGAAAGAATGAAACAACACTTGAAACGCACATGCACTTTACGCGGTTTTGGTATATTCTGCGATTGCTTACAATACAACAAACAAAGATTGTCACCGCGTATCTCGTGGAAAGGTATAGAAAACTAAACAAAAAATAGAAATTTCTAATCAACAGTTAGCAAAAGTTTAGGTGAGTTGGACTTATCAAGATAGATAAGTTTTATAGTTCTTTTAGTGATTTACAATCTTTACAAATTCTTTCTTCAAAGAGATCCTCAAAATGCTTATAGAGGACTTATAAATCACTCATCAAAGAGATCTTACACGCTTGTGGCGGGAGTTAAACACACGCTAATTTGTGGAGAATAAATAACTCTTATCAATTGAACAAACATTCATTGTGGAATAGAAATTTCTAGAGCTCTTTATATTTCATTCATTCCCTCCTATTCATTCCGCTCATCAATACTTTCAATATCATTTTTATTTATGGAGAAGATATTATTACTATTTTAATTACACGACGTTGATGATTTAAAATGGTGAACCGCGTAAATATATTATATGTTCTGATCTGTTGGGATAATATGGGACAAAGAAGCGTTTATTTAGCATGTCTTAAATACTTTTTCTTTCATCTATGTTTATCTATATCAATGTGAGTTTAATTCGATTATAATAAATGAAAGTGTTACTAATTAATTAGTAAAACTTTTACCCAATGCATGAATGTACTTTGAGATTGATAGATTTGTCTCGACACCTTTTAGATTAAATTTTATCATCCTCCACATGTAAGGATGTCAATGGGGCGGGACGAGCACCGGTAGTAGCTACCCGCCCCATTTATTATAAAGAGGACCCGTACCCGTTTCGTACTCTGTTGTTTCGTGGTTCAAAAACAGATTTTCGAAAATAACCGAAGAGATTACTGGGATGAGTCGCGGACTAGGTCGCTCTCTTTAAGGCGTTCACAAGATCCTTTGCTCTAAGGTGCAAGCGGTGCTATCAACCACGACGTCCCGAGGATAAAGCGGCCCGGATACGAAACTCGGCTGACCTTTGTGAAGATTCGTTCGAGATAATACACCTCAAAATATGGTACGTAGACCACTCAATACGGTTCGTAAACCGCTCAGATGGAGTAGAGAAGAAAAGAATATTTTAGAGAGAGAAGAGAGAAGAAACTCGGAATATCGTCAAGTTTGGTGTGAAAAAGCGAAGTGAGGAGCGACCTATTTATAGG
The DNA here is from genome assembly GCA_020916435.1 of Oxytropis ochrocephala. NCBI lineage: Eukaryota > Viridiplantae > Streptophyta > Magnoliopsida > Fabales > Fabaceae > Oxytropis > Oxytropis ochrocephala. The sequence continues at coordinate 20,175,115 of CM037093.1, forward strand.
CGTAAATGTGCTTGGAGCGCAAGCAAAGAGGCACATTGCGATCCAACGACTATATTCCACCGGATTGGAGCGCAAGTAAGGCTCCATCGATAAGAATTCATAGCAATGACTCTATCGGATAACCGCTAGTTATTTGTATATCGGGCGGGGCGCACAAAAATAATAAAATAAAGTATTTATTTTCGCAACCCAATCCCAAGGAGTGAGGTCCTCACTTATAAACACTCCAAGAGTGTCTACTCTTAGCAATGTGGGACTTGTTTTTCAATTCACACCAAAAGTCCCAACAATCCCCACTTGAATTTAAAAAGAAGTTTGAAATAGCGTTTAGCGCTTCTATAAGATTGTGCATAAGCAAAGGTGTCTACGACTTGAACCTTTACGTAGCGGTTAGGATTTCGATTCAACAAGAGTGACTCGTAGTCTTGAACTCTATCTCAAACATCAAAACCACACACAACCCCTTTCAATAGGTGTATTCTCAAAAGCCCGTGCTTTTATGGCCTGCACGTATATCCCGGTTTAGTGAACGCTCACAGGAATTTACGCGAGAATTCCATGGAAAGCGGCCCCCACTTCCACATTCACAAAGGTGAGTCTATCAGAGTACTCCTGCGACTAGGTACTCCACTCTACACAGAGTATAGATCTCATTAAGAGTTTCTATTATATATCTCAACCTAACATCGCCGGGAATCATGCTTCTTTACTTTTGATTGCATGTTCATCTCATATCACCAGCGACTTGTTATTACCCATTGAACCTAATTCTTGGGATCTCCGGTCTTTTAAGTCGGGTTACCATCGTGAGTGACTCATGGTTCTAAAAAAGCGATGAGTCCCATCCTTTTAGATGTATTTTGGACTTTCTCTCCGGCTAGTCCTTTCGTCAAAGGATCGGCTAAGTTCTCATCGGTCGCGTACATGATCCACTCTCACGGCTCCCTTTGAGAGAAACTCTCAATGGTCTTTGTGTTTACGACGATATCGTCGTTTCTTACCATTGTAATAACGGTTCTCTATTTTTGCAATAGCGCGGTACTCTCGCGGTGGATCAACACGGTGGCATCGGTTTTTCCCATAAGGAATCTCTCGCTAGTAGGCATCTTAACCAACTAGCTTCTTCACTAGCGATCGCTAGTGCTATCATTCGAGACTCCATAGTGGTGAGCCAATATGGTCTGTTTCTTAGATTTCGAGAGACGGCACCACCGGTATACTAAATATATAGCCACTTTGGTTGCTTTGGAATCATCGACGAGTATTCCAATCGGCATCTTTGTACCACTTCAAGTGCTGTTTGAAATCTCGATAGTGTAATCCGAGATTCATGGTCCTTTTCGGGTATCTCATGACTCTCTCAATAGCATGCCAATGCTCTATACTAGGTCGATTGGTAAACGCACGAAATCCCCACGACATAGGCAATGTCGGTCTAGTGCAATCGGTGGCATACCTTAAGGCGCCAATGATGCTCGCGTATATATTCTGTTTTGCTAACACTATCACTGTGTTCTTGAAAAGTTTGACACTAGGATCATATGGTGAGCGGCGGGTTTCTGATCATAGTAGTTATATTTCTTTAGGATCTTCTCAATGTAGTGAGACTGATCCAAGGAGATTCCTTTCTCAGACCTGGTAATCTTAATACCAAGGATTACACTAGCTTCTCCGAGGTCTTTCATATCAAAGTTGTTGCACAACATTGATTTCACGCCGTTCTGGCATGAATGTTTGATCCAAATATGAGTAAAGTCGTCTCACGTATAGACATATGATAGTGCAAATGTCATTTTCGGTTTTGTAATAAATACATTTGTCACTCTCATTCACTTTGAACCCATTCGATATAATCAGATTATCAAACTTCTCATGCCACTTTGCTTAGGAGCTTGTTTAAGACCATCTGAGAGACTTATCTAACTTGCGGACCTTGTTTTCTTGCCCATGAATTACGAAACCTTGAGTTGCTCCATATAGATTTCTTCTTCCAGTTCACCATTCAAAAAAGCGGTTTTCACATCCATTTGGTGTACTACTAGATTATAAATGGCAGCCAACGATATCAGTACCCTTATGGATGTGATTCTAGTGACAGGTGAAAATGTGTCGAAGAAATCTATATTTTCTCTTTGTCTAAAACCTTTGGCTACAAAGCGAGCCTTGTATTTATCCACAGTGCCATCGGGTTTTAGTTTCTTTTTCAAAATCCATTTGCAACCTATTGGTTTGCAACCAGGAGGCAAGTCAACTAAGTGCCATGTCTTGTTAGACTCTAGAGAATCCATCTCGTCATTTATGGCTTCTTGCCATAAGTCAGCATCCAATGAAGACAGGGCTTCTTGAATGCTAGTTGGATCCTCCTCCTCAATGTATAGACCGTGTAATCAGTCCATAATCTTTAGCAACACGTGCTCTCTTACCTCTTGAGAGGTTCTATTTCCCTTTCTACGTTGTTTTCAACGCTCCAAATCGAGACTTGGTGGTTAGGTGCCCCCACTATTTCTTGATTTAAAAGGAATTTACTTTCATAGAAGTCAGCATCATTTGATTCAATGATCACTTTTGCATTCGAGTCATAAAACCGTATGCTTTGCTATTTCTTGCATACCCAATGAATACACATTCATAGGCTCTATTGGCGAGTTTAACTCTTTTTGGGTGCAGGATCACGGCGTAAGCGCGACGACCCCAAGTTGAAAGTAAGACACATTTGGTTGTCTTTTCTTTATAATTTCATAAGGAGAAATCTTATTCCTAGACTTAAGAACTCTGTTTAGTACATAACATACGGTTAATAGAATTTCCCCCCACCAGTGATTTGCAGCGCCAGAACTTAGCATAGTAGCAACAATTAATTCGGTGAAAGTTCTATTTTTTCTTTCTTCTTTACCATTCATTTCAGGAGAATATGGTGCAGTTGTCTCATGTATGATTCCATTCAACTTATAAAAATCATTAAATAAGCGGGAATCATACTCGGTTCCTCTATCACTCTGAAAACGCTTTATCTTTTTCCCAAATTGATTTTCAATTTCATTTACAAAAACTTTGAACATATCAGCGCTTCACTTTTGTTTTTCATAAGATATACAAAAGTGTAGTCTGAGCAATCGTCAATAAAAGTGATAAAATAGCGTTTACCATTTCTGGTCAAAGTTCCGTCAAGTTCGCAAATATCAGAGTGTATTAAATCTAACGGCTCTGATTCTCTAATGACGGATTTGTGTGGCGTTTTGTAATTTTTGCTTGACTACAAAATTCACATTTATGAAAATCATTTAACGATAGTTTGGGAATTAATTATAAGTTGCTCATATTAGAAATAATGCGCTTGTTAACATGACAAAGACGAGAATGCCAAATATTAAAATCACACAACATATAAGCAGAAGGAGAAATTTTATTGATAGAAACATTCAATTTGAACATGCGGCGATGGCGTACCACTTTCCCTACAAAAGTACCATTTTTGGTTAAGGTATACAAATCCCCCAATAGTGCGAGTGAACCCCGCCTTATTGAGAAGGAAACCGAAGCAGATTCTTCCTTATCTCAGGAGTGTGCATCACGTCCTTCAAGATCAATATCTTTCGGAGGTGAACTTCACTCAACATCTCCAATACCAGCAACAATAGTGGTGTGAGCATCACCCAACATCACTTTCTGATTTTCAGCAGGCGTGTATGTTTTAAACATAGCACGATCATGGCACACATGGCGAGTGGACCCAGTATCCATCCACCGGTCTTGGATGCTTCAATCATGTTGATCACTTCGATAATCATAGCAATAAATTGCTCTTGATCGAGTTAGCTGCGGAGCGAGATTTTGCTGTTCCTACACTTTCGTGCCATATGACCTGGTCTTCCACAATTGAAACTGTTGAAAGAAACAACAGCAGCATCATTCTTAGGTGGTGGTGGAGGTGGCAGCTGAGGTCTAGGATTTGGGGACCTTTGTGGGTTCCCATTCTTGTTGCGGCTTTTACGGGTGAGGTGACTACGGTTACGACTCTTGAAAGGCTTGCCGATTGGCTTCGTAAGCGCTCCTTTCTTCTTGTTGTTGGAAACAACCAAGACTTCATCTTTCGAGATCTCGATTCGAGACACCTCCTCAATTCGAGTCGGGTTATCGACTTTCATGAGAAAACTCTTTGGTTTTGTGCCTTAGAGTGTTTTTGAAGTCCTTCCAAGAAGGAGGAAGCTTATCAATGATAATAATGACTACACGAAATTGCTCATCTAGGGCCATGCCTTGAGAGATAATTTCATGAGCTATTTTTCTCAATTTCATGAGGCCCGAGTCTCTGCAGATTTATCATCTATCATCTTATAGTTGAGGTAGCGGCTCACAGCATACTTTTTTGTACCAGCTTCCTCAGTGTCATATTTTCTTTTCAGAGCAGTCCAGACTTCTCTGGCGGACATACAGGTGCTGTAATAATCATAAAGATCATCACAGAGTCCATTAAGAATATAATTCTTACAGAGATAGTCATGCTCCTTCCACAGTAGTATCTCTTTAGCAGTTTTATCCTTTTTATCACGATCATCAACCGTTCGAGGCGGAATCTCATCAGTCAGAACATTGGCAACCCTTTTCACATGTAAGTAAAATTCCATCTTTTGTTGCCAACGTTTGAAGTGAGATCCTTCAAACCGGAAAGGTTTGTTGAAGTCAGAAGCATTGGGACCAGTAATTTCTTCGGTTGTCATGGTTAATTAAAAACGTCTTAAAATTGTTGTTTCGTGGTTCAAAAGCATTTTGAAAATAGCAGAAGAGATTATTTGGGATGAGTCGCGGACTAGGTCGCTCTCTTTAAGACGTTTCGCGGCACTGCTCTAAGGTGCAAGCAGGCTATCAACCACGACGTCCCCAGGATAAAACAGCCCAGATACGAAACTCACTGCACTGTGAAGATTCGTTCGAGATAATACACCTCAAAATATGGTACGTAGACCACTCAATACGGTTCGTAAACCGCTCAGATGGAGTAGAGAAGAAAAGAATATTTTAGAGAGAGAAGAGAGAAGAAACTCGGAATATCGTCAAGTTTCGGTGTGAAAAACGAAGTGAGGAGCGACTTATTTATAGGCGTAGGCGTGCTGGAGCGCAAGCAAAGAGGCATTGCGATCCAACAGCTATATTCCACCGGATTGGAGCGCAAGTAAGGCTCCATCAGATAAGAATTCGCAACAGCTCTATCAGATAACCGCTAGTTCGCTGTATCTGGACGGTTCTATGTATCGGGACAGTTGACGCACAAAAATAATAAAATAAAGTATTTATTTTCGCAAAAAATAATTACACCTCACAGCCCAAGCCCGGCCGGCGGCGCCGGACCGGACGACACGGCGCGCGGCGCGTGTGTGGTGGTCGATTAGTGTGCGTGCTTTCCGTTTATAAAACTTGGTACCCGCGGGGCGATCCCCGAGTGAGAGGTCTCACTTATAAACACTCCAAGAGTGTCTACTCTTAAGCAATGTGAGACTTGTTTTTCAATTCACACCAAAAGTCCCAACATACTCACATGGGTATTCATTTAACGAGTCTTAAATGGGTATTGTTTCTTCATGGGTACCCACAGATACTTGTAAATTAATAAAATTAAACATTTCGATATTTTTGGACACTATTTTTTGGTTCATTTATATAAGAAAATTAGGCATTTCAATATGCATTTTATCTTGTCAAATATTTACTAACATATAATCGTTAATGAATGGAGATAAAGAACACTAAAATAACAATAATTCCCAACTTTTGAATATAACAAGTCACTAGACATTTATATATGAGAGGTATTTAAGTATATTTGTTACGGGTACCTCGCTACATGGACCCACCCCGTTTATTGACGGGTAGTTTGACTATCCGTTTATTCAACCCGCGGGTACCCGTGTGACTACCCGCCCCGTATTCGTCACGGGTTTTACCTGCAGGTACCCACGGATCCGGGTATTTTTGCCATCCCTATCCACCAGACATTTCATTGGGGGTTGAATTCTAGCATATAGAATACTGCATAGGAGTAATGTTAACCAAAATTACCTTACAACACCAATTAACCAATTTTTTAAGTCATTAACTAACTTGTCTTTTCATAGTTTTCTAGGCTATTTATTGATATCTCAAACCTCCATTGATGTGGAGTGAAGGTGGTGAACCAGAAAAGAGAATGAAAAGTAAAGGAAAGAATACTTCATTCAATTTGCACTGGTACACTCAACAGTACAAAGAGAGAAAGACTATTGACTATATAGGCTAATTACTAGCTAGTTAGTTACTAATACAACGGTAACTAATAGCAATCTAACCAACTAACTAAAAGCTAACTAAATGCTAACTATGTTAACTGTATAGCAAACTATAAAACAGATAATATCTCAGTAAATGGTAAAACAATAAAAGGTCTATTTTTACTTTAATACTATTGGCTAAAAACTTAGTTAATTAATTAGTTGATTAATGACTTAAAAAACTTAATTAATTAGTATTGTAAAGTGATTTTTAACTATTTTTTATTGAATTTTTTTGGCTATATAATATTACTGCATAAATAATGATCCAACCCACATGGGCCAGTGAGTTAAAGCACGAAATTAAATACACATATAATGAAGAAAACGCGTAGTCATTTTAGTTTCAAAAAATGCAATCATTTTCTTAAAAAAATGCAAGCTGCCAAGACGTGTTTCAAACAGTGTTAACAATACTAATTCATTCTTAAGAAAAAAAAGTTAATAACTACGTAGAATTCGTTGTTAAGGAGGACAAAAGGACTAGAGAACACGTAATAACCGACGGTAAATAAACATGTTGGATTTAATCTCAAATAATTAGTTTAATTGGTGAGCTAAAATATAACGAAAAAATGCAAGCATCCACTAAGATTGTCTATAAGAAAATCGTGTTGGATTTAATTAATTGATTTGGTCAAAGGGCAGGAGATCTAGAAGTTGGTTTCACATGCGAATCACGTGGTAAGCATAACCCAATGTCGTAGCTAGAGAATGAAAACGGCAGCATAACGGGTCTCGACGGCGCTGTCGGTGGTTGTCATTTCATTCTTCCGTCCCTTCCTTCGTGTTTATGTGATTCTTCTGTGGGAAGTGTCCCTGTGACGTAACCACGTGGGAACAAAGAACAACCGACATGAAATACAAAGGTCGTGTTTGGGGGGCTTGACAGAAAGAACAAGCGAAATGTCGCCGTATTGGGGGATGTGATTCTGCAAACTCAAACACAGCCTATTCAGTAATCAAGTCAAACCTTGTGAATATTTGTTCTTGTTCATTCCACCATAAACTCACTCACATATAAAAACAGCTTGCAATTTCTTTCTTTTATTCTTCTCCCTCTCCCTGACTGAAGTTAGTCATGTGATTGGTCCCCGGTACCCTTACATGGAAGTGTTTGTCATAAAAATGTTTATCTATAAACTACTTTTATATTATATATATATATATATTAGTATTTTTATTAGGTATAACAAATTATTTTTATTATGTTTAAATTACTGTCGACATGCTGGAGATCGAATTAGCGAGTAAAAACATAAAAAATTATGATGAATTTGGTCAAATAATATGGTCTCTAGACAATTGTTACTCTTTAAATTTAACACTAATTTTGTTACTATATCCGGCCACTAAATTGGTTGCTAAGATTGGTTACTAAATCAATCACTAAACCGGTTGTTAAAATCGGTCGCTACAATTAATGACTAGTGATATTCGACCGATTTTTGTTGGTCGCCAATTCAGTCGCTACACGTTGTAGTGACCGATTTTCCCATATGGTGGCCGAAAAATCGGTCACTAAATGACTTTTTTTTGTACTGCAGATCTTCACCCAAAACTTTAAGACATCAGGTATTTTGGCCCCCTCTCTTTTCATTCATTCATTCATTTAGTTTATTCCTAGTCGATGCGAGACTAATCACTCACACTTGAATGCTCAACAATCTCCCCACTTGGCTCTGATACCACTTGTTGGTGAGTTCGAGGGAGCATCGGGAGCAGCAATGAGCTAATATCCTGGACCCCAAAGATGTATGGACGCCACATCTTCACCCGCACACCTAATGCATGCCTTAAGGTTTTAGGTGAATATGTGGCATTCAGGTCTCTTTAGGGTTCAGATCATTAGCTCGGTGTTGCGTCTGGTATTCTCCGGACTCCCCCAACAAGACTTTTTACGTAATATAATTAATTTCATTAAGGCTTTGGATTAAAATCTTACACCATTGATTAAGACCTAGACCTAGTTAAAACCTTGGAAGACTAGTGCGATGACTATATATATTGTGACTTTAGCCTTAGGCGGTAACAAAAACCCACAAGATCAAGCATTCAAATTTCGTGAATTTGATGGGACCTATAAGAATTTTGTCCATGAGAGTGTGTTACATAGTAGCATTATACTACCATTTCTCATAAATATGAAAAACATAATGGCTTTCACATTATTGTATAATAATTGATAGTATCACATCTTTATCATTAAAGAATTCCAAAACGAATTTGTAAAGACAAAACCTTAGTACCTTACGTGGCCCATCCTCGTTATTATCATATAAAAATAAAAGAAGGGATGATGCATGAAAGACAAGCTTCACAATTAATTATTATTTCAAGGACATGATACACTAGATGGGATACAGTGAAAGGGCAAGGGACTAAAAATACAATAGAAATTGATAAATATTGATAAAGTCAGAAGAGAAAGTATGTTATTCTAACATGTATATTGACGAAGACATTCAAGTGGTCAACACAATAGCATGCGCATCAAGAAGGTTTGGGGACCATCAAGAAGGTAAGTGTCCCTGCTAATATGGTCAACCATAGTTATACCTTGAAGTTTAAGGGTTCTCTGACACAGATTATCTTTGACCCTGCTGATATATATTAAGATATTTCTGGGTTGAATAAACCCCAGCAGCAACTAGAAAAATGGCCCACTAATACCTCCAAAAGAAAATCAAAGACCCTTTCCAACTTTGTTTCCTAAAAATTGAAAAAGTTTTATATTTATTTTGTTATGAAATTAATCAAAATTAGAGTAGTAACAAACCCAAATAAAATTCAAGAGAACAGATGAAGAAGACAAAAGAAGAAATAGATACAATATTATAACTACATACAATATTATAACTACAAGTATTTGTAACATCTGCCTTCATCCATTTCTGCTGCAATACGTTAGAAAAGGTGGACTCTGCTTTTGAATTTAGACACCCAAAATTATAGCTATAGGTCCCCTACCTGAAGAGTCTATGCCGCAAAAATTAATTAGACTGCCAAACGGAATAAGCCTCATAACCCAACAAAGAAGGGTGTTACAACACATCAACTAGAGTGCCACTCAACCTAACTTATCTAGATCATCCATTCAATGTTCAAACAAAGACTAGTATCTTGGATCCCCATTTTATATTATTGCATTCCATTTGACAAACTGTATCAGTAGACAAGTTGACTAGATCATGCATTATCAAACCAGACACCATGTCATCCTTGATTAACATGACATTATAATAATATTCATTAGAAACCATCCAGATCTACGACCCTTTTGAGGAATTGGAATTGAAAATGATGTTTTGTCATTTATTTATTTTGTGTAGTTTTGCCAATGGATTTTATTCACAATTTGAAACTTCTGTGGGACCCTTCAGATTATCCCTCTAATACAGAATTTGAATTTTAAACACAGATTACTCAGACAGACAACATTAGTATCAGGAATATAAAATTAAATAAGTTAAACCAAATTGCAGAATAGAATATACTAGTGATTAATTATATGATCACACACCAGACATAGCTCCCGTTAATTTTGCAAATCTTCCAGAGAGCATAACAGCATATATTATATAACAAATGGTTCCTATTTTAAGACTAAGTGTGAACAAATAATACTCTTCTATACTAATCTTGAGCAGTCGTAGCAACAGCTTGTTGAGTTCTCCGTTGATGGACATCCCAATTATACACACGAGCAATCGTAACCTGATCACACGAATATAAACATTCAATAACTAAAGCTAATTACTGTTCAGAACCTTATGAAAAGAGTGGCTGATAGTTGCTGAGCATACGAAAATGTTAAGAGTTTAATTTGTATGCAACGTTAGTGTAAAAATTTTCTATACTGTCAACCAATAAGAATTCTTGATATGTATGGCTTTCAAAATAATAATGATAGAAGTCAATCATTTTTATGTGTCAAAACTCAAAATCTGATTGGTCGCTAGTGTACAAAATCTTTACACTATCGGTGCATACTAATAGAATCCATTGTATTAATTAGTTTTTTTAAAAAAAGAAACGATTGATTCAACTGACCCAGCTACATCCTAAGTTTAAATAACATTCATTCGTTTCCACCTCTTCTCATTTCTCTTCGAGGAAGTTCGTCATATAAGTTCAATGCCCTTAACATTAATTTACATTTGATGAATGTACGGTATGCAGAAAGATTTGAGTACTTGATAGTTAGCAATCAGACCTGAGTAATTGTCACCTGGTCCCTTAAAAACAGTAGATCAGCAACAAGAACTTCTAAACTGGCTCTTGCATTATCCAGGTTCTTCTGTAGAAGAGCAGTAGCCTGCAATGCAAATTTATATTCTACTAATGTAGGGTTCAAATTCAAAAGAAAGAAAAAAAAACAGTTATAATACCCAGAAGCAACAAACAAATACCTCTTCTAATGAATATTCCAACATAACATTTGCTCCCAGCCATAAACACACAGAATCAGTTTCCTCTATGCAAGCTCGTGAGTATATACCTTCTGACACTTCAAAATCAGCAATAAGTTCCTGTATCCGAAGTCAAAAATAAATCTCCCAGTTTATAACACAACTAATGTTTCTAACTTGCAGTAAAAAAAATCCTAAATATTTTTCAACAAGTGGCTGATATAAATGGATGAAAATTTGAATGTTTTCACCATACACACAATGATGAGGAATTGATAGTAATTACATAGGGCTATAAAAAAAATAAAAGGAAGACAGCATGCTTGGCAATTATTTTTACATAAAAAACAATTTTGAAACCTTGGTTTTACATATAACTGATGTGCAAGCACTACATCTATGACATTAGAACATTGTTACCAGTGCCAAGATACAATATTTGTTACCTTTTGCAAGGGCAGGGCTGTAAAACAGAATGCCATGGCGTCCGCAAAAGGGACGGGATTTAACACATGACATCAAGCACATACATTTTTATTATCCCAAACAAAATTCAGATACACCATGATATCCAAACACTTAAAGATGACTCGATTCTCCATTTGAAGAAAAAGCAGTATATATTATATAACAGTATATTTTAGGTAAGGTTAATAAATAATAACCTCAGATGAGATTCTTGTCACTCCATCCGGATTAGTTCATACATCAAATGTCTAGACATGGGCGTAAGGGTGTGTTGAGATCTCACATTGACCGCAGAGATGGACAAATTAGTCCTTATAGGGCTTGGACAGGTCTCTCACCTAAAGTTATTTTGTGGAGTTGAGTTAGACTTTAAGTCTAAATTCTAATATGGTAACAGAGCCTATCCAAGACTCATTGGACCACATGTGCCACACTCAAGATCTCCAATCTCAGAAGTGATGCAGTGTTGGAAGTCACACGTTGGATAGTGATATGTCTTGATAAGTGGTTAAAAATGGGTGACAACTGAGTTACCAACATGGTGTAGCACACGTAATAGATACTTGGGCTCCTTAACCATTTGGTCAAGGGTTTGATCCCTGACCAGTGTGTATGGAAAAATACCTAATAGAAGATGTCAACCCTTTAGATAGATCTTAGTACCTCGGGGTATTATTCTCTGCAGAACATGCAGGGGATACCTTGGTTTATCAAAAAAATATATATTTTGGGATTGGGTTAGGCCCAAACTCATTCTATGATGATATCAGAGCCTACCCGAGATTCATTAAACCACCTACTATCGGGCCGTTGTTGGACTAGAACCACTTGGGTCGCACTCCAAATGTCAAATTCTGAGCGTGAGGAAGTGTGCTAAGATCTCATATCTACTAAAGATTTGACAAAATTAGTCCTTATAAGGCATGAAGAGTTCTCACTTTCCAAGTCAATTTTGTGGGATTGAGTTAGATCTTAAAGCCCTAATTCTAAAATGGTACCAAAACTTATCCTAAATTTGTTATTGGACCAAGATTCCTGTTTTTCCGCCCATATTGGTCCACATTCTAGATGTTCAATCTTGAGCATGAGAGGTTTGTTGAGATCCTTGTAATTCCACAATTCAAATGTCCATTACTAAGTGTGAGGGGGTGTGTTGAGATCTCACATCGAATATCGATATGGCGAAATTAGTCTTTATCAGGAAGTCCTTCCTCAGTTTTGTGGGGTTGAGTTAGACTCTAAGTCCAAATTCTAATATGGTATCGGACTATTAAAGATCCATTGGACCAACGGCTCTCGAGCCATTAGTGGGCCACGAGAGTGACGGTTTAGATGTCTGATCTTGTGCGTGAAGGGGTGTCAGAAGTCTCACATTAGCTAGTGATATGGCCTATTGGGTGACAACAACTTCACCCAAGGAGAAGCAGGAGAAGAATTGAAGCAAACAAACATATTGAAGTCCAATAATTAACCATGGGACCTAAGCCATCAACTTTGTCATGGAAGACAAAAGAAGTAGGAAAAGGCAAATGCAATCACCTATATGCTAGCTGCCAAAAATAAAAAGGAAATGTGACACCTCTTGACAAAGAATCTATATTCTCGAGAAATCAGAGAATCTTAAGGATGTACTAACAGTATTAAAATCATGGCATATATTGTAAGCGCAGAAACAGATAAGTTGCACAAAATCAGAAGCTATTGTATGTTTGTTAATGACTATAAAAATGCTTTTTTTTTCTAATGGTGATTTTTACCTTCAAAAGCTATGAAGGATAGTTTTCATTTTAACCATAAAAATGATTTTCTTGAAAAACTTGAACAAACACAATTAAATTTAAAACCATTAAAAATATATTTTAACTCTCTGAAGGTGATTTTTCATCATGAAATAATCTATAATAAACGGGCTTGTTCAAATATCATTTACCTAAAACATATTTTATGACTAAAACTTGTTACAGGAAATCAGGCTCTAAACGAACCTCACCAGTACCCTTCTTGGCTTGCAATGTAGCAACAATATCCAAGCACTTTTCAATATCTGGAATCTTTGCCTGACAACAACCATAAAATACATTATACAATCTATTGATTAGGTACTGAAAGGTAACGGACACATGACACACAAAATAAGAAACATTTTGATTAATCATTTCATGGTGGACATTATTATTGACAAAAATAAAATAAATAAAAAACAAAAATTACTTCAAATTTTTAGATCAACAGCTGGTCAATGGGCAGGTGACCGAAATTCCATTACATAAACATCGGATTGTGACCTATGGTGGGTGGCGCCGCACAAAATCTATGGAAGCTGGCACAAAATCTGCCACGCCACACACCGCTGTGGCCGCTATTTAACAACATTATAGCTGGCAGAATCAATTATAGAGATATATGACTTGAATCAATTATTTTCTCAACCAGAACTTTATTATATCCAAGGCAATTAGGAAATTAGGCATGGCCAAAGTATAAAGTAGGCAATTAGGAATGGCCAAAGTACAGAAAAAACAACAACTTTGGATAAGTTTATATCTAATCATTGAAAATACAATACAACTCAGTTTAGCTTTAACCAAATTGTCTTGTCTGGTTGTAGACCATATGTGATTTCAATATGAAAAACTATATCATGAAATCCCATGACAAAAATACAAAACCATGATATTTATGGCATGTTACATAGCAAAGCTGCCTAAATTTGCATAAAAAGGTAAACTCGTATTTGCTCTTTCAGCAGTTGATGCCACTGGTTCTAGCTTGAAATATAATAAGTTTTTTTTTTTTGGTTTTATTATCCTCAATCAAAAGATCAACAAAAGAATAACAACATATGAAAAGTATAAGGAAATGAAACCTGAAGATCCCTTTGCTGTGCAAGAAGCTTCATTTCAACCAACTTGTATTGCTGAAGTCTGCAAGAAAAACATGATGGTTCATGATTCACATGTAATCGTATGAATAAAAGTGAAATCCCCTTTAAAGTATGAAATAAATTGAATCACAAGAGCATCTTTAAGTGTAAGAGTGAACGTTTGGCATCTAAAGTGTCTAGTCTATGGAACAGTAACTTGTGAAACCTAGTTTCTTAGTAAAATCAACCCATGCTAAGAATGCGAGAAGTTTCGTATACAATATACATTTGCCTTGTTCAAAAATAAAAACCAACAATGCAAGAAGTTTCGTTTGCATAATATCCATTCATAAAAAATATTAAAAATATAAATCAGAAATGACTTAATTATACAATTGTACAGTCAATAAACCTAAAGAATGACAACATAAACACAATATTTTGACAGTTTGACAAAATCAAGTTTACATTATCAATATTATTCAGAATCACTAGCTCATCTACACACAAACTAAACCATCCATAATGATCCACTTCACCTCATAATCACATTGAGTAGAAGCTGTTATCTATCCCTATTCAGAGAATCAGAATCACTAGCTCATCCACACACAAAACTAAACCATCCATATTGATCCATTTCACCTCATAATCACATTCAGTTGAAGTTTTCATTCATCCATCCCTGCTACTACATGAAAATCTTCATTTTTCATCCAATTACCTAGAACCTACTGCCAGTAATTATACATTCACATCAATATGAGTAACACTCCACACATTCTTTTGAACAAACACCCTATTACTTCAAGCCATAAAGTACTCCCATGCCATAAAAACCATGCATACCATAAAACTCATAACAAACTCTCTAGGAATTAACTCAAAGCCACCCTATGAACTTGTATCCAAAGTGACTCGCCACACTGATGCAATCCCAGAACTAAATAAATATAACAATAAAAGTGCATTTTCAATAGAATCTGCCAGAAAATAGCAATCAGATCCTCAAAATTTGAGGTATTGAAAGTAAAAGGGAGAAAAGACCTTTCTTGGAGGAAAGCGAGGGCGGAGTTAACGTCGAGTCCTAACTGTGTAAGATAAGTTTGTACATCCTCTACGAACTGAGCTCCTGGTATTCCTCTTCGCTCCGTCACTCCCGACGACGATGTCGACGATGAAGACGCCATTGTTGATGCACCGTGACCGACGACGCCTCACGACGCTTTATCGGTTGTCGTTTTGTTTTGGGTGCGTCGCTCAGCCCAAGTAATAATGGTTTGGGGGCTTTTACTTTTCCCACACCCCCTCCTACTCAAAACACACCCCTCACCCTACACATTTACCAAACTAACCCCACTTACAATTCAATTCCCCCCTCTACCCCTCTCCCTCTTCTTCTCCTACAACAAAAATACTCCCTCTCCAAAACCCAAACCTCCCCTCTCTCCACTCCAAAACCCACCCATCCTCACCTTCATCATTCACTCTCATTCAACTACCCAACATTGGCGAACTATTTCAAAGCAGTAATAACCCTACCAAACTTTTTCATTTTGGTTCTGTTTTGAGTTTTTTACGCCATTTTTTTTTCGCAAGCGCGCTCGGTTCGAGCAGTCGTTCGAACATGTTCGCATGAACATGTTCGAGCAGTGTTGGGATGTGAATTTGCTTTGTTCGAACGGCCTCATTCGAACTCGTTCGCATAAGAGGCGTTGAGCAGGCGTATGACAAAGAATCGATAAGTTGTAGGTTACGTGCGAGTTTTGTTGGTTAAATGGATGAAAATGAGGGTGCATCTGAGCGATTGAGTTGTCAACTTTAGCTTGTTGAGATGTCAACTATCGCGATTGACATGTCAACCGACGTCGTTGAATCCCAAGACTTTACTAGTTCGTTTCAAAAGCGTACGGTAAGAATGAATTAGTTGTTTTAATTTTAGCGAACTATTCAAATTATGTAACTGACACTTAGTAATTGAATTTCAGTTAGAACTGTGGATTGGTGATGGTAACTGTGGATTCCGGTGTATTGCAGCATTTCTTGGAAGGGGTGAGGAGGCTTGGCAGCGATCGATCGAATCGATCGATGGAGGAGCTTAACCAATACAATGACTACACACTCGACTGTATGGTGGTATTGGTAAGGTCACATTTTTGATGAAGGCGTTGTTGAGGGCACATCATGGGAACAATGTTGAAGATAATTGGATGACTATACCGGATATGGGGTATCTAATCAGTAACAAGTACAAAGTCGTCCTGACTTGTTGGTCACCTAATTGTTGTTACACAATTTTTCCCTTCAATGTTGCGCCATTCAGAAGTGCCCGACAGTTCAACATCCTATTGGTACCAAAACACAAACACTTTGTACAGGTAAAGTGTCTTCTATTTAGATTCGGTGTAGTCATTCCAAAACATTACATAACATTATGTTTTTGTTGTCTTTTGAAGATCTTTATGAAGCCTGGAAGTCCAATGCCCCTGCCGGATTTGATGTGGAATACTAATAGGGCACCCATGCATGAAAAGGGTTGGGACTCGCTTTTTATTAGCCGCATGCAAAAGTGGAAGTGTTTGCTCATACAATCACAACCCCCATCCCCTTCCTTGTGTAGATTTAAGTAAAGACGGTGATGGTAGTCAATGTTAAGTTAGGTTTTATAATTTTGGTACACAATGTTGTATAACTCTTGAGTGACATATTTTGAAATGACAAAACTGTGTTTATGTTTCTAGTTTATTAAGTTTCTGTTTCTGCACAACACTCGTTCGTATGCAACCATTCGAACGCATGTTCGAACGCTATCCTTCGAACAAGTTCGAATAAAGCCATTCGAGGCGGCAATAACACACCCTCACACCATCGGTTGGCAATATTCCTTAACTGCGCGCATGACTTCTTTCGAGCGGTTCGAGCGATGTCGTTCGAACAACAAAAATTCCTTAACACGGACAAGGTCGTTGAGCGATCACTTAAGCCGTATTTGCACGAGTGTCCCACGCGAGGTCATTTTGGAAAAAAAAAAAAAGTTTAGGGCGTGCGATGAGTAGGAGGGGTGTGGGAAAAGGAAATCCGGGTTTGGGACTTGGGTATATACCAGCCCATGGTTTCTATTAATGGGCCGTTAGTTGTATTTCCACCATACAAATTAGATAAATGATAAACCCACCTCCCCATTTAACTTTCTCACCCCTCCACTATCTAAACATATAAAAATACTCTCTCCTCCTCTCTCGACTTGATGCACAGTGGTAGACATTATGGACACCCCTTATACATAGCGGCCGATCTTAGACATAGGTCAGGGAGTTAAAAATTTCTAAAAACACACATTACTAAAAGTATATGTTTAATATATTTTTTAATTAAATAAATACAGAGCTCATAATTACTCTCTATGCATACGATAGTGGGAAGAATTGATATGAGTGATTGTGCAAGTGTGATACAGTGTGTATTGGAGGATGCAAATCATTTTTCAGGGGTCCAAATATATTTTTTATAAGGGGTAAATGCAAATTATTTTTCAGGGTATGCGAAAATATGTATAAGTCACTCCTTATACATTTGTCATTATGTGCCCCTTGTCCAACAACTAGATATGAGTCTTCTCAATAGCAAAAATGCAATGTTCGAAATGTTTGGAAACGGGCATGAAAATTAGATTTCGGTTACTTTAAAAACCCTAAATAAAAGAACTTAAGAGTGCTTCAGGAAGAATATGATAGTGGAGAGGACGGGGAAAATAGGGGAGAGATGGAAATTATGGGGTCAAAGGTGCAAACGAGTTGTTGGGGTGGCTTATGGGGGAGGGAAATGGTGTTAGGGGAGGAGAAGGGGTTAGTTTGTGTTAATTTTAGGCTAGGGGTAATTTGGTTTTTTACATGAAGAGTAGGGAAATTCATTTGGGAGCGTCTTTAACAACTGCCTACAACTTTAGATTCTGTTTAGTGGTCAGGGTACGAAGATAGGGATATGATAAGTCTATCTGATCCTGTGTCAGTCCACTGTTTGTCGAGTCACTAGGATATGATAACTTAATCTTGTGCCTTATTCTATTATGTCACTCTAGTTAAAATTTTATCCACACTTTGAGATGGGTTAGAAACCAACAGGGTAGGTTGTTGATAAAAATCGGTAAGATCGAGGCGGTCAAAAGGTTTGGTGGGATCTTGGCCTTTGATCAAAAAATAGGACTATTATATTAAAATTAAAACTTAATAATTAGTTAAAATTACTTAAAAAAAATGTTCCGCATTGGTTCCAGAATTATGTTTTAAAACATAAGTCTGGAATTTTTTTTGAAAAACCATTCCGGAATTACGTTTTAACACATAAAATCCGGAAAAATTACTTAAAATTGAAATATTTTATTAAGAATAAAATGAGAATAAATGAAAAAGTGGGGGTATTTGGATCAGATCTGCGGGTATAAAAATCAAAAGTCCACCCCAAACGGGGCCTAAGCTTTTTTTTTACCCCCACCACTTTCCCTTCTACCCCCACATACCCTGCGAAAAGACCACAATACCCTTAACAAAATTTAAAAACTCCAAAATATTCTTAGCTCCAAAAAAAAGGCATCGTATATACCCCAAAAATCGTATATACGTCGTCGTATATACCAAATGTGGGGGTATATACGATTCTCATTAAATAGCCATCGTATATACCAAATGTGACATATATACGATTGAAATTAGATACTTGAATGAATGGTCATCGTATTTACCATTGATGGTGATAAGGAGATGCATAAATACTTGAAGGGGTATTTTTTTTGTACCCCCACACAATTCCTTCATACCCCCACATGAACTTTTTGGACAAAAATACCCCTATGCAAATTGTACATCATACATACATCAAGTGGGGTGTATATATGATGGGTTAATTTTAGGCATCGTATATACCCCCACTTGATGTATATACGATTTGTTCATTAAAAATACACATCGTATATACATGAAGTGGGGGTATATACGATGCATAAAATTAACCTATCGTATATACACCCCAGTTGATGTATATACGATGTGTATTTAAAAAAACTGTATTTTATTTAATTTTTTTTAAATTAAATGATATAAAAAAGCTACTAAAAATTCGTTAAATAGTCAAAAGTAATCTAAAAATTATAAAAACACCACTAAGAATCTAACAAAACCAAAATAAGCTATGCAAATTTTTTTGATTTTTTGGAGACTATGAAAAATTAAAATAATTAATAAAAAATAGTAAACGATGAAATTTGAGAATTTGAGCCGGTAATCTCTTAAGAAGTTTCTTCTAAGGGAGTCATGATCGTTGATTTTTTTCGGATTTAATGACTGTGGTTTCATTACAATCTGAGTAGGTTGCCCGAAAACCGATTTTTAAGCCTAAAATATTCATTCGACGTATAACATCGTCACGTGTTAACGAACTACACACTAAACCTATTTTTAGGCCTAAGTTACTCATCTCTAATTTATCTATATTAAAATTATATAATTTTAATTTTTTAAATAATTTAATTAATTTTTATTTGACTAAAAACAAAAATAAAAACATAATAGGGGTCGTATATACACCCCCTAATCGTATATACGCCATCGTATATACCATTTGGGGGGTGTATATACGACCCCATAATTTGGCCATCGTATAGACACCTCCAAATGGTATATACGATGGAGTATATACGATTTGAGGGGGGTTTATACGATCCCTATATTATTATTTTTGGAGCTGTTGGATTTCTTGGAATTTTTAGATTTGTTAAAGGTATTTTGGTCTTTGCGCATGGCTTGTGGGGGTATATGGGGCAGTGGTGGGGTACGAAAAAAACGACCCTAGTTGAAGCTAACACCTATATACGATTGGCTTAATATGATTCTGATCAATCGTACATATGAATAGCCATTGTATATATGATTCTCACAACTTTTAAGCTTGAAATGTTTAAGCTATGTATGATGCATTGGTGAAACATATACCATATATTCTTAACTTTCTACAGAAACAGTAATGCTCCCTCTCCTTTTAGCTCTAAGGGTTGCATGCATTTGAACTTAACAACCAAAACTCTTGCTTCAATCCTCTTGTGTGGAACTTTTTCTAGCTACCCTAAAGCTTCCATGTTCAGATTCTTCTTAATACTAGGGCATGCAAGCAGTGTCGGATCCAGGACCCTGGATTAGGGGTTACAAAAATTTTCAAACACACATCGCTAAAAAAAAGACTTTTACAGGTTAAACAACACTAACATGTTAAATAGCACTAACAAGTTTCTAAATAGCACTAACAAGTTTCAGAACTTGTGTTGGACTAGACCAAACAAATTAAATAGCATTAACAAGTTCCTAAATACAAGTTAAATAACACTAAGAGAACTAACATATTCATAAAATACAGATTCTAAATAGCATTAGAGTGGTGCAAAACTAAGAACTTTGGTGCAAAACTAAGAGACTTGGGTGCAAAACATATTTTTCAGGTGTTACAAAAACATTTTTTTTTCTAAGATATTGGGGCAATTTTATTTTTTCAGGGGGTTCTGTTGAACCCCCTAAAACACACCTAGATTCGCCACTGCATGCAAGGCCATCACAGTAGCTTCAAGAAAACCGTAATGTTCTGAATTTTTTCTGGTTTGATAGGAATTTAAGGATCAAGTTGGATGGTGAATGTATTGAAGGTGATCATTTACCATCGTATATACCATGGTCACATATATACGATTCTTCTAGTGTGATTAATGTGGGGGTGCCAAAATTGTCATCGTATATATGTTATGTAACATATATACGACCCTACAAAATTTGAGTCGTATATATGTTACATAACATATATATGATTGATTTTTTATTTTAAAAAAATAAAAAATACGTTTTTTAAGGGGTATTTTGGGGTTTCTATATTGTGTGGGGGTAGATGGGTGGTATGTGGGGTAAAAAAAACCCGTTTTTTTATAGATAAGCTAGACTAAGCTAAACAGATAAGAGAGAGGTGTCTTTTTAATTGAGCTTCCATCACAAAAATAGGAGTAACTATAACACCTCTCCTTTTACTACCCACACCCCTTATCAGGAAGTTAATTTTCACAAAATATTAATTTTCTAGGGTACATATTAGCAAAAATGGGTGAGTTTAGGATCACTACTAGAAAAATTTAAAATACCACCGGACATTAGAGATGGAAAAAATTAAATTGGTCTCTAAATTTGGCGTCGCTAATACTTAGAGACAAATTTTGATTTTTTTTGTGTCTAAATTTTCGTCGCTATTTCAATTCTTTTCTAGTTGTATAAATCTTGAGATAATAGTTTTGGCCATCCTTGATTTTCTTGCATTTTCCTTCTTTTTCATTTTCATAACAAATAAATAAACCATGAAAAATTTAACTTGTGAGGATAAAAATTATTTTATATAACTCAAGCAGTTTTGCATGATTTTGATGCATACACATGCCCTAATTTTGTGACAAATAGCAATGCTCTAAAAAAATGCGTATAAAAATTAGAAGAAAAAATGGACGGTTTTTAGTATAAATTTTTAAAGTTTTTTTTATTCATTTTGAGTCTTGCTACCCAACGTTTGCTTTCTGATTTCTTGCTAAATAAAAGTTCGCTCTACCTTTTTAATGATTTTTCTTCATTTTCTAAGTAATTTTATAGGTTATTTAAATGAAATCAACTTGTCCCAGTGTAACAAACCGATTGCATATATGATTTTTTTATTTACCATTACATATATCATATATGATTGTTCCATGATCATTTGCAGTAAGGTGGCTTGATGATGTTGTTGGAAAATGATAAGCCTTACAATTAAAGCATAAATTTGTCCAAAAGAAAGGAATAATAACTTTATCTTTGGTGTTGGATTGGGTTTGCATTTGTTAAATGAATATCCACATATCCTTTTCTCTATGACCACGTGCTCGATTCAATGTACCCACGTTGATTAAAGGCTTCAAAACTAGGAGGGAAATTAGGGTCTATTTTTTTTTTATTGAATGAAAAAAGATATATGCAAGGTTGCTTAACCAAAACATGGGCAAGTGAACGGTACCTTAACCTAATAATTTGTCACTTTATCTGCCGATGGCGGCTGGTGATGACACTCCCATATATATGTCTGAGTCGACTTTAGATTCTTTAAAAAGAATTTTACAGTAATTGTTCTTAAATGACATAATAATAGTTATTTTTTCATTAATAAAAAAATTTGGTAACCACACAAACACTAAATTGTGGTTACTCACCACACAAACACTAAAATTTGGTTAGTATATACTAATCATTGGATTTTTGTATAATGATTATCGAAAAATTTAGTATAATAAGTCTTTGTCATGTAGTAGTTATTGTCAAAAAAATATATGCATCACTGTCATATTTTTCTATTAAAGCGCCTCCAGGGAATAGTGAGGATAGTTTAGCAATTAGCATATTTTCCACATGCATGCAAGCATTTGAGGATATTTGGTTGCACTGCTTACATACATGTAAATGAGGGAAATTTGGAAAATATCAGAAGTTGGTGAGTTGGAATGCTAGTTTACAACTTATTGTGGCCTTGTCCACTACTGAATCAGAACACATTGCTTTGGCAAAAGCAATCAAGGAAGGTATATGGTTAAAAAGTTTTGTAAGTGAGCTATAAGGCAAGAAAGTGACATGATCAACAATAATCTTCTATGATAGCAAAGTGTTATATGCTTGTCTAACAATCAAGTGTTTCATGAAAGGACTAAGCATATAGACACTAGGCTTCATTTCATTAGAGGCATCATAGTACAAGGAATCATGAAGGTGAAGAAAGTAGCAACTGAAGATAACTAACTTGTATCATGTACTATCTATATAAAGTCTTGACTTGGTGCTAGGATAGTATAACATGAAATAAGCAATTTTAAGTCAAATTAGGCTTGAGAGAGATATCATTATATTGAGAGATAGGGAGTTGAGTGTGTGGTAGAACAAATTCTCTACCATAAAAGTCTTGTAATTATTTTCTATTGTTCAATGATAGTGGATTTAGGCTTAAGTGCTGAATCCCTTAGATGCAAGTATGGTTGACACTGAACTGGGTTACCATTTGTGGTGTTCTTGTTTCTGCACAAGTCCAATTTCATGATCAAACTAGTTTAAGGTGCCTGCTGATAAGTCCAATTTAGGTGTTATTTTATACTTATTTTAAGTAGCTTATTCAGTATTTTAGTTCTCTTTAGGGTTATTTTACTACCTTTTATTTTAATTATTTTTATTTTATAGGCCAAGTCATGACCAAGAGAATGCATTCAAACACTAAATAGCATAGTAATGAAGTCCCAAGGCTAGGAGACCACCAAAGTACCAAGACATTCAAGTTAAGCTTAACAAAATTGTTGTTCAGACCAAGAACAACACGAGCGCCCGTTGTGCCCAACACGACCCGTGTTGACTATTATACTTTGGGAAGCTGAAGAAACAAGTTCAGACCGAACTCAACACGAGCACCCGTTTTGCTCAACAAGAGCACCATTTTTGCTCAACACGGGAACTCGTTTATCCCAACACGACCCATGTTGCAGCATCAGATGCTGCAACTATTACAATTTCATCTTCATTGTTTGTAATTGGTTTTAACTCCTTTGTTACCTAGCTTGGCCTATATAAGGCACAAAATTATGAGTGTCTAGAGCATCTTTTACACTTGTAAACACTTCTCAAGTTTATCTTTTATGCAATTTCAATTTCTTCTTGAAGTTCTTGCTTTTTAAGTTCTTGCATCTTTATTTTTCTGTACTTTATAATTACGCTCTTTTATTTTCTGCACTTTATTTTCCTGCAATTGCCAATCTTTCTTTACATCCTCGTCACTTACAATTCAGTCATTTACCGCTATTCTTTTACATTCTCGTCATTTACAATTCAATCATTTACAATTTCATGCTCTTTACTTTTAAGCAAATGTCTACAATGATCATGAGTGAGTAGACCCCCTTATTCTTAGGATTGTGGGAATAATCCAATTATAAATCCCTAACAAACCAAAGTCTATTCTCTGGTTTATTTAGTCTTATATTTCAAGCTAATGTCATTTAATTTTATGTCTTATTCTAAATATCAAACGAAGAACCAAAACGTGAAGTTTGAATTGGGACTATGAGATTAGACAAGGGAATCAAAATATGAAAATAGTTTTGAGACTCTTGAGATAATAAAAGGTTCTGTATTTAAAGGGTTTTGGCAACAATCAACCATAAAAATAGACTTGATTGTTGGTTTAAAACACGCTCTTGTACTCTGAAAGGAGACTTGAGTTACAATTGAATACATTGTCTTTGAAATATAATACCTATAAAACTTAGAGAATAGAGAAGGGATTGTGCGTTCATTCTATCATTGAGATGAAACCACAATCTTAGGACACTTTTATTTTTGAATTTTAATTAAACAATATCATCTCCATCTTTAATTATTCCATTAATCACCACTGAAATGAAATTGGTAATCACACATAAAGTCTCCGTGGAATTGATACTTTTATTACACGATAGAACCGTACACTTGTGGCCTATCACCTGCGCCCATGTTTCTATGTGTACTGTGCTTGAGCTCGTGTTGCATATTCGCGCCCGTGCCCGAGCAAGTACACTACAAGAATAAGCTTGCATTGCCACTATTTGCCACGGAGGGTTGGCCGTCGCTAATTTGCCACGGATTTGCGACGGCATGCGTAAAAAATAAGGGCACGAAATTTCCCGCTGGTGTTTGCCACGGGTTTGCCACGGACATGTGAAAGGACAGAAATTTGCCACGGAGATGCCGTGGCAAACCATTGATCAAAATAAAACAATCCCGATCCCCCCTATCAGAACGTTCAAACGCTCTCTCCTCCTCTAAACCATAGACACTTGACCATACTTCTAAAAGTCTTTGTAGTTTTGTTTTCAATCATTATAATTTGATTTGATTTAAACATCAATTCTAATGTTTGGAACCCATTGCAAAATATTGGATTTGAATTGATTTGTTATTCAATGTTTGGAACCCTTATAAGTTAATGAAGTAGAGCCTGTTGGATAAACTTTGTTCGATGGCTGAGAGGTTAGGGGATCAAATGCTTGTCTTCAAGTTTTCTGACGTATGAACAACTTAGTTGAGCTTATCTTATTTCCGTAAGCTCTCTAGGGATAGCTTATAAAAACAATTTTACTTTATTTTATTTGTTATCATTGAAATAGTGAATTTTATATGATAAGTGTTTAATTCAATATTGAATTGACAAGCGATATGTCTCTATATAATACTTATTTGATTATGTATGTAGGTTTTATGTCTTTGGTAAAGACCTTGCAAATGAACAAGCAATTTGGTTGAATGGTTAATTTACTCGGACAACTCCAAAGAACATCGCTCCCGCTACTCTTGCCTCGACTTGGTCATCTTTGCATTGCAAAGAACAACTTGTATTGTATTGTATTTATCATATCAGATTGTGAAATGTATCATATGAGATACTATTTATTCATGAAGGTTGCGGACATCATTTTATATTCATGATGGTTTAAAAGATCCGACGACTCTTGGATCCATTTTTCTACGGATTAAAAATCACCGCTTAGTGTATCTATATATTTCTCATTGTATTTTGTATTAGACTTTGGTTTGAGTTATGAAAGTATGATTTAGTCGTTAATTTGAATACTAACAAATTCTTTGGATTCTGCGTCAAAAAAGAAACAAATTCTTTGGATTTATTTATTTTTTTAATTTTTTTAAAAAAATTTGCGACGGATTTGCCACGGAATGTGTCAGAGTTTGCGACGACTTTGCCACGGATAATTGCGACGGATTTGCCACGGGTTTGCGACAGAAAAATTTGCCACGGAAAAGTCCGTGGCAAACGATTTGCGACGAGCGTTTTTGCCACCATTTTTGGTCCGTGGCAAATGTTGTTTTGCCACGGAAATTTGTACATTTGCCACGGAAATGTCCGTGGCAAATCAACGATTTTCTTGTAGTGGTAACTGTGCTTGCGCCTGTGCCTTGTCTCGTGCTCTCATGCACGTGTCCGAAGATTCCGCGATTGTGCTTAAGGCAACAGTCTTGGCACCGGTACTTAGGCATATGTTCTACTTGGTGCATAAATTGTCTTGAGCACTAAGTCACAATAATGACATCTTCATAACTTGTATGGGCTTTTACAAAGCCTTCTTTTACAAAGCTTTATTTATTGTCTTTTGCTTGATTCTTTGTCATTTACATGCCATCATAAACACAACCAGTTGAAGGTTTTCAGCCTCATCTATAATTCTTAGGGTCTATTTGGGAGTTTGAAAGGTAGGGGAGGGTCTTGGGAGGAGTCGGATAGAGAGAAAGATATAGAAGCTTTTTATCTTAATTTGAGAGAGTAATATTTTGTATATAATAATAAGAGAATACTTTTGATTAATATATTTTTCATTTTAAGATTACTATAAAAAGATATAAATGATTTGAAGAATTTGTCTAAGCCATTCCAAACTCTTCTCCAATACATTTTTTGAGTCCTTCCAAATTGGGGGAATTTGGTTTTATGAAGAAGAATAAACTCTCTATTGAAGTTGATGGTCTATCATTTCTTTCATTCATCTTTCATCCTTCATTTTTTTCAAGCTCTTCCCTCCAAACTCCAACACAAACCCTTCTTTCATTTATCTTTGATTTTCTCCCCTCATTGAAAAGACAAGTATATATTCCCATTTAACTTTTCTTTAAGTGCGAAGAAAACCGGCAAGTTTTGAGGACAATTTTGGAAATTCATATTTTAATCGCTTACTTTTTTAATTCTTTCTCATTTTTTCACTTTGTGGGTCTTATTTTCTCACATCGTCTCTTAAGTTTTTTTATCTCACATTTAAAACTCACTATTTTTCCTTTCTCTCACTCTTATAAAAAATACGAAACTACCAATTTTTTATATATGGATATTTCTTATAAGTGAACATTTTTTCTTTTGAGCCGCGGCATTAAAATACTATATATTGTCAATAAAATTATATTTTATGTTTTACTTTTTAGTTTCAACAGGTAAACATTGCATGTTGTTACTATAATTTCATTACTTTTAATTTTTCATGGTAGAACGTTACATACGTTACATATTGTCAAAATAATTATTTTATATTCGGCATTTGAGTATAACGATAAAATGTTACATGTTGTTGATATAATTTTATAACAGATAAAATGTATTTCTTAACGATAAACAATGTCAATTAAAGAAAATATTCTAAATTTATAAAACTTCATTTCTTATCAATTTAAAAGATTTATTATAATTGAATTCTATTGTTTATTTATACAAAAAAATATGATATTATTCGTACGTATGTACGGATATTATTATAATTATTTTTAAATATAGTATTTGTCTTTTGAATGTAGCCAGTCAAGCATTTCTATATATAGTCATCCCATGTGTGACAGTTGGACCATCAGTTTGGTAAAAATGTCATACACTAATTAATAGGATTGCCTGAGCGATGGAGGTTGGCCCCCTCTCTCTTGATAATGTTTTCTTTGTCTACTAGAGGTGGCAATTTCTACCCGCAAGTGGGATCCCCGCGCGGTGACAATGTCTACAACAGTACTAGATATTAAACGGTATGGTACTGTTAGTAAAGAATAAAAGTCCACTTATAATATTTATTCCCTAATTGATTGATTTCTTGGAGATTAATTGGCTGCTAGCTGGAAGTTAATTTCACTGGCTGTTCTTGATTAACAAGATTAATTTTATAATATCTATCATGTCGACAAAACACTGTAGGATCTTGTTTGAATGTCAGTGCATAATTTTTAAATGCAGAAATGAAGCTGGAAGCTGGAAGCTGGAAGCTGGAACCAGCAATATACTAGTACTGAATATATAAATATAGAGGTAGGTAAAAACTGAAATGTAGCTGGTCAGTTCAGCTAATCAAATTGAATGAGGAGAAAAAAATAAAGTATGGGTCTATGGGGTCTATGGGGATAACATACCTAACAAAATCCTGTTTTTATAGGGACCTACTGTCTATGGGGTTAATGGGGAAAATTATGGTATTGTTCAGTCCACTAAATTCTTGCAAGATATATGTGATTGGGATTCAGCTTCCTTTAGTAGTAGTGGCGGATCTTCTCAAGAGCGAGGAGAAGCCACGACACTCTTCAATAAAATAGAATTCCTTTAACAAATACTACTATTATATAGTAGCTGTTTGTATTAAATATATACTAGTGCTTGCAAATTTTATTAAGGGTATGTTTGATTTGCAAACGAACGATCTTTGGGACCTGGGCGATCTTGGACATGATAAAGATTGGGCAAGTTTTTGTCCAGTATATTGTTTGGTGAACAATGGACAACACAAGCAAAAAAATGTAAATTTTACTATAATTCTTTTTCTAATGTTTATAATGACTTTATATAACATATATTATAATGTAATTAAAAAATTATAAAGAAAAACATACGATGGAGAAGATTAAAGAGAGAAGTAGAGAGAAAGAGAGAGATGAGGGAGAGAGATCATGAGATGAGAAGATACAAAAGACAAGAGAGATGAGAGGTAGAGAGGGGAACAGAAAGAGAGATGAAGGAGATAGGTTATGAGATGAGAATGTATTAGAGAGGTAGAAAAAATGATAAAGAGGAATGAATAGGAGAGAGGGAGAGAGAGAGAGAGAGAAAGAGAATGAGATAGGAGAGAGAGAAGAACGAGATAGGAGAGGGAGAGAGAGAGAAGAATGAGATAGAGAGAGAGAGAATAGAGAGAGAGAAAAAATTATTGAATAGGAAATAAAAATAATATTTTGGTAATTTTTTTTTGAGTGATTAGGAAGTTGTCTTGTGGGATGAGAAAACAGTCATCTTGTGGTTTTGTGAGGTCCAGAATTTGGGTCTTTGTCGATCCCTTGCCTCATTTTCATGCAAAAGATCGTGAGCAGTTTTCAAATCAAACAAGATACTTGAAATTATTTAGTTCAATCCCTTACTGCTTAGCGAATCAAACGATCTCTAAGTTTCTAAATTGGTGCAGCGGTACGTAAGTTCCTATTGAGATATTGTTGGGGTTTCAAGTTTGACTCCTATTTTTTTTCTTTCAGTTTTTAAATGCCTTTGACATATTATCTATATTTTTTTTAAGTGATGAGATGACATATTATCTTTATATTAATGGTGGCAATAGCCAATATGAACTCATGTGTTACTATGTGTCTTTAGGTGTAGTAGAGAAATCAAATGTTACATAGATTTTGAGTAAAAAAATGTTTAAGCTCATTTACTATGTATCTTTAGGTGTAGTTGATTCGATGTAGTCATTTTAAAATGTTTGCAATGACCGATCAAAAGAGGATTTGAGCTTGAAATTTGTTCTGTACCGTATCTAAGATATGTATATCCGAGATAGTTGGTAGGTAATACGGTTTTGATCAATTTAGAGTTATGTCCGGTGATTATTAGAAATTTGGTTGTTCCGAAATTTGTGGTGGGGTGTACTGCATAAACACTCCGATCTTTGAAGTCGATGCTTGATGGAGTTAATGCAAATAAGTGATAATTAATGCGCACTCTCTCCTTGGAATAAATGCGATTTATAGGTTTGGGAAGCACTTGGGTGTCATCATCCCGAACCATTGGTTGTGGAGGTGCATAGTGGGTCATTGGATGAACGCTTATGGGCCTTGGTACGTTGAAGGCCCAATCGGTTGGCCTTTTATGCGCAGAGAGGGTGCAAATAGTATGCGTGTAATTTCTCCATAATGCTTGCCCCCAAGTCGGTTTGGCATGTTAGGGCAAACTAGACTTTGAAATATGTGTAAAAAGTGAATCGTTTTAAGTGAGATTGGAGAAAAATAGCTGTATTCGGACTTTCTTACCGATCTTGTAGATGATTCAAACCGAACTGTATCCCCGATTTTTTCGATGGTTTGAAGTTGAAATGTACTACCGATCTTTGAAGATGGTTGATGCCGAATCGCACTCACCGATCTTTGAAGATGGTTGATGCCGAACTGTACTACCAATCTTTGAAGATGGTTGATGCCGAACTGTACTACCGATCTTTGAAGATGGTTGAGTGTTGGTGACGCTTCATTTTAATATTATTTCTTTTTTCGACAGAGCATTAAATGCTCGTGTTGATCGATGTGACCGATTCACGATTACTCGAGGCGTCTTTTCAATGATGACTTCCTCGATTCTTGTGTCGTTCGATTCGATTGAGTGCGTCGCTTCGAATGAATAGTGCGGTCATATCTCGAACCCTATAAATACAAGCGAGGTAATTCATTTATCTTTTTAGTTTTCACGCACTCAGAGCTACCGATTTCGTGGTTTTAAGTTCGCCGAGCTCGCTCCTTCGATTTCGACATCAAATCTCTCGCATTTTCTCAAGACTTTCTTCCGAGGTTAGTGTTTCTATTGGAATTTACTTTTTGTTGTGTTTTTGTATAATTTATTCTTCGTTGTGCTTCGTTTTTCAATTCCACCGGGCTGAGATCTAGCCCTCAGCCTGCCATCTTTTTTTGCCAGGATGGGGGCTGTCAGGTTGGGTTCCGACCTTGTTCGTGAACCCAACATCTTCTTATGATTTTATCCTGATAGCTTGCCCCCATTCCTGTAGGTAAAACTGGCGAAAACAAAACAGACAACTCGCGCCGAAACGCTCCGACTTATAGACCAAGCCGAGCAAGCTCGCAAGTCTAGAGGCCACGACATCGGGAAAGCTAATGGCATCTAGGACTGATTCTAATCCTTTAGATAGGGAGAGAATGGCTGCACCTGAAATACAGGAAGAAATGTCTTCCGGGCCTAGAGGAAGTGACAGTAGAAGAGCTTCCGACGAAGAATCGTCCACCCCTTCCGCCCCCAATAATCCGAACTCAGAGGCTCAAATGGATGTGGATTTAGATCCGAGCTCTTCAGACGACTCGATCTTTGATTCGAGTTCGGAATCCGATACTGAATCAGATGGAAGAAAGGTTGACGACCCTTCTGTTGACCCAGAAGAGGAAAATATTGGTGAAGATGGAAGAGGTAAAGAACCGGAAGATACCGGGAGTTTCGAGCTGTTATACGGGTATGAAGATTCCGGGGTTAACAACGTCGACCTCCCCGTAGTTCCCCCTTTGGGCTCGCCCCGTGATTACTCCTGGGTATCCGAGAAACTTCGTAACACAGACTCGCTATTGACTCCGGAGATCGACATCAGCAATTATTCAAAGAGGCTTTATGCAAAAGATCCCGAGCGCTGGCGTGTCTTTGGAATGGAAAAAGGCGAGCATGTGGCCACTTACCCAGATTCTCTCAAGTTTATTGTTTACTGGACGACTTTAGCTCATATGCGCATCCGTCCTCCATTCACGGCTTTTCAACAGTCGGTTTTGGCCAGGTTAGAAATAGCCCCATCTCAACTTCACCCCAATGCTTGGGCATTCGTACGAGCTTTTGAGCTGGTATGCATTCATCTAGGTCGGCCCCTTTCCCTTCAACTTTTCTTGCATATGTTTCAAATAAATAAAAGGACCGAGAAGAACAGCGGCAAACCTGCACGTTTAGAGCATTATGCCCTCCGATCCAGACCAGGAATCAAGGTTTTTCGGCCATATTCGAAAGTTTGAAGTATGAATGGAAGAATAAGTTTTTAGGTCGAACCGGTGTTGCGGTTGTGGTAGACCGAGTTGGGACATTTAATGCCGAAAATGACATCGTTCTCACCACCAAGTTTCCTCTTGGTTGGACCCGACGAGATGAGGCGAAAAGGCATTCCGTTGAAAAGAATCAGTTGAAAGAGGAGGATCGAGAATACCTTGAAAATGCTCCAATTTATTGCGATCGGATCGTCACCAACAACGAGAATAGGCGACTACTGTGGGGTTTCGATACCAAGTTGTTGGTGGCATCCGTTAAATTTGAACATGTCGAGAAAGCTTTAGGTCGGTTTTAAAAGCGTTTCTCTTAGTTTATTTAAATATGTTTGCCGTTTTTAAATATCTCACGATCTTGATTTGCATAACATTTTTAACATAATTTTGCAATCTTAATCTTGCGAGATAGCATGCCCCGAGAGATTTGAATATGTCGGCTTTGAAAGCCTTAGCACTTAAAGAAATTACCCCCGTCATGCCGCAAGTTGGAAGTAGCGGCGGGGTTCTAGGCGAGGAAACTCTCCCGCGATTGTCACTTATTTGTGCCCATCACCGTGGTTAATCCCAGGGGAAGAGGAAGAGGAAACTCGGCCATTGAAACGAAAAAGGAAGCAACCATCCGGTCGACTTCCTCCTAGGTCCAAACCTCAAGATCGGAGAAAAATGTGATTGATCCGGCGACCATTCAAGAAAGCACAAAAACATAAGCCTCATCGCTCCCTTTGATCCACGGGCATACATGGACCTCAAGACCGAGGAATTCGGTGACCTTTCTGAGTTTCACTCTCGTTTTTTCCGGGATGGTCGACTTAGTGAGGAGGATAAAACGACTGCAGCTTTAAAAATTAAAGGTATAGTTTCTGGTTTTCAAAACTGACCTACCCGGACTTCCAACTTTTTTTTATACTTATGTATTTATTTATTTGTACAGATCTTGAAGCCAAGTACGAGTCAGCTCGGAAAGCTGTAAGTCCACTTCGGGCTGATCTCGATAAATCTCAAAAAGATGTGGAACTCTACAAGCAGATGGCTGAAGATTTGGAATCTAAGCGTCTACAATTTGAGGTAAAAGAAGCAACTTGAGGTCGAAAAGAAGCAACTTGAGGCCGATCTGAAGGCGGACAAATGAAAAATTTGAAAAGGCCGTCGTCGAGCTTCAAGAAAAAGATGCTAAGATCGCGGAGTTGGCAACCGACCTCGACAAATAACTTTCCGAGCTTCAAGAGCAAATTGAGAAACTTATCGCTCTAAATGTTGAAGCTCGGAAGATCGGAAGAAGGCTATTCGGATGGGTCAAGATGGCATTGTCGAAGCTTTCAATAACGCCCTTGACCAAGTCATTTGTAGTTATTCGACTTTGTTGCGATCGTGATATTTTTAACCCGAGTCACGGGGTTCATGATGGTCATATTGTTGAGTTTGACCCGGAATCCGACGAAGTGTCAAGGATCGTTTATCCGAAAGATGTGTAATTTGTTAATTTTCATCTGTTTTTTGATACTGAGGGTCCGGCCGTAACCGGTATTTTTTGTAATGATATCTCTATATTTAACTCGTCATATTTTTGGCTTCCTTTGTGGCTACGTTTTTATCTCGGATATCTCTTCCCTTCTACTTTTAAACAAGTTTAACATCTGAAAAATAGCGGTATTGATTGAATGCTTTAGCAAAGCAAGTCTATATTAAAACAAGATCGGAACTAGAATGCCTTAGCAAAGCAAGTCTATATTAAAACAAGATCGGAACTAGAATGCCTTAGCAAAGCAAGTCTATATTAAAACAAGATCGGAACTAGAATGCTTTAGCAAAGCAAGTCTATATTAAAACAAGATCGGAACTAGAATGCCTTAGCAAAGCAAGTCTATATTAAAACAAGATCGGAACTAGAATGCCTTAGCAAAGCAA
Organism: Oxytropis ochrocephala; assembly: GCA_020916435.1. Classification (NCBI taxonomy): domain Eukaryota; kingdom Viridiplantae; phylum Streptophyta; class Magnoliopsida; order Fabales; family Fabaceae; genus Oxytropis; species Oxytropis ochrocephala. Next base: position 20,208,719 of record CM037093.1, read on the forward strand.
GTCTATATTAAAACAAGATCGGAACTAGAATGCCTTAGCAAAGCAAGTCTATATTAAAACAAGATCGGAACTAGAATGCTTTAGCAAAGCAAGTCTATATTAAAACAAGATCGGAACTAGAATGCCTTAGCAAAGCAAGTCTAAGCTGTAATATTTCTTGAGTTTGGTGGCGTTCCAAGTTCTTGGGATCGCCTTGCCTTCTAAGGTTTCTAGCTCGAAAGCGCCATTTCTGTTTTTGTCGTGACTCGATATGGACCTTCCCGATTCGGTGCTAGCTTGCCTGCGATGAATTTTTGATCCTACATCCGCTCTTCTCAAGACGAGGTCGCCGATGTCAAACTCCCTTGGGACGACTTTACGATTATAACGGGTAGCTATTCTTTGTTTGTTGATGGCTTCTTTGAGGATGCATGATCCGGATTTCATCTACCGAGATCTAGTTCTTCTCGTAAAGCTTGCTCGTTGTCTTACGGTGATTTCGGATTTGAAGTTCTCCAAGATAATTCTCCGATTTCGATTGGGATGACAACTTCGCTCCCATATGATAATCGGAAGGTGTTTCTCCGTGGAGCTTTGAGGAGTTGTTCTATATGCCCACAAGACATAAGGGAGTTCTTCAACCCAATTTCCTTTGGCATTGTCTAACCTTTTCTTCAATCCGTTGAGAAGTACTTTGTTTGCTGCTTCTGCTTGACCATTTGTTTGGGGATGTTCCACCGACGTGAATCGATGTTTGATTTTAAGATCGGACATCAACTTCCTGAATCCTTTATCCGCGAACTGAGTTCCATTGTCCGTGATTACCACCGGGCACCCGACCGTAATTATCTCTTTTCGAAAAAAAGAGATGCAGTTCTTTGCCTTAATAATAGATAGTGGTTTGGCCTCAATCCATTTAGTAAAATAATCAACTGCCACAATTAAGAATTTATTCCTCCCGGGGGCTTTTGGAAAAGGTCCTAGAAGGTCTATCCCCCACCATGCAAAAGGCCATGGGGAGGAGAGAGTTGTGAGACCGGTAGGAGGTGCAATGTGAACGTTTGCGTGAATCTGGCAATTCGGACATTTCTTCACATAGTTCCTTGCATCAGCTTCAATGGTTGGCCAAAAGTATCCCGCCCTTAACACCTTCCTGGCTAAGGATCTACCACCTAAATGTTGGCCACATATTCCTTCATGAATTTCCATTAACACATATTCAACCTCGACCGTTTCTAGACATTTCAATAATGGTGCGAGAGAGTGCCTTCTTGTAAAGTCTGTTCATTGAAAAGCGCAAAAGATCTTTGCTTTTCTTTGGACGATCTTGGCTTTGCGCAGGATCGGAAGGTTCCGTGTCGACATGATGTAATTCAAGATAGGAGCAATCCATGTTTGATCTTCATTTATCACGCATAATCGATGACATCGAGTGTAAATCGTCCCCCCAAAACTAGGTTTGCCGAGGATCTCTTGTATAACCGACCAGGTGATTTCCGGTAGTTTTGGTGCTTGCTAATTTGGATAGAACATCGGCTCGAACGTTGTTTGTTCTTGGGACATGCTTAACCTCGCGAAATCAAATTCGGTCAGGAGTTTCTTGACATGATTCAGGTACTTTTGGAGGATTGGCTCTTTTGCTTCGTACTGCCCCCCGATCTGGGAGACCACGAGGAGTGAATCCGTATGGAGATTTAGCCGAGTGATACGTAGATCTGAAGCCAAGCGTAGGCCGGTGAATGCATGCTCCGTATTCACTTGATTATTTGAAGTTGTAAATTTGAAAGTGAGTGACAATTCTATAATCACTCCAGAAGGACTTTCAAGGATAATTCCGGCCCCACTCCCTTTGGGATTGGAAGAGCCATCGACATGGATCGTCCATACTTCATTCTCGGTCTCTGCCGAAGTCATTTCTGCTACAAAGTCGGCTAACACTTGAGCTTTCATTGCGATCTTGATTCATATTTGATATCGAATTCGGACGACTCTCTCGCCCACTTTATTATTCTTCCCGAAAGGTCCGGACGATGTAGGATTTGCGATCGGATGGTTTGTTCGAACGACAACTTGGTGAGAAACAAAATAATGTCTGAGTCGCCGAGTAGCTATTACTAAAGCCAAAGCTATTTTCTCTATTTTTGATATCGGAGTTCGCCCTTGTAAAGCTTTGCTCACAAAGTACACCCGCTCTGTCCCTCTTTTGTTTCCGGACGGTCGCCCTAATGCTTCCTCGGATATTGAGAGATACAAATATAATACTTCCTCGTGCTCAGTCGGGTTAATATCGGAGGTTACGATAATATCTTTTTAAGCGGGTGAGTGCCTCATCCCGATTCGTGGTCCAAATAAATTGATTCCTTTTTAAAAGTTTAAAAGGGGTAGTGATTTAAAAGCGACATTTGAGATGAACCGAGATAGAGCCGCAATCATGCCGTTAAGTTTCGAATTTCTTTCTTGGTGTTTGGGGTTTTCATCTCCGTCACCGATTTGCATTTGTCCTGGTTTGCCTCAATCCTCTTTCGGTGAGATAGAATCCCAAGAATTTTCCGGCTTTGACCGAAAGTGCATTTCTCCGGATTTAATCTCATCCTGCTTTTTCCTTATCTCGAAAAAGCTCTTTGAGATCGGTAACATGACGATTTGCTTGCTCACTTTTTGCAATCATATCATCTAAGTATACTTCTACATTTCGCCCGATCCGGTTTTTGAAAACTCGTTCATCATTCTCTCGACACGTTGCTCTGCATTTTGAGACCGAAAGGCATAACTTCAGTAACAAAAATTTCCGTTCTCGATCATAAAAGCGATTTTCTCTTGATCGGGGAAACATTGGGATTTGGTTATATCACGAATATGCATCCATGAATGATAATAAACCAAATCCGATGCATGATCGACTAGTCGATCAATGTTTGGAACGGAAAAAGCATCTTTAGGACATGACCTATTAAGATCGGTATAATCAATGCACATGCGCCATTTTCCATTTGATTTTTTAACAAGTACAGGGTTTGAGAGCCAAGTAGTATATTTGAGCTCAGTTACAAAATTAGCTTTAACTAAATCGTCTACCGCCTTGGCTGTTGCTTCCGTCTTCTCGATATTCTGAACCCTTTTGCGTTGAGCAACCCACTTTGCATCAGGATATATTGACAAATGATGGCAAGCGACTTCTTGTGTGGTATACGTGCATGTCTTCAGCCGACCAAGCAAAGAGATCGGCGTGTTCCCTTAAGCACTGGGTTAATTCTCTTTTTATTTCGTCTGGTAGGTCTGCACCGATCTTGACCGTTTTTGTTGGATCATCGCCCAACATTACTCTGATGAATTCCCCGTCCGGTTTTGGTCGTTCTGGCCTTTTTTCTGAATGAGGATGCTGAGTGCTGTCTTTCTCTTCGTCCGAGCTCTCAGGATCGAAGCGTGCGTCTAAATCCATTACATTTACCTCGAAAACTTTACTTTTCTTCTTTTTTTGACGTATTCTTTGATGCAAGTTCGGCTTTGTCTCTTGCAGAAATTTCAGCTTTGAGAAGGAGATAATAGCATCTTTCGAAAGATTCTAAATCGGCATTGATAGTTACTACCTCGTTATTTTGAGAGTGAAACTTCATTTTCGGATGTCTGATGAAGTCACCGCCCGAGTTTCCCAAAGTCGGCCTCCCAATGATGCAATTGTAGATTGATGAGCAAGGTAATACCATGAATTTAACCGGAATTGTCCGAGATAAAGGTTCCTCTCCAAAGGTAACCCTTAAGTCTATGTAACCCATCGGTCTAGTTCGTGAACCATTGAATCCGGAGAGGTCCGTTCCGTGATAGGGAAAAAGTTCCCTTGGTGTAATTCCAATTTTCTCTAGTACATCGAAGAACATGATGTCACAAGAGCTGCCTTGGTCAATTAAAATTCTTCTTATCTCTTTCTCGGCCATTACTGCTGAGATTAACAGTGGAATGTCTTCGTTTACCTTCCCGTTTAGAAGATCGTCATCTCCAAATGACAGCGGGGGACGAGTTGCTAATGGTTGTGCCGATGATGTAGATGCTACACATTGAATTTCCTTCCACTTTCTTTTGATTGTTCTTGCTGTAGCTCCTTGAACTTCACCACCTGAGATTACCATTACCACAGGTCGGCCTCTACTCCTTCGAGTGTCTGCCTCTTCCTTATAATCTACGATTTCTTTCCCTCTTACTTCGTCAACCTCTTTCTCTTGTTTGATGCTTTTTTCTTGTTGGAATGGCTTCTTGACATACTGCCCGAGCTTACCTTTTTTGATAAGGTCTTCAATGTCGTCTTTTAAAGCGTTGCACCGATTTGTGTCATGGCCGGCGCTTTGGTGATAACGACAGTACTTGTTGTTCCTCATTCCCGGCCGTTGGGGAATAGGATCGGGATACCTTATGTGTTTAAACTCATTGTTCTGACATTCTTGCAAGATCTTCTCCTTTCCACATATGAGTTCGGTGTAGTCTCGATGTCGCCCTTGTCGAGGTTTGAATTCCCTAGATGGCCCGCCGGTCTGGAATCTCCGAGGAATTTCAATATTTGGATTTGACTTTTCGACTCGAGGTCGGCTCTCTTTGGTTTGGTTTGCTACGCTTTTCACAAAGAACTTGCTAGCTTCATCGCCTTCCTCATGGTCGATGTACTTCTCGGAAAGACGGAGGAACTCTCCTAAAGTTGAGGGTTGGTTGATGCTTACGTCGATTTGGAATAAAGTGCCTCTGCGTAAACCTTGGGATAGGAAATACAGACGAAATTCCTCATTCAACCCATGCACCTTTCCGGCTTCCGTGTTGAATCTTGCAATATAAGACCGGATAGATTCATCATCGGCTTGGTGGATTGCATGCAACACCATCCATGATTTCGGCCTTACCTTCGAATGTGCGAAGCTTGCCGAGAATAACTTGGAAAGTTGTTCCCGTGAAGAGATTGAATTTTGCGGGATGTCTCTCGAACCATAAACCTGCAGATTTTTCAAGGGTGAGGGAAAAAAGTCTACACATGATCTCACCTGGAGCATTCCGATATTGCATCATGGTTTCATAGTACTCTAAATGAACATCTGGGTCTCCGAGTCCGTCATAAATTTTCAAGTGTTCGTGAGTTTCTCTAAACCTCTGGGAATAGGAAATAATCTATTTCCAAGTGAACGACCCTCTTCTCGGTGGTTGCAATTCTGTTTCTTCTCCCGGTTTCTAGTTTTTGCGAGGTTGGTAATTGGAATGATGTTGTTTTCTTTCCGGCTCTCTCTTTATAGTAGTGATGTCCGTGCCTTGGAGGACTTTCTCGCTCCTAGACCGCGTTGTCCGCGTGGCGAGGATGATGCGTTAGAAGAATCTTCTTCGCCAGAGTCCTCTATATTTCTAAGAGTTGCCCTCGGCTCTTCTCTTCCTCGTCTTCTAGGTGGAGATCGATGATAATGACGTCGTCTCGGAGGAGAACGATGTCGTCTTTGAGCTCGATGGTTCTTCCGGTTGCTCGAGCTCGTCTATCGGGTTAATCCGGGGATCATATCGCTGCGGAGAACCCCGATCTGCAATATCTCGGGCCTGATAACCTGCAACCTCGGCTTCTAATTCTGAAATGCGGAGGCTCCTGGCTTGAGATGCTTCATTATGCTTTGATTTAGAATTTGAACAAAATTTGTTGTAAAGTGTTTCCGGAACGGAATAATCGTAGGAGGTGAAGGAGCTCGATAAGAGGTTGACTCTGTTATTGACATTTTGGCCGATAATAGATTGGGGTTATCGCAACCCCCTCTGGGGTTCCTTCATCTTGTGATCGGATGATACTTGCTATCCGCATTCAGGTTTGTGATTCGGGATCCATGATTGATCAAAAATAAAAAGATAAAGTTTTTAATGAGTTCGGGGAAAACTCCCACTGTGGTCGCCAATGTTCTGTACCGTATCTAAGATATGTATATCCGAGATAGTTGGTAGGTAATACGGTTTTGATCAATTTAGAGTTATGTCCGGGCTGATTATTCCGAGCTGGTTGTTCCGAGCTGTGGTGGGGTGTACTGCATAAACACTCCGATCTGTGAAGTCGATGTGATGGAGTTAATGCAAATAAGTGATAATTAATGCGCACTCTCTCTCCTTGGAATAAATGCGATTTATAGGTTTGGGAAGCACTGGGTGTCATCATCCGAACCATTGGTTGTGGAGGTGCATAGTGGTAACGTTGGATGAACGCTTATGGGCCTTGGCTGTTGAAGGCCCAATCAGTTGGCCTTTTATGCAGAGAGGGGTGCAAATAGTATGCGTGTAATTTCTCCATAACAAAATTTAATGTGTTTGGTGTCGGTTTGTGTTTTTGGTGTTAGAACTTTGAAGAGAGGTAAAAATGGAAGGATAAAGAAAACATATGTATAAAAATTTATCCAATTATTTACTTGGGATTTCTAGGGTGAGGAGCAAATCAAATTTCTCACCAAAGTGAACCATTAAATGTGACAGTATGATGTAGTATAAAAATTCAATAATGGTTGAGATTTAATATTAGTTGATTCAATCTTAACCATTCATAGCATTTTACACAATACCCAACGGTAACATTAATGGTTCATCGGTAAGCACTCATATTTATCTCTCATAACTTTCTACATGTATTTTTTTTTATAAAAAGTGTCTAATGGGAGCAACACCTATTTTTTTATAATGGGTCAAAATAATTTGATTAACTATATTTAGACTAAAATTATTTAACTTAGTGGGGTCGCTTGCCCCCAATTGTCATAGGGTGCATCCGTCCCTGACTTTGACCACCATTTTGACCACCGTCGGTCACCACTCCATCTATGATCAACAATCTGACCACCACCAATTATCACTATGACCATCGCCAACCATCTATGATAACTAATTCGACCACCACCTACTACCACTCCGACCACCATTTCGACCCCCAGAAACCATCACTTTAAACAATATCGGTCACCACCAATGATTACCTCTTTAATCAATACTCCGACCACCGGAAATCACCACTCTAATCACCACTAGTCACCACCATCGACCACCAATATTACTAACACTGGTACATACCATTGGCAACTACTACTGTTCTGGACTGGGCCACGAGGCCCACTTAGCCACTTGGACTGGTCAACCTGGGGCCATCAGAGACCCGTGTCCACGACCCAAAGACTCCATGATGGACCATAAGGTCCATGCGCTACTTGGACCATGGCATGCGCCACATTGGGCTAGCATCGACCCTTCTCCCTTCGATCCACATTTAAAGGCCCAAGTCCAACAATCCTCGACAACTCAGATGATCCCGAACGATCCAAAGGCGCAGACCCATCTCACGAAACTCTATAAATAGTGGTTCTCATAACCACATAAGGTACTTTCCTTCAACCCCGCAACCTCCACGATCCTCTACTAACTTGTGCGTCGAAGTGTCTTTGTAGGTACTCCCCCTCTCATTCAACACAAGGAGATCCGACCCGGCCAGGAGCATTACCGATCGGAGCCCCGGACTAACTCGGAAAAAGACAAACACGTCATGAACAACTATGATGACGACAACCACCACCACCACTCTGACCATCACCGATTATCACTCTGACAGGCTTATGTCAACAACTACAATTTCAACCATTATTATTAAAATCATTACTAAATAAATACATTATATAGTTAAATATTTTAATTTTTTTTTGAAACCTAATGTTATGATCGTCAGAGTGGTGGTGGTTGTGAAATTGTAAGGAAACTAAACATAAAATATTGAAATTTTTTAAAACATATATTTACAAGTTTATAATGGTTTGAAACTGTAATTGTCGACATTGAAATTTTATTTTCATACCATTGAATATTTTATTTGCAATTTGATTAAGATAAGTTTATGATGAATCATTTTTTTATTTGTGTTTGAAATGATTTTAATTTTTGAAGATTTCTTAACTAAAAACTATATTTAATTTTAGTTTTTGAAAATTTTAAAACTCAAAGCAAGAAATTAATTTTAATTTTTAATTTTTTTTTTTTAAAAAAAACACACACAAAACCACTCCAAACATGGCCTTAATATCTGATCATCTGTTCTAGATAACAATCTTTATGCATAACCACGAAAGTGAAAGCATGTTATCTAAGTTACCTAGTCGCTTTCTCAATTCAATAATGTCCATAGGTAGCTATTTTCCTATAGCCCAAAAATGAATGTACATGATCATTTTGGAGCCATTATTAGGGGTCACTTAACCAACGGGGTTGGCTCAATTGGCGGGTTTGTCCCCCATTGAGTCCCACTGGGGTCACGGTGATGTATCTTTCGGTTCGATTAAATTCACGGAAATAATTTCAGATTGGCGGGGTTGTCGATGACTACCGATCGCAGATACCTTCGTTGTCCACGCCGATATCGCAGGGTTCGAGCATATGTCTTCGTCGGCTCGCCTTGATCACCAAAAAAAAAAAAAAAAATTAGGGGTCACTTATAGGTGATTTAGGGGAACCTAAATTTAGCATATCCATATCTCTTTGATTGTATCCTTTTTTGCATAATCTGATTAAGGTGTAAGAGCATCTCCGATGGGAGAAAAAATAAGCAACTTGTTTTTTGTTGTATAACCATTTTAATGTGGGACCACAATGCCACATAAACGTTAAACAATCTTTAAGCAATTCAATTTATTTTTACTCCAATAGTATAAACATAAGCAATCTTTAAGCAACTCACTTTTTTTAGATTAAAATATTACTTCAAATATATTTCTAGTTAACTTTTGTGCTCACCCCACTACAAATATATTGTTTTTTAATGTTAAGAAATGTGTATAGTACATTGCTTCTATAAGCAAACTTTGCTTAACTTAATAAGCAACAACGCTACTTTTTTCTTATGTTTTACTTACACAGCATAAGCACATCTTAACATTCTATAGTTGGAGTTGCTCTAAAGGTACATATAAAATTAAGGTTTAAATATATATTTAATCCAGTAAAATTAAAATTATAATATGTTTTATTCAATTTAGCCTCTTTAAAATTAAAATTTTGTTTTTCGTGCTTGCAAATACACGATTTATTCAGTTTGGTCTCTCTGTAATATATAAAATATTTGAGTTTAGTTCTTTTGTGTGCTTCATATTGTAGGGACTAAAATAAAATATATATTATAGAGATTAAACTGGATAAAACGTATATTTGCAGGGATGAAAATCACAACTTTATTTTTACAATGACTAACCTGGATTAAACATATATTTACAAGAACAAAACACTAATTTTAAATTTTACAGAGACTAAGCTAGATCAAGCGTATATATTTTTAAGGACGAAACATATATTTAAGCTTAAAATTAAATAGGTGAATTGGCGACACATGAAAACCACCAATCACAATTATATCCCATCCCCATACATAATATTCACCGCTGAAATTAATTTTGCCATGCCAAACTCTACTGGGGATTGGAGATATCATTGACAGTGTGCAAAATACACTTGTCTCTTTCTTCTGTATCACCCTTCAAAATATAACACCTAATTGAAAACGAAACTGGCAATTTATAATGAATTTATATTGAGGAGTATTAAAATAGGACAAGTGGTGTGTTCTTTTTTTTTCTTAAAAATACAAACAGTTGGGGGGAGGTATCATCATGAGGAAGAGAAAAATGAAGCATATAACTCGACTCTCAGCACTCTCATAGAACTCATGTATGTTGTGTTGTGTTGTGTTGTTTTGTTTGAGGTAAACTCGTTGTTTAGTAACATTGATTCATTAGTTAATGTACCGGACAAGAGTAAGTGCAATACAAGAAAAAGCCTTGTTTCCTACAAATCTGTCCTATGGAAAACAGTCTGTCGCTATTTGCGACGGATTTGTGACTAAATTTCCGTCGCAATTGCTTAGGGAAAAAAGGCAAACAAATTTTCACTTAGTTTTCTAACGGAATTGTATTTCGTCACAAATTTTCGACGACTATATCTGTCGCAAACCGCTTAAGTTCCGTCGGAATATAACAAACCCAACTCATTAACGCAGCCTCACTCTCGTTCTCCCTCACTATTCTCACTCTCACACTCTCACTCTAACTCTCCTCACCTTTGATTCCCTCACTCTCAATCACCACACCTCACCTCCACGACTCCACCCACACTCCCCCACCATCGGGTTCACATCCTCCCCCACCAGCGCCCTTCTTCTCCCCAACTACCGCGAAACCTTAACCTCAGATTTCGCGAAACCCTACCTCACATTTCCCCAAACTCTAACGTAACTCCGGCCTCCACCCTCAGTCTCGCAACCACTGTGTGCTGTCAACCACACTATTTGCGACTAGATTTTTGTCAGATAATTAACAAATTTTAAATACTTTGCGACGAAATTGTGATGGGTCAACAACGTAATTAGCGACGGATTTGCGATAGACTCATTTGCGATTTAAAAATCCGCTTAAATAAGCATTTACCATTTGCGACGGATTTTGCCGTCGGAAATCAGCGCATTTTTTGTAGTGGTCACCCACACACTCAGCATGAGTAAGTCGCTCTCCTAACAGCTCAGTACTACAAAGTCCGTATAATGCCGATATAAAGAGTCTCACTCACTATTCAGATATGCCCAAAACCCTACTAAAATACTAGAGGGAAACAAACTTGGGCATCAAAGTGGCTTTGCAGGTACACCCTGACGACACTTGACGTACAATCGGTAGGGTTTTCTCCATCAACGCTCAACCGAGTATCTTCCAATTAACTAGTTTGATATAAATGACTTGTATGTATTTCTTTAGACCCATCAAAGGGCACAATATTCTCCAAATTGCAGTGACTTATTTTTTTTTATTTTGTATCTCTCATTTATAAATTTCCTGTTTATAAGTGGTTGGAATGCAAAGGAGTTTTGTTCGGGATGGGGCAAAAGCGGAATAGTAATTTCCTTCAGGTTAAATGGTCAAAGGTGTGTAACCTAAAAAAAGGTACATGGGAGTGAAGGCCCTTAGAATACTTAAACTTAACATTTTGGTAAAGCGGAGACAACTTCATAAAGATCTCTTATGGAGAAAGTTCCCGGTATCAAAGTATGGAAGGTCGAGTAAATCTAACCTCATTCTAGGTGAGCTTAAACAACCCTACTATGCTCTAGTCACTATTGTAGTTGTTAGGACCCAATGTCACAATAAGGTGTTACCAAGAACCTGAAACATAACAAAAAACACACAAAATGCGGAATGTTAACGCAGTGCAGTGACGTAGCACTAGCTTGCAGCACTGTGATATAAAACAAAAAAAATACAAAATAACAGTAACTGAAAGAGAAAGGGTAAAAAGGAAAGATTAACACTAAGACTAGTTAACTCAATTCAAAGATTAATCTCCTACTCTATGGGACAGGATCTGAGCTGAGAAGTCTTTACTATGTTGTTACTCTAAGAACTTGTTCATCAATCATCAAGTTTATCTTTTAGTAATTAGATTGGAATACCTTGTACTTTGTCCCTTATATATAAGTATAATTTGCTTTTTAAAAAAATTATCAAAATGACAAAGAATTTGGTTTCCTTTAAGTAAGTTTTCAAGTGGCTGTGACCAATCTATCTACGTATAAAAAAAAGTAAGTTTTCAAGTACGAGTCTCATGAATTATAAAAATTGTTGGGATAACTTTTTGCTCTTTATATTGTTCCACTTAACTCAACTCATATTATACATACGGTTTAAAAAAAATGAAACATGTTTCAACTTTTTTTTATAGGCAATGTTAGTGGAGGAAGAGGAAATGTTAGTTAATCTCCCAGATTTGAACTCGAGATCTCCTGCTTGCACTTTTTTGATGCACTCCTTTAATATACGTTAGCTCGCCAATTGACCTACTTACGATGAGACATGTTTCAACTTGATATTATCTTATAAATTTAATTTATATATACTAGTAATTGGTTACATAAGGCAGAAAAACCCTAGCATCTCTTCCAAAATCTACAATATTTGTCGGCAAGGAAGAAGACGAACCCAAATGGGTGCAATAATATTAAGGGATTATGGTTGAAAACTTACTCTTCCCCATCTCCCATATGCATATAGTGGATATCATATGGGGTATCCATCAATATACTACCTTTTTCTTTTTCTCTTTTGCCACTTTATTATTATTTTTTTCTTGGAGTTTGATAGACAAGCAATGACCCCTCCATGTGGTTTAGAGAAAGCTTTTTAACTAAATTAGAGATTTTTCAAATGCTTGTCTTTTTATTTACCTTAACTTTTGTCGTAACTCACATGGCGCAGACCATATGGAAAGCAAATTTAATATTATAAAAATAAAGAGAGAAAGAATAAGTAGGAGGGGTTGGTTTTGCTTACATGGCAAAGAAAAGTGGGTAGTAAAGATGGTTATGGTGTTGGAGTGTTCCTTGACATAGCACATGTGACTATGATTTTTCAACGTTTGTGTACCTCCCTTCATTTTCAACAAAGATTGAAAGAGGCTTGAAGGAAACAAAAGAAACACAAGGAAACTAACTTGTATTGATTACTTTGAAAGTGTGTGGCATAATTAACATCCTGTTTCTGAACAACAAATGACAAAAACAAATAATGTATGCAAAAGTTGTATCCTCCTCCTATTGATGATTATAAGGAAAAAATTCTGAATTTTTTTCTTTCTAAAATATAAGTAAATTTACCTATTTGTGTCCTCTTTAATGATATTAATTACTATTCTAAAATACTCTTAATGTTATGAATATTATTGCATTGGATGTCCATTTCTCTTCCACTTCCTTCTACCCTTGTAATGACTTGTTAGTGGCTCTTTATATGCTTTGGTCTTTCACTTCTCTTCTACCCTATAAATAAGACTATCTCATATGTGTACGCAGACACTGAAGTGAATAGAAAAATCTCTAATCTTCTTCCACATTTCTTCTTGTCATCTTCTTGGTCTTTATCTCTTATTTCATAATACGTTATCAAGACGTAAGTTTCTACCAATCTAATTTTTTTATGGAATCCATAAAGCATCGGTGGTTTGATGTGTTGAAGAAGATCCATAAAAACATCAGTAACTACATTCGGGATGTGAGGTTATTTTTGATCTTTGGTAACTACTTTGGTCATGTTTAATCTTTGTATTGTCTAATTTTTTTGGGAGTTGTTTTTCTATATTGTCTAATCTTTCTGTTAATCTTTTGTCATGTTTATATTAGATTTTAAGTTTGATTTTAAGGATTTATTTGATTCTTTGATTTTATGTGAACGGTACCACATATTTGGGAGATGGATAATTTTGTAATCTATGATGATTTTTTTTAATTAATTTTCTAATATGTTTTCGTTAGTGGCCCCTTACTTCCCTCTCACTTATAATAGTGTTTTAAATCATGGTTTTCTTTTTGGCTAATATGCTCTTGAAGGATTTTATTTACTTGATTGTTTCTAATCAATCTAAGGTAGTAACGGTTCTACGTTTTACTTTGATTCTGTAATATTTTTCTTTTAACTCGTGAACTTATCAACAACTTTTACGTTATATTCATCATCCAATTTTCTTATTGATCGAATATTATATAAACTTTTCATTATTAATGTTTCTAATAATTAAACTAGTCATTGAAATGATCGGTTCAACGGTTCTGCAATCTATGATGACTTTTTAATTGTTTAACCACATTGATGATGCATAGTTTTGCAATTTGTGATTGCATAGTTTTACAACAATATCCGGAAGTATGATCTCGCCCCTTACTTACCTACTTATTGTATTATATAGTTACCAAATTTTTGTCGGCCTTTTACATATTTATTTGTTCTATGAAGCCACAATGCTATTGCCAATAATTCTTTCTCTAATTTTTTTTAATTGTGATCTTATTTTTGTTTTATCTCATTTTCTATTTATTTATCATTGTTGATAAATATTTGTTACATAACTCTTGAAGAACGATAAATTCATCATCCATGCATCCCTGAAGGATTGCACAAAGAAGGATTGTGGTATAATTCTTGAAGAACTATGTATCATTGTTTATGAAATAGATCTTGAAGAACTTTAAAAAATTTAATATACAAGCATCCTCAAGGATTATGGTATAGTTCCTGAAGAACTAATGATTTGGTAATCAAATATCTTTGTAGGATTGCACAAAGAATGATTTTCTCTATCATTGTCTATGAAGATTTGCTATAGTTCTTGAAGAACTCAAAGAAAGAAAATATTCAAGCATCCTTGAAGGATTGCTCATAGTATATATGATTTTCTTGATTATCATTGAAAAAATTTTGTGGTATAGTTCTTGAAGAACGAATTGGTAATTTAAGCATCTTTGGTGGATTGCACAAAATACATTTTTCTTTGCTCATCTCTTATGGAGATTTGTGGTCAAATTTCTGAAGAACTATACATTTGGACCATGACTAAAATCTATAAGTTCTACTTGATCTTAGTATATTTTGAAGTAATTAAAGGAAAATACATGTAATTTATGTCTCAAATATTCTCATGAATTAGCAAAATGACAAAATATTTTCAGAAAAACATTACGAATCAAGATTATGTGATATTGTGATTGTAAAGAATACTCACAAACCACTCAATGAATTTAAGTTCATTCCTAGAAGTGAATGACTCACATTATAATTTTGGTACAAGAAAAGTTGTGGTGATGGTCATTGATGTGGTAAATATTGTCATTTTCCTATTTAAGGGTCATTCGTATCATTTGTGATTGTGACCTTTGTTATTCCTAATAGTGGTAAAGTATCTTTTGGAAAAATGTAATTCTTCTTCTTTCTTTTGCTTGGAATTCCAAATAAATATGTTGCATGAAAAAAAAGGGGGAATAAAAAGATTTGATTGTATGATTAAATCCTAATGAACTAGACACTTTTAAGTTCAAAAGAATTTATATATTTGTTTAGCAAATGTAGTTCTCTACTGAGAGAGACTTTTTATGCTCTCTACTGATATTTTTTTTCTTCGAGAAATTGTATTTTATGCAGCTCCTTAAGTTTGATCATTGTAGGCATATAATATTGTAGAGGCTTAATTTTCTCATGTCAATCTTTTATCATATTCATTTTGTTTTAGGATTGAATGAGTATTGACACTAGCATCAATAATGGAGAAATGTGTTTCTCTCATAGTAGAACTACCCATATTATTATAAAGGATAAAAACAATATTTCTCCTATTTAGTGAAGCGGGAAACCGAAGTTAGTACTATATCTGGCTCTTCAAATATAATTGAAGGCTCCGGAAGAGCTAATATACAATTATCCGGGGAAACAAATTTACAAATTAAGAATGCATTATATTCCCCTAAGTCTCGTAGAAATTTATTTAGTTTCAAATATATACATATAAATAGAAATCATATTGAAACGAGAGATGAATGATATATTGAATATTTTTATATAGTGAGACATATTTTGATAAAATACGTGTAGTGGAAAAATTGTCTACTTTTTTCTCTGATTTGTATTACACTTATATATGTGCAATTGAAGCACGTGTTGTTGTAAACCAGAAGTCTACATATCATAATAATTTAGTTGTTGGCAAGATCGGTTGGGCCATCCCGAGTATATTATGATGCGAATAATAAATTTCTATGTGAACTTGTTTTGAAGAGCTAGTAGTTTCTTCAATCTACTAATTCTTGTGTTCACTAATTCCCAAAGGAAATTGACAAATTGTAAATCTCTCATATTTCTAGAATCGATATAAGGTGATATTTGTAAACAAGTACACTAATCACGTAGACTATTTAGATATTTGTGGTTTTAATTGGTGCATCAATTGAAGGCCACATATATATTATATATAATTGTCATCATCCCACAATCGGAAGTTTGTGAGATTGTTTGCTCAACTAATTTGAGTAAGAGGTCATTATGTGAATTACCTTGAAATTAAAGCATATGATAAGTATTGTATGTCTATTAAAATTGATATTGATATCACACGTCATATGTTCATTCAAAAATGGTCTTGAAGAACCATTCTTTAGATGTCTAAAGCTAATTACATGACCAATACTTATGAGATAACAAGTTCTAATTTCTACTTGGGAGCATGCAAATTTACATGTTGTAAAATTGATTCGCATCAAGCCAACAAGTTATCACAACTCTTCCCCTTTACATTTTGTTTTTGGTCACAAACTTAATATTTCTCATCTTTGAATTTTTGGACATGCAATGCACTATGATGGGTCCTAAAAGAATTTTGGAAATATATCTCCATGTATAATATAGTATCTTGAGCCAACAATTGGAGACTTGTTTAAAATCTAGATTGATGATTATCATTTAAAAAATTAGATTTTCCAACATTAGGGGAAGAGAATAAACAGCTGTAAAAAGGAGAACAGTTGGTATAAATTATCATTATCTCATATTGATCCTCAGACTAAACAATGTGAACTAGAAGTTCAAAAGATAGTTCATTTGCAAAGCTTAGAAAATTATCTAACAAATGCATTTCCTGATCCAAAAGGTGTGACCAAATCATATATATCAACTGCTAATGCTCCAATAGAATGGATGTCCCTGTTGGACAATCTAATATTGCAAATGAGTCTAAACCACGCCTGAAGCGTGGTAGGCCAATTGATTCCAAATATAAAAATACTCGAACGACAAAAGGAGCTAAAAGTAAAAATGGTCCAAGCGAGGATATAGAAACTCTAAAAGAGTATTCAGACATAATTGACATTACAGCCTGAATAACCGATCGTGCACGAAAAGTTATGAAATTAAAGAGATCTCAATGAATTATGTCAAGAATAAAATACAATGGGAACCAAACGAAGTCAATGTTGACTATGTTTTTACTAAATATAGCGCTAAATGTGATAAATAATAGTGAGGATCATGGACCAAAGTCTACTAAAGATTGTATACAATGTGAATTGGTCAAAATTTAAAGATAAGCAGAATGAGAATGGTGAAATTGTGAGATACAAAGCTCGACATGTTGCTCAAGGGTGGATGCGAGTACTTTTCAGTACTTAATTAGCCTTGTAGTGCATGAAGAGCTCAATTTTCACAAAAATGAATATTACTACAACTTATTTGTATGACTCGTTTGTTAGTCATAATTAATAAAGATCCCCGAAAGATTTAATATTGCAATGCACACTTTTCGGATTTTGAGATGAATACCCACACTGAATCAATCCCTCCATGAGATAATATAATTTGAACACATATGGTAAAGGAGGGATACAAAAATGACATCACCTATCCATATAGTTTTATAAAAATATTTGGAAAAGAATTTGCTATAACTGATGTCTATGTTGATGAGATAAATATTATCGGAACTTCTGAAGAGCATCCAAAAACTATAGACTGTTCAAAGAAATAGCTCTAGATGAATGACCTCAAATTATATCTGATGGATTTTGAGGTTAAACCTGTAGTTGACCTCTACATGAAAAATTCTAGAAGGATCCAAGATACAAAGAAATATCTTCAAATAAATTCTTTTGAAAAATAAAGTCTCATATTGATCTGCAGAAATTATTTATATTGATTACATGAGCTTTGTGGCAAACAAATAACAAATGTCTCAGTCTTGAAGATTATAAAAGCATGCATGCATATCACAAACCAAAATGCATCAGAAAAGGGGTAAGATGGATATTTATGTTCGACTATTGTAATGAATAAATCATTTTTATGTATGTTACACAAATTAACAATGCAGAGATATACACGTTGTTTTTCCGATCTAGATCAAGTCGACACAAGTCACTATTATCTACATGTGGTGACATTTGAAATATCTTTTGGTCTACAAAACAATCTATGGTTCTTGCTTCTTCATTTCATGTCCAAATGCCAACAATTCAAGGAAGATGTTTTGAAGATAATACTGATCGCAAGGTTCCATTAAAAGAGGATACAATCACAAGTGACAGTGGAGTAGATTGTTCCATATGCACTCAGGAAGAAACTCCAAATGTTGAAATTCATATTCAGAAGTGGTGCTTCAATCAGGGGGAGAAAAGCTGCACTCTTTTTCGTTTGCCATGGTTTTGTCCCAATGGGGTTTCCTGGAAAGGTTTTTAACGAGGCATTTCCCTCTGGTAGGATATTGTACTCTTTTTCCTTCACTATATTTTTTCCCACTGGGTTTTTTCTAGTAAGGTTTTAATGAGACATATCCTCAATGGACATCCAAGGGGGAGTGTTATGAATATTATTGGATATTGCATGCCCATTTCTCTTCCACTTCCCTTCTACCCTTGTAATGACTTGTTAGTGGCTCTTTATATGCTGATCTTTCACTTCCCTTCTACCCTATAAATAGGACTATCTCATATGTGTATTGGTACACTTGAAGTGAATAGAAATATCTCTAATCTTCTTCCACATTTCTTCTTGTCATCTTCTTGGTCTTTATCTCTTATTTCATAATACTTAATTTGTTTTAAAATTTTAATTTCCAACGCCTTACTTTTGTTGTTGGTTGTAGACGGAGTGACAATTGCCACTAGAAACTCACGCACACAACTGTGAGGTCTTGAGTTCGAATCCAAGACATAATATCTAGCCTAACAATTTATGCATTTGCTAGTTGAGCTAGGCTTTATGAATTTCCAATGACTTACTTTGTTCTCAAGAAACAATTAACAATACCTCGTTAATTAAATTTATCAAGAATTGTTTGGGAATACACTTATTTTTTACACTAGCTCAAGAAAATTATGTACTTTTATTTAGGCTAAATTACTGTTTTGGTCAATTATCTTTGGCCTTGATTTTGTTTTGGTCCTTTATCTTTTTTTTTTCGCTTTGGTCCTCATGTGTTCATTTCTCGTGTCGGGTTTGGTCATTTTTGTAATTTTCCATCCATTAATCTTAACAGACGCCACATCGCGATTAGCTCATGACGTGGCGCCTTAAGTGTAATGGCTGAGTTGGAATTTACTAAGTGATGTGGCAAGTGATAGACCAAATTGAAAATAAAAGTAAAACAAAACATAAGGGACCAAATTGACGAAAATACAAAAACCTTCATCTTCATCTTCTTCCCCCCCATTTGAACCCTAAATGACAGATCTGAAAAATTAACAAAAGCACCCATCTCCATCTTAATCGATTGTGTTGATTAATTGTGCTAGCAAAATTGCTTCAACATATTAGTAACTAAAACGGACAAAAGTGTAATTGAAATGATTAAAATGATTCGGAAAATGGAAGAGAACAAAAGCAAAGTGAACGAACGCCTATGGATGCCATTTATATTCTATTATGAGAAAGTAACAAACTTATATCTTGTTTCTTCAGTAAACAAATAAACAAAAAGTTATTTGCAATACCCTTATATTATTACTTCACAGTCCACACACAAAAATTTCCAGTAATGAATGTCGAAGATTAAAGGAATTTCGAAGCAAGCAATCCTCTCGTAATTCCTTGGCCAAGTGTGTGTTTTCCCTTCACCTTCTTCCCCGCAATCGCGATTTAATTATTTTTCTATCAAACTCAAAAATCAGCGAGTTGACTCAGTGAGTTCTTAACAAAGTTTTTGTTTCTTCACACAAAAATAATCAACGCAATTGATGAACTTGGAGATGGGTATTTTTGTTAATTTTCCAGATCTGTGATTTGGGGTTCAAATGGGGGTGAAGAAGATGAAGATGGAGGTTTTTGTATTTTCGTCAATTTGGTCTCGTATGTTTTGTTTTAGTTTCAATTTGGTCCCTCACTTGCCACATCACTTAGTAAATTCCAACTCAGCCATTACACTTAAGATGCCACGTCAGCAGTTAACTGCCAACATGGCGTCTGTTAAGTTAGTGGATGGAAAATTACAAAAAAGGACCAAATTGACACAAAAATGAAACATGAGGGACCAAAACGAGGAAAAATAAAATAAATGACCAAAACGAAATCGAAGCCAAAAATAAAGGACCAAAACAATAATTTAGCCTTTATTTATATTTGAGTCCAAAAAGGGTATTCATTAACTTCCTTTATTACTTGCAAATTGACCAACAAAATAGTTTTAACATTCGTTTACCGTAATTTCAGTCATTAAACTTCATTTGAGTCTCACATTTTACTCCAATTTTTTGTTTTCTTTTTCTAATGCCAAAATTATCTATATAGAATGCTAAAGTAGGTGCAAGGGGGTACTTGAGGGGCGAATACATCAATGCACCACTCACAATGCTAGGGTATGACTTTGATCCAACCATGAAGGCCATACACCTCTATATCGGCAGAGGTAAGGTTCTTATACAACAATGTTATATGGACAAAAAGTTTGGGACAAAGATAACCAAAAACCAATTCACAACACCATTTAACCAAGTTTTTTAGGATATTAACCAATCTGTCTTTTTAGAGTTTTTTAAGCTATTAACTAAAAACTTGGTTAATTGGTTACATGGTTAATAGCCTAAAAAACTTGATTAATTGGTGTTGTAAATTGGTTTTTGGCTATATTTGTCTGAAATTTTTTGTCCAAATATCATTACTCGGTTGTTATAAGCCTCCCAAATGGCCCATAACACTACATGTCAAATCATAATTAATCCACTCCTATTGTGTTTCCCACGATTGAAGGAACATTTGGTAGAAGTCGCTCGGTAACTATAACCACCCTAAACAATGTGCAACGTCGTGCCACAATGAGTGTGCGAAATCAAATGTAAGAAATAGATGAAGGCTAGATTCCTGGTGATCCCACAAACAATACAAAGGGTTTCACGGTGTTAGTGGCAACCCTTTTACTGTAATGATTCGCCCGATAAGGGATCTCATCTAAGCCTAATTGTAGGGAGGAGGAAATTACCTTTGCGGGGGAGAAACTCTTAAATCTTGCTAGAGATGGAAGAATGCAGAATCGACTATATTTTGACAATAGGGTGGCAAGAAGACAAAAATACACATATATTAGCGGAAGAAAACCCTATTGGAGTCCCTTCTCCAATACAAGAATTGTAACGCCCCAAATATAATTCAATTATTTATTAGTTGGGTTCTTTAAGGCTTACAACATTTGGTTAAGTCAATGGATTAATTGGAGTTTATGGTATTTAGGAGGTATTTGATTTAAATGAGGAGTGGTGGTTAGTAAAAAGGGAGTGGTAATTTAATTAAAAGAGGGAGTAGTGCAAGTAATGGAGGGACTGTGCTTAGAGGCCCATGAGAGTTAGGCCCATGATCCATGAATTAAGCCCATTTGCATGTCTTAAAGGGATGTTGTCAAGAAGGGAGACATGCATTCCAACCAAAATCTAAGAAAAGGCAAAGGGAAAGTAAGAGGAGAGAGTGGTAGGTGAGGTAGTTTCTTGAGAGAGGAAGAGGAATCAGCGAGGAAGAGCTCAATACCAAGGAAGAGGAGCTGGATTGTTGGTGATGGTTGGTGATTCTTGGTGGATCGGGAAGGCTTGGTGGAGAGAGTGCTACTTCTTCAATCTTTTGAGGTTAGGGGCTCTCTTTCATCTATAATAGAGTATATGATGTGTGTTATGCGTGAGTAGACTCTAGGAATGATTTTGAGTCGCTTTGTATGTTTTGTGTGTTTGATGTGTTTGACTTTGTGTTTTAGTTCACTTCAATGAAGTTGTGTTGAGTTGTTGTGGTTTTGGTCATACGAGAGACTAGTGGAGTGGAATGGAAGTCGAGAAACTCTCATCCCAAAGTGAGCTAGAGTGGGTGACGAGCCTTGTGGAATTCTTAAGATGTCGATCCTAGATAGTAGGTAGGGACGAGATTGATTAATATCGGTCATGTCCGAGATTGAGTTGTCCGGATTAAGATGGTTGATCCATGTAAACGTGATGAAGCCCAAGGAAGTCGACGATCGCTGGGGTTCAAGCGTAGGTGTTGGGCGTAGGAGTGACGAGGTGTGTGATGAAGCTTAGGTGATGAAGCGGTACGTGTGTCTAAGACTAAGCGTAGGTGCAGACTTGTATCGCCGAGGTGGTGCACCCGTGTTGAGGTGAGGTATTGCGCGGTGCTAGCGAAGTGTAGTGGTTCAGGTGTAGTCCATTTGGAGCGAAGTGTGGTGGTCTAGGTATAGTTCATTTGAGGCGATGTGTGCAAAGCGTAAGTGTTGAATATAGGTGACTGAGCGTAAGTTGATGATGTATAGGAGACGAAGGGTAAGGAAGTGTGTCGAGGGGTAATGTGTCGACTTGTAGCTACCGAGGAAAGGGGTATGTATACCGAGGTGAAGTGGCCAAGTGGAGTGTATATATACCTAAGCGTAGTTCTTTGCAAGCGCGTGCGTTGTGTTATAGTGTGCATCCGCCGAGGTGAGTGTACCGAGGTTTAGGTACGCTGAATAGTAAGTGTAGTGAAGCTTAGCGTGACGCAGGTGTAGAGAACCGAGGTGCCAAAAGAGTGTACCGAGGCGTTGTGAAGTATAGGCCGAGGTGAAGTGAGTGCTTAGGTGTAGTGTGCCCAAGTGTAATGTCCGAGGGTGAAGTGAGTGAGTGCTTAGTGTAGTGTGCCCAAGTGTAATAGGTCGAGGTGAAGTGAGTGCTTAGGTGTAGTGTGCCCAAGTGTAATGGCCGAGGTGAAGTGAGTGCTTAGGTGTAGTGTGCCCAAGTGTAATGGCCGAGGTGAAGTGAGTGCTTAGGTGTAGTGTGCCCGAGAGTGTAGTAGCCAAGGTGAAGTGGTGTGCTTAGGTGTGAAGTGCCCAAGTGTAGTAGCCAAGGTGAAGTGGTGTGGTTAGGTGTGAAGTGACTAAGTGTAGATGATGAAGTGAGGTGTGAATAAGCCTCATGTGTAGTTGATGAAGTGTAGTGCATGGACGCCTAAACTAGTATTGCCGAGGTGTATATGTTGAAGTGTAGGTGTGATGGAAGATAGGTGTGTGTGCCGAGGTAATCGAGTGGGGCCGAGTTTCCGAGAGTATAGTCGAGGAGAAACGAGGTAGTTGTCAGAGAGATGAATAAGGAAGAGGTGATGTTCCTAAGTGTATCTGTGTGTTGGCAACCGAGGTAGAAGCCGAGGAGGATGATGATGAGGTGTACTGTGTCAAGCGGAAGTATCAAGGTGTAGATTAAGTATGCCTGGCGGTAGCTATTTAAGTGAGGTGTATTATGATCAAGGTATGTACCGTCGAGGTGAAGAGGTATTAAGGATGTTGAACTATGTTGAGTCGAGATGTAGGTATGTATGTGTGTGCGAAGTGAAGCGAGAGTGTGTTGGCGTGAATGAGAGAGGATACCGAGTCGAGATGAAGTGGAGTGAGTGTATGCTCAGATGGTGTGCGCACAGGCTTGATGAGGCGCAGCGTAGTGCTTGGTGTGTAGCGCATTGTGTTTTGGTGTGGGTCACGGTGAGGGGCACCAAGTGTGGCATGCCCTCGCGTGCGTGTGGGTCTCGGTGTGGGGCGCCAAATGTGGCGTGCCCTCGCGCCGTGTCCGTGTGTGTAGCCGAGGTGATGCGAGAGTGCCGAGGTTCTCGTGAGAGTGCCGAGGTTCGTGATGAGAGTGCCGAGGTGCCGGGTCGACCTGCAGTAGTATAGATGCCGCCAGCGCAATCGCGAGTGCCGCTTCAGTGCCAAGAACGTTAAGTGGCTGAATGGTGTAGTCGTTTGGTCCCTAGGTGACGTTTTAGTCCCAGGTGACGTTGTGGTTCTCGTAGAAGGATCGTGGTAGTCCACTACTTTTTGCGGCAAAGTGTCCAATGGGTTGGACGCCAGCCGCAGAGCTGGTGGAATGAGGTGTGGAGATGTCCAGTGAGTTGGACGCTAGCTATAGAGCTATTGGACGATGTAGAGATGTCAGCCTTAGTGCAGTGATGATGTCTGAGTGATGTTAGCCTTAGGGTTATGAGTAGAGGTGTGATAATTGATGAAGTCCCTAATGGGCAAATAAATAAATGAGGAGCAGAGGACTTCGGTCCTATTGATGAGCAGAGGACTTCGATCCTATTGGTGATGGTAAAATAATTAATAGTATTTGAGAGTCTATTAGTTATTGGTGAGTATGCATTATTGCTTAATTGATGATGCATATGTTGTGTTGTGATGCATTGTTCATGGTGTCACATAAACCATATGCATAATGGTGAGCAGAGGACTTCAGTCCTAGTGGTGAGCAGAGGACTTCAGTCGCAGAAGACTTCGGTCTTAATGGATCCATTCATGCATATGCCTGGAGAGTCGGGTCTGCATCATGCATATACTCGTGCACATTAGTGTCTGTTGATGATTAGGAGTTGGTGTGTCTTAACTTGGTGTTGTGTGGGGTTGGTTGAGTCGGAGTGTTTCTAGTTGTCTTTCTCTAGAATAATGTTTATCATACATTTTATTATTTATGAAAAGAGACTCACCCTATCGCTTTCTATGTTGCTTATGTCTGCTAACGCGTGGTGATCCCGAGTGAAGGTCCTTTCTTTCCTCGCCTAGTTGTGGCGCCTTGCTCTCGTGACGCCGAATCGGGGAGCCGGGTAGTCTATTAGTTGTTTAAGATAAGTGTTGAACTGTAATAGAATGATGTATTAGAATTTGAGGGTTCGCCCCATTTAAGTCGTGCTATGTATCACGCAATTATATTTATTTGTGAAAAGTATTATTGGCTAAGTGAAAGTGATGTTTGATGAACGTAGCATTCCCTTGAGGATGTGTCTTTAAAAAGGAAAAACGATTTTCGAACTCTGATTTTATAAATTAAATTATTAAGAGAAAGAGGAATCTGATGCAAGGGGAACCAAAATGAACGTAGCCTTATTTCTTAGAAAAACCAAAATTATTTTTACTTCAAAACTGAGTTTGTGAAAAGAACCTTGCTATTTAAAAGATCAATCTGATGCAAGGGGAATTTTTGGTAAGCTTAGGTCAAAACAAAGCTTTACTAAAAAGAAATAAGAGCTTAAAGAATTAAGTTTGGGGGTGTTTTATGAAAACAAAGGTTGAATTTCAAAAGTGTAAAGAGTAAACAATGTAGAAAAAGAATACAAAAATGTGGACAAAGCCATATCCTGAATCTTTTGAAACTATACCTGTGCCTAAGTACATGAATGCATCTGGAGGTCAAAGACCGTGCCATGCAGAATAAATGTATCGGAGGATAGTTCAAAACCGAACTTGTGCCAAAGTGCAAAGAAAAATATATGCATCTCGGGAGGTCAAAGACTGTGCAAAGTGCATTTGCATCCGAGGTCAGTGAGGAAGGTAATATGAGCTAGAAAAGAAAAGCATTATCGCTGCAAAATGCATAAATGTAAATCAGATCAAGAAAAAGCAAAATGCGTAAAAAAATCAATGCACAAAACACTTCAAAGAAATATTGCATCCGCTCAAAAGATCCACAAAAAAATAGAAAAGTGCATCGACTCAAAAGCTTTGAAAGATTCAACTAAACCCTTTTTGATTTTAGAACTCCCCAACACTTGAGAAAATTTTGTGAGTCTAAACTCTCTTTTGAAAAATATTTTGGTGTGACTAAAGATGAACCAATCCTTTCAAAGGCTAGGAGGAAATTTTTCACTTAGTCTTGGAACCAATCTCAACTCAAATGGGTTCACACACACAAAAGAGTTTGAATAGCTTTGGTAGTTTCTAAGAAATAAAGGCACAAGAAAGATTGTTGAGAAATGAAGTTCATAGGAACTCCTCATAAAAATCCAAAAATCAAACCGATCTATCTTCTAGAATTATAGTTTTTAAATAGTTTGTCTTTGTCATTACTTCATGACAAGCAATGGTTTAAGTTTGGGGGTGTGATAACTCTATTTTATATAGAGTATTTCATATGTTTAAACTTAGTATTTGCTCTCTTTCAAGTAATAATAAAGAGTTTATATAGTATTTTATGTGATATATGATAACTTGAGTGATTTGAATGGTTATAGTTATTATTAGGCCATTTTGGATATATTGTGGTATGTTTGATGTTTTTTTCAAAGGCCTCAATGCTAATCGTGATCAATGCTCTCGTGACCGATCCTCGCATCAAATCCTCGCACTACTCGATGAATAAGCAAACTGCTTCATATGCATCCACTTGCAAGTGATGACCTCCCGCTTGGTTCTCTCGATGCCATCCAACCTTGTATAGTAGGCGCCTACCATTCACACATAGCTATAGGCATAGCTTGGAAGAGTCACCAACATAGTGGACACATGTTCACACATCAATGAACCGCCCTATGTGATTAGTCAAAGATTTCAACATGGATAAACCTCTGAAAGCAACTACAGCTATGATCCACTCAAGATGACTTCAACATGAAGGAAGGAAGCACCTCACTTGAAGGCTATAAAAGGACCTCACATCTTCATTTGGAAATATATCACAATCCATAAGTTAGATCAAAATTTCAATATACATAGTTAGTTTTTATATTTTTAGAGGAAGAGGAAGGAATTCATAATTCCTCCTTAACTCATTTTCATAGTGTTTGTATAGTGCTAAGGAGTAATGCTAATGCATTGCTAGAAGATTTCATACAAAGGTTTTCAACATTTGTAACTTTACTCTTGTTGTTTTCTTTGTGATTTCTATATATATAAACATGGTCTATTCAGTTTATATATATCTTGCAATGTCTCTTGTTAGCTAAACCTTTCTTAGTTGGAATGTTCTAATCATTTAATGAGCTTTTAAGTAAGTATGATGTATGTATATATGTTTGTACTTTAGTTCTTGCTTGATAATCTATTCAAAACTTATTTTGAACTTGATCACTTAGAATAAGTAGATTTGTAAATGACCGTAAATGGCTTACAATTAAGAACTCAAGAACTAATATGGGTGAGTGTTTTACATAAAGAAAACTTTGTGAAAACCATGCTAAGTCCTAGACATAGGATAGTATAGTCCATAGGATAATTGTGGGTACTTAAAATACAAGAGTGAATTCACTTAAGCAAATTGGATAATTGTTAGGAGGCAAGATTGGCACTAACACCCCTTTCTTTATCGTGCATAGAACAAGGATCATAAGAGCTGGTAATGATACTCAAGAAAGTGACAGAAAAGGCACATTGCTAATGCAACAAAGATTCAAATGTAAATGCATCACATAACGCATCATACACTTATAAGTAAATTACTTGATGAAGACATTCCAACTAGCTTTTCTCTTTACACTATCAACATTTTTACTTGTTTTCTTTCTAACTTAGTTGTGATCATCAACAAAATCCAAAATTATTTTGTTACTTAGTGACTTTACACTTTATTACTTTATATTATTTTAAAAGTGAGTTTTTCAATCTCTGTGGGTTCGATCTTTTACTACTTGTTTTTGACAAGTTGTATACTTGCACACAAGTGTATGTGTTTTCCATGCACCAAGTTTTTGGTGCCGTTGTTTCTGGGATTGAAGTAAATTCTTTTTAAAATTCGATATATAGTAATTTAGTGTTGTATATAAATTCTGGTTTTTAAAGTTTCACAACAAAAGTACATGGTACTTAGTATATGTACAGTAACTGTAAATGTAACTCCGTAATATAGTTTAGATCTAGAAATAGAAAGAAAATTCAGGAGATTGCTAAGACTCCGTAAATGTAATCAACAAGCTTGCAACATGTCATTCGGTGAAGAACAAAGCTCAAGGCCACACTCGCAAGAGGAGGCCCCGGTTCACAAAGATGCCATCAAGAAGAAGTTCATAGGGAAAATCTCATCCACATGGATCACATAGGTATGATTAATGATAGAGATAGACCTATGAGGATTATGCTCGCTTGATCATCAAAACATGCAAACTAGCATAAATAGACCTCATATTGATGCCATGCATTTTGAATTTAAACCTATGATGTTTCAAATGCTTCAAACTATTGGTCAATTTGGAGGATCTCCTCATGAAGATCCTCATTTGCATTTAAGGCAATTTCTAGAAGTATGTAGTAATTTTATTATACCCTGTGTTAGTGAAAATGCATTTAGATTAAGGTTATTTCCATATTCTTTGAGAGATAGAGCCAAGGCTTGGCTAAATTCTTTAGAGCCTAACTCTATGCATTCAAGGCTTGAACTATTCCCACCTATCAAAAATGCCAAAGTTAAGAAATGATATTACATCTTTTAGACAAAAAGAGTTTGAGTCTTTATTTGAAGCATGGGAAAGATGGAAGGAACTTTTGAGAAAATGTTCTCATCATGGTTTACTCGTTATTATTCAAATGGAAACATTTTATAATGGTTTAGAACCTCAAACCGTAATAATGCTTGATGCATCATCCGTGGAGTGTTATTAAATGGTCATACAATGAAGCATGTGAATTAATTGATAGAATAGCAACTAATAGCTCTAGTTGGCTCATCGAGAGGGTAAGTGCTCAAAAGAAACCATCGTGGGTACATGAAATCAATGATATATCCGCTCTATCCGCTCAAGTAGCCACTCTAGCTAATTTGATGAAAAACTTCACTCGCAATGCTATCGTGATCTAATGCAAGTGCATCACCGTAAAATCACTGCAAAGCAAA
Organism: Oxytropis ochrocephala; assembly: GCA_020916435.1. Lineage (NCBI taxonomy): Eukaryota > Viridiplantae > Streptophyta > Magnoliopsida > Fabales > Fabaceae > Oxytropis > Oxytropis ochrocephala. Next base: position 20,237,094 of record CM037093.1, read on the forward strand.
GAAGAGAACAAGTACCTCCGTGCACACCTAGTTGTGTGTACCGTGGAGGAGGTCACTTGTATGAGGAGTGTTCTAGCAACCCTATCTCTGTAAATTATGTAGGTTATAATAGGAATAACAACCCTTATTTCAACACTTATAATCCCGGTTGGAAAGATCATCCAAATTTTAGATGGAGCAACAATAGTGCACTCCGCACTCTAGAATCGCTCCAACTACACCAACCAACCCACCAGATTCCCCACTCAAAATAACCAAAGAAACTCTCAACCTACCACCGAGAATTCTCTAGAAACCATGCTTAAAGCATTTATAGGTGAATCTAGAACTGCTAGACAAACCCAAGATGCTTCCATTAAGAACTTAGAGAATCAAGTTGGTCAATTAGCCACACTCAGATCAAAGGCCACAAGGTGCCTTACCTTCAAATACTGAGGCTTACTCCTTCCCAAACCAAAGGAAAAGAGCAGGTTAAGGCTATTTCACTAAGAAGTGGTAAGGATCTTGTAGAGTTAATCGAGAAGGAAAGTGTAGAAAAGGGAGAAAAAGCCAAAAATCAAAAGAAACCAATGCGAAGCATCTAGTGCTCCCGCATCACAAGAAGTTCAAAGTCCACTACCTAAGTTAGTACCTGAATACCCTCCTCCTCCTTATCCTCAAAGACCTAAAAACACATGAGGAGAAGCAGCTTTGGTAAATTCTTAGAGGTACTAAAACAATTACACATCAATGTTCCCTTAGTAGAAGCCCTCCAACAAATGCCAAATTATGCAAAATTTATGAAGGATGTGCTTACTAAGAGAAGAAGATTAGGTGAGTTTGAAACAATTGCCATGACAGAAGATTGTAGTTTGCTTATGCAAAATAAGATTCCTAGAAATTGAAGGATCTGTAGTTTTACAATTCCATTTTCTATAGGAAAATCCTATACTCGGGTAAAGCTTTATGTGATTTAGGTGCAAGCATCAACTTGATGCCTAAATCTATTTTTGACCAGCTTAGAAATTGGAAATGCAAAACCAACCATCGTGACACTTCAATTAGCCGATGTGATCAATAGCCTATCCTCGAAGGTATCATAGAAGACATCCTAGTTAAGGTAGACAAATTTGTATTCCCTGTAGATTTTGTTATCCTTGACTTTGATGCAGATAAGGAAGTGCCTATTATCCTAGGTAGACCATTTTTTTAGCAACCGGTAAAACCATAATTGATGTGCAAAAAGGTGAACTCACTATGAGAGTGAATGATCAAGAGATATAATTCAATGTAATGAATGCTATGAAGTATCCCCGCAGAGGATACGTAAGAGTGTTCATCCTTATTCTCTCTAGATCAATTGGTAGAAAAACAATTTTACAAGCAAGATGATCATTTAGCCAATGCAGATGCATTAGATGCAATTTGCATTGCTAGATGATGAAATACTAGAAAAGGAAAATCGCCAATAGAAAACTCTTGTAAGGAAATATGGGCTAGGACTTATGAACCACTCAATCTTGAGGATCCAATTCTCAAGAAGAACTTACCTCAATAGAACAACCTCCTAAGTTAGAATTGAAGATATCGCTCGAACACCTTAAGTATGCCTTCTTAGGAACAGATGAGACTTTACCTGTTATCATTGCTTCTGATTTAACATCAAAACAGGAGAGTGATCTCATTAGTACTCTAAAGAAGCATACCAAGGCTATAGGTTGGCAAATGGCAGATATCAAAGGAATTAGTTCTTCTATATGCATGCATAGAGTCATTTTGGAAGAAAATTCCAAAAATAGCATAGAGAGTCAAAGAAGACTAAATCCTATTATGAAAGAGGTTGTGAAAAAGGAAATTATTAAGTGGCTAGATGCTGGAATCATATACTCCTATATCGCATAAAGCTGCTTGGGTAAGCCTCACAATGTGTACCAAAGAAAGGGGGTGTGACAAAGAATAGCCAATGAAAAGAATGAGTTGATACCAACTAGAATCACATAGGTGGAGAATCAGATGGATTACGTAAAACTCAACAAAGCTACCAAAAAGGATCACTTTCCTTTACCATTCATAGACCAAATGTTAGATAGACTAGCAGGGAAAGAATTTTATTGTTTCCTAGATGGCTATTCAGGCTACAATCAAATAGCCATTGAGCCTAAGGATCAGCATAAAACCACCTTTACATGCCCTTATGGAACCTTTGCCTTTAGAAGGATGCCATTTGGCTTATGTAATGCACCTGCTACATTCCAAAGATGCATGATGTCTATATTCTCAGATTTCATTGAGCAATCAATGGAAGTATTCATGGATGATTTCTCTATCTTTGGAGAGACATTTCAAGTTTGTTTAACAAACTTGGAACAAATTCTCAAGAGATGTGAAGAAACAAATTTAGTCTTAAATTGGGAAAAGTGCCATTTCATGGTACAAGAATGCATTGTGTTAGGACATAGAATTTCAAAGAAAGGTCTAGAGGTAGACAAAGCTAAAGTTGATGTCATTGAGAATCTACCACCACCAAATACAGTTAAATGTATCAGGAGCTTCTTAGGCCATGCTGGTTTTTATAGAAGGTTTATCAAAGATTTTTCAAAAATCTCAAAACCATTATATATGCTTCTGCAACATGATGTAGAATTCAACTTTGATGAATCTTGTATAGAAGCTTTTGACAAGCTTAGAAAGGCATTGGTGACAAAGACTAATTATAGTAACTCCGCATTGGAGTAGGCCATTTGAATTAATGTGTGATGCTAGTGACTTTGCAGTAGGAGCAGTCCTAGGGCAAAGGTATGATAAGGTCTTTCATTCCATATACTATGCTAGCAAGACATTAATTGAAGCTCAGGTGAACTACACAGTTACAGAAAAGGAATTATTAGCTGTGGTATTTGCATTTGAAAAATTCAGATCATACTTAGTTGGCACTAAGATTATTGTCTATACTGATCACTCTGCCATTAAGTATCTAATTTCAAAGAAGGATGCAAAACCAAGGTTGATAAGGTGGATTTTACTCCTACAAGAATTTGATCTTGAAATTAGAGACAAAAAAGGAGTAGAAAACCAAGTAGCAGACCATTTATCAAGGATTGAAGGAGAATCACTTGGTACACAAAGAGAAGAAATCAAGGAAAGCTTTTCAGATGAGAAACTATTGGCAATCACAATCAATGCAAAACATGAAACTGCATTTGCTATAAGCAATGCAGGAGCATCAAATGCACCTGCACCATGGTTTGCTGATATTGTAAATTTCCTTGCAAGCAAAGTAGTACCAGTGAGTATGACATATCAACAAAGGAAAAAATTCTTCCACATGGTTAAACAATACTATTGGGATGATCCATTCCTTTACAAGATGTGCCCTGATCAATTAATGAGGAAATGCATACCAAGAGGAGCAACAAGCAAAGGCTTCTCGCATTGCCATTCTCGCACCTTATGGAGGACATTTTGGAAGCACTAGAACAAAGCAGCCTAAGGTATTACAATCCGTTATTTTTGGCCTACTTTATTTAAAGATGCTTATTTTATGGTCAAACATCGTGATAAATGTCAAAGAGCAGGAATATTTTCGATAAGCATGAAATGCCTAGAACAAATATTTTAGAAATAGAATTATTTGATGTTTGGGGCATGGATTTCATGGGACCTTTTCCACCCTCTTTTGGCAATTTATATATCTTAGTAGCTGTTGATTATGTGTCCAAATGGGTAGAAGCAAAGAGCATTACCTAATAATGATGCTAAATCGTTGAGTAAGTTTCTCGCAAAGAAATATATTCACTAGATTTGGAACTCCTAGAGCTATCATTAATGATGAAGGTTCACATTTTTGCAATAAGATCATAGAAAACCTTCTAGCTAAGTATGGAGTTAAGCATAAGATAGCTACAGCCTACCATCCTCAAACTAGTGGACAAGGCACTATCCAATAGGAAATTAAGAGAATGCTAGAAAAAATGGTTAGTCCAAATAGGAAAGATTGGTCTTTACATTTGGATGATGCTTTATGGGCATATAGAACAAGATTCAAAACACCCTTAGGAATGTCCTTACAAATTAGTCTATGGAAAAGCATGCCATTTACCTCGTAGAATTGGAAAACAAATCTTATTGGACTATCAAAAGCTCAATTTCAATTTAAACAAGGCAGGTAAAAAGAGAATGATAGAGCTTGATGAGCTAGAAGAAATTAGGCAAACCTCTTATGAGAATGCTGAAATCTACAAAGCTAAGACTAAGAAATGGCATGACAAGAAAATTCATGTAAGAGAATTGAAAGAAGGAGGACTAGTTCTCGCTATACAACTCTAGGTTAAAGCTATTTCTTGGAAAACTAAGGTCAAGGTGGTCGTAACCATTTAAGTTGATAAAGGTTTATCCACATGGAGCAAGAGACTTATTTGATAAATCCTCAAACATCGCCTTCAAGGTGAATGGTCGAGAGTTAAAATGTACTATGGTGAACATGTGGTGAGAGACAAAACCACCACCTATTTGCAAAATCTCTAAGCAAAAAAGAGGTAGTCAGGCTGACAAGACTCTTAAAACAAGCGCTTAATGGGAGGCAACCCATTGTTTTTAATTATTTTTGTGCAATTTTATGTTTTTAGTTGTTTTGCAGAAATGCAGGAAACTAATGCAACTGCATCAAATGCACCTGCATTGAGGAAAAACATGCCATGCATCAGAAATTTATAAACTTGAAGAAAATTGGTTAAGTGTGAATCATAAGGCTTCAGGAAGGTTAAAGGAAGGTTAAGCAAGATTAATGACACATTGGTAGCCAAAGCAAGACACTTGGCATGATGCATGCGCAGCACGCAATGCTAACGGCTACCTAATAAATCCACTAACTTCCCTCTTCCTAAAACATAAAGCCTTTTGTTGTTACCTTTACCCCTTCATTCGTAAAATCTCACAAATTTCTCTCATCTGAAACACAAACCACTCTTCACATTTTCATCTCCAATTTTTTCTCAATCACACAAGCAATCAAAAACCTAGAAATTCAAAGCAATTACAATGGTGAAAAAGCAATCAGCACAGAAATCATCAGGCAAGCAGGCCAGAACTCCTCAGAAAGAAAAGAAGGTCATGCATGCATCATCATCATCAATCAAGAAAGGCAAAGCCAATGAATCAACAACAAGAAATGATGACAATGTTCATCTCTGGAACATGCATCTATTGCCCGAGAGAGGGTATGATTTGAAGAAGGCTAGCCCATCATTCATGTCAACAGTGGCCAATCTCAATTGGGACCACTTCGTGCTACCAAGAGGAGGCTACATTGAAGACATAGTGAGAGAGTTCTATGTTGGAATCACACCACAAGAAGGAGCAGAACATTCCTACACTTCCATGGTGAGAAGTAAACTTGTACACTTCCATGCCAAGAAATTGAATGAACATTATATGCTGAAGTATAATGGAAATGATTTTGAAAACAAAGTGGCTAAGTCCTTTAAGAAAGAAATGGAAGAATTAAGGAATAGGATTGCTATACTAAAAATGATGGGAAAAATTTACACCTAATGAGATTAAGCTTAAAAGCAATTATTTGATAAATGCATTAGGTAATTGGCATTTATTCATAGCCACTTCAATTCTGCCTACATCACATACATATGCTATGACCAAAGAGAGATTGATCTTGCTAGATACAATTCTCTCTGAGGGAAATGTAGACATAGGCAGATTGATAGCTAGGGAAATTCTTGCATGCTCAACAAAATCAAAGGGATTTATGTTTTTCCCTTGTCTTATAACTGAATTATGCATGAAAGAAGGTGTCCCTATAGCTGCTAATGAACAAAGGAAATTTCCCCCTGGTAATTTGAGTGCTGAGTGAAGGAAAAATTGAGAAATGTAAGAGGCTCCCGCACTGCAATGCAAGAGCATTACATGCAAGGCAGGGCTGTCCGAAATTTCAAAATGATCAACATGATCGGCTTCAATTGGTTTTGACAAGATCTTTGATCTTGTGGGCCAAGTGAATGCCCCTGAATTCCCAAGTTGGGTATTGAGAAGTGAAGGAGAAGAAGAAGAGGAGAAAGAGGTAGAAGAAGAAGGGAAAGGTAAAGAGAAGGTAGAGGAACCTAGCACCAAGAAGAAGGTGACTAGGAAGCAATCAAAAGGAAAGAAGAAGGTTGTAATAGAGCCTGTTGTGGAAGAAATGTATGATACAGAATCTGAGAATGAGGAATTAGAGAAGGAAATGGATGAAGAAATAGAGGAAGTTGAAGAAGAAGAAGAGAGTGATGAGGAAGTTGATGAAGAGGAGGAAGAGCAAGCTAGGGGTGTAATTCTAGAAGAAATAGCTAGGCAGAAATATGCCAAACAAACACCACAAGCCCAGCAAGAAACCCCTATCACTTCACCAGTTACCAAAACACCTATCATCTCACCAAACCAAGAATCCTCCTCCATTCTAAAATCACCATTACCCTCCCTCAATGATCCACCAGTCCTATCACAATCACCACCACAAACAACCCCTCCACCACCCTCTCCAAGAAATGAACCACAGAAAACAACTCACATGTAAGAACCAACACCGTTATGCCAACAGAACAAACAAAGACTCTTCTCGACCCAAGCAACATTATTTCTAATATTGTTTTCGCTCTTGAGAAAGAAATTGTACAGAAAGAGAAGAAGAAGGACTCAACAAAGAAGATCAAGGAGAAAAATCATCCGCACAGAGCTCAGAGCTCAAACTGCTGAGATGCAGAGTGATGCCTCGCATCACTTCACGTGCATCACAACAGCAACAACAATGCATGATGAGGCAACTATCAAACCGGTTCGGAACAAATGGCTAAACAGAAGAGGGAAGCATTGCACAACACTCGTAAGTTCTTCAAGCAACCTCGCAGGAAGGCAGCAAAATTAACACTTAAGAGGAAGAAATCGATGTAGCCAAGATCGATGCACTGCATCAATTCCAACAAATTCCTCGCAACTACACTAGAAGTAGGAGGTGCATCCGCACTCTGCTGTAAGAAACTCCAAGCAAGCCCAAAGAGAAGAAGCAGAAGGTGAAACACACTCCTCCAAGCAGCAAAGCACCGTAATCGGAGAGTGGAGCAAAGAAATGAGTATCACTTTACAAGTTTTCACATAAACCGCTATAAACTTGTTTTGTTTCTATCCGACTATTTCCTGGTTGTACTAATCCTCTCCCCTATTTTGAACAAATGATTTGTATTTCTCAACAAATTTGTAAAGTGAGGGCATCGCAACCCCTTAAGTTTGGGGGATTTGCATGTTATGTTATATTTTGCATGTTATGTTATGTTTTAATATGTTTTTTATCTAATATGTTGTGTGTTTAAAATTAATATGTTTTATATAGTATATATATATATATATATATATATATATATATATATATATATATATATATATATATATGTTTTTAAGTAATTTTTAGTTTGTTTAAATATTAGATGTACTTAACAAAGTAGTATCTAAATATTTTAGTAGAAAAGATCTGGTTTTTCAAAAATATGGTGAAAGCCCTATGGATGGAATTTTTATGATGAAAAGAGAAAAAGAAGCCTTATTTCTTAGAAAAACCAAAATTATTTTTACTTCAACACTTCAAAACGAGTTTGTGAAAAGAACCTTGCTATTTAAAAGATCAACTGATGCAAGGGAATTTTTGGTAAGCTTAGGTCAAAACAAAGCTTTACTAAAAAGAAAGAAGAGCTTAAAGAATTAAGTTTGGGGGTGTTTTATGAAAACAAAGGCTGAATTTCAAAAGTGTAAAGAGTAAACAATGTAGAAAAAGAATACAAAAATGTGGACAAAGCCATATATCCCGAATCTTTTGAAACTATACCGTGCCTAAGTACATGAATGCATCCGAGGTCAAAGACTGTGCCATGCAGAATAAATGTATCCGGAGGATAGTTCAAAATCGAACTTGTGCCAAAGTGCAAAGAAAAAATATATGCATCTGGAGGTCAAAGACCTGTGCCAAAGTGCATTTGCATCTGGAGGTCAGTGAGGAAGGTAATATGAGCTAGAAAAAGAAAAGCATTATCGGTGGCAATGCATCAATGTAAATCAGATCAAGAAAAAGCAAAATGCGAAAAAATCAATGCACAAAACACTTCAAAGAAATATTGCATCTGCTCAAAAGATCCACAAAAAAAAAATAGAAAAGTGCATTGACTCAAAAGCTTTGAAACAATCAACCAAGCCCTTTTTGATTTTAGAACTCCCCAACACTTGAGAAAATTTTGTGAGTCTAAACTCTCTTTTGAAATATATTTTGGTGTGACTAAAGATGAACCAATCCTTTCAAAGGCTAGGAGGAAATTTTTCACTTAGTCTTGGAACCAATCTCAACTCAAGTGGGTTCACACACACACAAAAGAGTTTGAATAGCTTTGGTAGTTTTGAAGAAATAAAGGCACAAGAAAGATTGTTGAGAAATGAAGTTCATAGGAACTCCTCATAAAAATCCAAAAATCAAACTGATCTATCTTCTAGAATTATAGTTTTTAAATAGTTTGTCTTTGTCATTACTATGACAAGCAATGGTTTAAGTTTATGTGTGATAACTCTATTTTATATAGAGTATTTCATATGTTTAAACTTAGTATTTGCTCTCTTTCAAGTAATAATAAAGAGTTTATATAGTATTTTATGTGATATATGATAACTTGAGTGATTTGAATGGTTATAGTTATTATTAGGCCATTTTGGATATATTGTGGTATGTTTGATGTTTTTGTTCAAGGCTGCAGTCTCAATGCTAATCGCATCAATGCTCCCGTGACCGATCCTCGCATCAAATTCTCGTGACTACTCGATGAATAAGCACTGTTTCATATGCATCCACTTGCAAGTGATGACCTCCCCGCTTGGTTCTCTCGATGCCATCCAACCTTGTATAGTAGGCGCCTACCATTCACACATAGCTATAGGCATAGCTTGGAAGAGTCACCAACATAGGGACACATGTTCACACATCAATGAACCGCCCTATGTGATTAGTCAAAGATTTCAACATGGATAAACCTCTGGAAAGCAACTACAGCTATGATCCACTCAAGATGACTTCAACATGAAGGAAGGAAGCACCTCACTTGAAGGCTATAAAAGGACCTCACATCTTCATTTGGAAATATATCACAATCCATAAGTTAGATCAAAATTTCAATATACATAGTTAGTTTTTATATTTTTAGAGGAAGAGGAAGGAATTCATAATTCCTCCTTAACTCATTTTCATAGTGTTTGTATAGTGCTAAGGAGTAATGCTAGTGCATTGCTAGAAGATTTCATACAAAGGTTTTCAACATTTGTAACTTTACTCTTGTTGTTTCTCTTTTGTGATTTCTATATATATAAACATGGTCTATTCAGTTTATATATATCTTGCAATGTCTCTTGTTAGCTAAACCTTTCTTAGTTGGAATGTTCTAATCATTTAATGAGCTTTTAAGTAAGTATGATGTATGTATGTATGTTTGTACTTTAGTTCTTGCTTGATAATCTTTTCAAAACTTATTTTGAACTTGATCACTTAGAATAAGTAGATTTGTAAATGACCGTAAATGGCTTACAATTAAGAACTCAAGAACTAATATGGGTGAGTGTTTTACATAAAGAAAACTTTGTGAAAACCATGCTAAGTCCTAGACATAGGATAGTATAGTCCATAGGATAATTGTGGGTACTTAAAATACAAGAGTGAATTCACTTAAGCAAATTGGATAATTGTTAGGAGGCAAGATTGACACTAACACACCTTTCTTTATCGTGATAGAACAATGATCATAAGAGTTGGTAATGATACTCTCAAGAAAGTGACCGAAAGGCACATTGCTAATGCAACAAAGATTCAAAGGCAAACGCATCACATACTGCATCATACACTTATAAGTAAATTACTTGATGAAGACATTTCAACTAGCTTTTCTCTTTTACACTATCAACATTTTTTACTTGTTTTCTTTCTAACTTAGTTGTGATCATCAAACAAAATCCAAAATTATTTTGTTACTTAGTGACTTTACACTTTATTACTTTATATTATTTTAAAAGTGAGTTTTTCAATCTCGTGTTCGATCTTTTACTACTTGTTTTTGGACAGTGTATACTTGCACACAAGTGTATGTGTTTTCCATGCACCAACTGGATGCAACTACAATAGTATGTGCCTTTTCATCACTTTCTTCAGAGTTTCATTACAAGCTTCCTATATCTAGGCATGCTAAATAGGTTCACTCCTCGCCTCTTAAGCTCCCACCGTATCACCCTAAGAACTATGTTATCCTATGTCTAGGACTTAACACGGTTTTAACAAGCAATTCCTTATTAAAGCTAGTTTAACAAATATGTTGTTACAAACACTCATTCTTATTAACTCTTGATTTCTTAAATGTAACCCTATGTCCATTGCTACAAGTCTACCAATTCTATAGTGATCAATTCTAGAATAAGCTTTGAAAGAAGTATTACACAAGAGTTAAAATGTATACACTACATAAACCACATTTACTTACTTAGAAGTTCATTACAAGGCTACAACATCTCAACTAAGGGAATTTAGCTCATATTACTCATTATATAATAGAGAGAATCGCAAAGAGCATAATCAAATGAGTAATATAACAAAAGAACTCAAAAGGATAGAGATTACACAAATAGGAGATCTTTTGCACGAGTTTCCCAATTGTTGATGTACAAGATGATTTCCTTACACAAGTTTCCTCCAAGTAGAAGTGAAGGGAGTGGTTGTCAAGCACCTCCTTACCTTCCTTCTCTTCGTAATAAAAACTAAACCTAAGCTATGAATACAAATAAACTAAGTGATCCTTTAAGAATTGGATGAAGGATGCTTTCCAAGTGAAGAGATGGCTTCTATTTATAGGCAAGTGAGCTTTCCTCCCTTGGAGGGTTTCCTTTGGCGCGAATTTGCAACTGAGATCAGTAACCATGGTTAGTTGCAGACCTCCCATCAAGCAAGTTGCTCAAGTTGGTCGTTTGCATGAAGTTCACATGGGGTGGTCCAATAAAGAAGTGTCACATGTCCTTGAGTAAGTGAGCTTCTCAACTTGTCTTTGATAGTGGTCGCTGATTTCTGCAAGTGGATATGCTCCAGATGGCACGGCGTCACATATCAAGTGTTTAAGCATCAAATTGGTTCTCTGATGTTTTGGTGCAAAGTCTTTGGTTTAGCAGTGTAGGCGGTGTAGGCACTCCTAGTGCAGGCAGTGTGGGTACACCTGAAGTAGCTGCACTGAACAAAACATCAAACCTAACAAGATATATGCATTTTGCCTAATTCATTGTCCTAATCCTTGTGAATCCTTAAAATGTTGTTTCTTAATAAATAAGCTATATTTACATATTAATGTACTTGAAAATAAACAATAATTTAAATTTAAATGTATAAATAACTCTATATAAAATAGAGTTATCAACCTTTCCACTTGGTAGATACTAAGAAGAGCCTACTTAAAAAGACTAGCTCAAGGGAGCATTTACCACCCAATTATCATGCCAAAATGGAGGTAGAACGACCATTCCCAATTTTTCCAACAACATTTTTTGGGGTAACAAACTATGGACCACATAAACCAATAGAATTTATTTACTCCTGTGGTTCCTCCCATAGGAACCTCCATTGAATTTGGACAATCAAAGTGTTAAACCTTCATCGATATCTTCAAAAAGGACATGAAGAATATAGGGATACTAATCTTGATGCGGCACGTATATGCTCATCTCAACGACGAAAGGCGACATGCATGGCTGACTCTACTTTCAGAGTTACTATTAATGGTGGGGTTTTTGAGATCTAAGAGTCACTACTTTCAGATTAGTTTATTTTTGTTTTTGATAAACTTCTTATCAGATGAGGTTGTTTACCAATAGACGAATATACTTATCTTCTAGCTTAGTTGGAGATAGCTAGCACAAAGACGTACATGACGAGAAGGAGAAGTCAATTTTATTGCCAATCCCGTTAACAACTGTGATCTATACATGATGCAGATATGATTTCTAAAGTTGCAATTTTTTAAATCTCTTTAATTATATGTGCCCTAACAAACCTAAAATCCCATACCTCCTCTCTCATGTTAAAAAGTAAAAATTACTCCACTTACATGGAAAATGGAAGCTGTCTCATTAATATATGTAATGAAATAAAAATATATAGAAGGAATTTAATAATTAATACAATTGAAAATATCTATATTATATATAACCATGAACCGACACATAAAAGATCCACCTAATCAACCACGCCAATAAATATGTCAAGACCAATTAAATCCACCTCAAAGATTTTGAACCATGTGGCGTAATTGCACACAACAAAGATATAAATTTCGGCTTTAACCATGAATCGACAATGAATGCAAATTGACTCAAATCGCATATAAATGCATATCAATTTCGCTTTAAAATGGCATTCAATCGATACATTAAAGCATTAAATTCCCATGATATGAAATTCTTAATTTGCTTCGCCAAATAATTAATATCATCAATTTTGAAATTAATGAAGATCTTTAAAAGAAGGTTGAGGAAAACGCACAAGGTAATGCAAACAGTAAATGGAAAGTCTATCGATAATAGGATATTAGAAATCGTTGTCGCTTAATGAGGAAGGATCTTTCCAAGTTTTTTCAAGCAAAACTAACCCGTTATAATCTCAAGTTCCTCCTCCCGATTTCTTTTCAAAACGGAGATGTCCAGTTTTTGGGTAGCAGGAATATCTCACTTCCCTATTACTAATATGTCAATTATCGAGGGTAAAAATATCGTAATTGAATATAAAACATAACAAGCTTGAGATGTCCGGTTTTACGATATGATTGTAAGTCATGGACCGTTTTTTTTTTAAAAAAAAAAATTAAACATGATCAATAGCATTTAAAGGAGAATTAAAGAGAGTATTGAATAGTAATAAAAGGCATTGTCTCATTGATGGTTTTGTGTATATTGCACATGTTGATCAATAGTATAGCTGCTATAATTGAGGTTTCAATAAAACCAAGTCATTTTTACAAACGTAATGTAGCAGACCAAGTCATTTGTCATATTAGTTTATAATCTACTCTTTTCTCTATTTTCTTTTCACAAAATTTATTGAAAATGTAAATTTATTTTTTTTAACATCAAGTCACTTTGTTAAAACCAAGTCACTTTGGTTTTCTAAAATCAATATGTTTTTTCAAACGAATAAAGGTATCAGAAGGAATAATCGGGGCTATTGACCCTCTTCCTCAAGAAAAATTCAAAAATATAATGACCCTTAGTCATATTAGTTCTTAAGCCTTCAAGAGAAATCATTCGAGTGGTGGGGTTGGTCGAAAGTTAATAAATTCTGATCCACTATTCTAGCCCAATATCATTCAAAAGACTTTATTGGCTGTTTTGCCCAATTATCCTACCCCACACACTCCATATAGTGATAGCCTATATATATATATAAGAAGTATGAACAACCTTAATGATCTTTCTAATCGTGTGTAACTTAAAAATCAATCAAGTCGATTTGTCAACCCTACTACAACAAAGTGGTAATGGCTTAATCTCAAAAAAAAAAACAATGGTAATGGCTTGCTCATCCAAGGCAATTGTTCCAGCCCTAAAAACCCCCCTACGCTGCTACACTTGAGACAGGGGACTTTGTCGTGCCACCATCATCAAGCTACTTCGTAAGTGGTATGTGTTTCCAAAATTCGGAGGGAACCGATGGCTGTGGAGATGGTCTTCGTGGATTCAGAGGTAACTTTTAATCTCCGATTTATCTGAATACATAAAGAAAATATCTCAGTTAGTGTTGAAAAAATCAGATCTCTAAATGTGGTATAGATACATGTTATCTGTAATGTTACTTCAAATGATTTGTATGTAATCATACTTGATTTGTGAATCAGCTATGTATATAAAACGTGTAGTTCTATCATCGTGAGATACATCATGCATCATCTATGTTCTATACCCTTTATAGTATGTATAAATCATATTGCCAAATGTGCATTTATGCATTCGATTTTACTTTTTCACTCTCTAAATAACGATTACCATATATATTATTAACAGAGAAGAGATATAAGGAAATATATATAACGGAACAGTTGCGTACGTATCAGGAAATCTGATAGATCGTCTACAAATTTGTACCTATGATGAATGCAATATGAACTCTTATTTCAAGAAACCATGTATTCTCGTAGTAAATTTAAATTGTGCTCAACATCTATGGCAGGGCACGACAATACGGGGGCGTGTTGACAAGATGCACGTCTACATCCATGACCAACATTTACACGAAGGTCATGTGTATTCGATTAGCAAGTTTGCTGTCAGTTCGAATGTCGGTGCTTTCCGTGCAACTAGGCATAACTACAAAATGACCATCAACATGAAAACACTCATAAGGCCGGCGGCCTAAAAAAGGACAAAGATCGACCACGAATACATCTTCACACCACCGGAAGAATGTTTTGACAAGTCATTTAACAGGGACTACTTGGTTGGTATGTATATTTTCAAACTTTTACATAGTCAAAATATTATTCACTAATTATTAAGGCATATATCACCCTTCAATGTTGCAGATATTAGTGGTATCTTGATTGGTGTGTACCCTGAGTATGAATTCCTTAAGACACACTTGATCATCACACATTTGTGAGATTTTGTTTTCCTTATAAATTTTTTTTAGGCATATAGTATTATTATATGAGGCGCTCCATACACATTTGGTAATTAAATAAATTAGATGAAACACTTTGTGCAAACTTTGAGGAATTACACATTTTGGAATTACTCATTTGGTAATTAAATAAATTAGATCAAACATATATATATATATATATTACAAAATTTAATTTCATAGTTGTATATACGTATTTAACCTTATTAAATTTTGTTTATTGAAACACATCAAATACATGTATTTGACTAAATCCAATATTTAGATTAGTTATCTTACGCCTATTAACAAATGAATCGTCGACGACGCGCTTGGCACTAAGTCAATTAGACTAGTGTATATATATATATATACACTACGTAAAAGCGGCTTTTAGTTACGGTGGATTGTCCACGGTTATATTGACCGTGGCCAACACAATAATAGGTTGACTGTTAGCTACCCTTTAACCGTGGCAAAGATACGGAAAAATTTACAAATAAAAATTTCACTATTAGCTACCCTTCGACCGTGGCAAAGTAACGAAATGTTTTAAATAAAAATTTTCTTTGTTAGCTATCGTTTGACCGTGGCAAATAAACCGGGAATTTTCAACGTAGCTAAAATAGAAGAAAGGTAAACTCTAATCTCTCTCCTCGAAAATTTTATTCTTCACCTAGGGTTCCCACGCTTTCCCCCTTTCATTCTTTTTGCCCATTCTTCCTCATTCTCTGTTAATTGCTAGAGAAAGGTAAACTCTAATCTCTCTCTCTCTCACTTTCCTCATTCTTCCTCATTCTCTCTGTTAATTGCTATGGTGCGGGCTTTCTAAATGGGAGAAATTTGAAGAAGCTATGTTACCATTTCGTGATTAAGTCATCCGTTTTAGTTTGGACTCTTCTTAACCGTGAGTCAATTTTTTCTCATCTTCTTTCATTTTCTCATCTATAAATGTTAGGGTTTTATCCGGTTACGATTTTCATGGTTTTGATTTTCATTGGTTCGATTTTCATTGCCTTCTCCCTTTTAGGTTCATTTCTTGTTTTTCGATTGAGCTTCATTTCTTGTTTTTCTCGCTATTGATTTCTTTGCTTCTTTGTTCATTTCTGGTCCCTTCTTTGTTTGACGTTGAAACAAGAACAAAGAAGAACACTGGTTTTAGTTTTGGTTTTATGAGTTTTTATTTCTTGTTCTAACTTAATTGGAATGCTTACATTTGGAATGACTTTGTATTTCTCTAATTGGTTAATCGAGCTTCTGCTTTGTGATTCTATATGGTTTTGATCAATGAAATTGTAGAAGTAGAGGATGTAGTTCATGAAATTGATTTTTTCTCGATTTCTTTAGTAAAGTTGATTTGATTTGATTAATCTTATCATATTTAGTTGTTATTGTTTGCTAAAAGTATCTGGATAACTTCACTATGAAGTTTATGCTTTTTCTGATTTCTGCATCTCTTCTGACTCACACTCTGAGCTTTTTTCCTTTGTTTTTCTTAATATTCATTTCCTTGTCACTGATTAATTCTGCAATTTTCTAAAAATTTTCCCTTTTAGTTATCTTTTCTTTTTGATCAAGAAAAACAGTGATATATAGAAGTGGTCATCGGTTGCTGGGCTGGAAATTCCTACTAGTCCATTCCATTTTTTTCTTTATTATTTCTTTCAGTAAAAAGAAGTAAATAGAAAGAATAAATTCTTGACTTGGTATGGAAATCCAATTGTTGGCTTTCATTGTTGTTGGCCTATTTTGGTTTCATATTTCATGTTAGGCTTTATTACTTTTGAAGTGGATGCTAGACAGTTAGACTTTTATCATTAGTAATCAATATATTTGGACTGTTTATATTCTCATTGTGTATTGGCACCATGAAATTTGAATGCTATTTACAAATGACTATTAGGTAAATATTATGTAGTAATGAATTTCTAAAAAAAAAATAAAAAAATTAAGTTAGCTACGGTTAAACCGTAGTTAAATGCTTCCCGAATATGCGCCAAATTCTCGCGCTTAGTTAGACAATTTGTGACCGTAGCTAAAATACACGCGTGTGCAAAACCAAGTGGATGATTTGGCTCTTTGGAGAACAGTAGCTAAATTCTACGGATAACCGTAGGTAACTAAATGTCTCCACGGTTTCCGTAAGCGTGGCTACCGAGAAAAAAGACCGTGGCTAACATTTGGCGACGCCAGGTCCTTTCACGGTTACAAGATCTTTGATCTTGTGGGCCAAGTGAATGCCCCTGAATTCCCAAGTTGGGTATTGAGAAGTGAAGGAGAAGAAGAAGAGGAGAAAGAGGTAGAAGAAGAAGGGAAAGGTAAAGAGAAGGTAGAGGAACCTAGCACCAAGAAGAAGGTGACTAGGAAGCAATCAAAAGGAAAGAAGAAGGTTGTAATAGAGCCTGTTGTGGAAGAAATGTATGATCTGAGAATCGAGAATGAGGAATTAGAGAAGGAAATGGATGAAGAAATAGAGGAAGTTGAAGAAGAAGAAGAGAGTGATGAGGAAGTTGATGAAGAGGAGGAAGAGCAAGCTAGGGGTGTAATTCTAGAAGAAATAGCTAGGCAGAAATATGCCAAACAAACACCACAAGCCCAGCAAGAAACCCCTATCACTTCACCAGTTACCAAAACACCTATCATCTCACCAAACCAAGAATCCTCCTCCATTCTAAAATCACCATTACCCTCCTCAATGATCCATCCGGTCCTATCACAATCACCACCACAAACAACCCCTCCACCACCTCTCCAAGAAATGAACCACGTAAAACAACTCACACAGAAGAACCAACACCGTTATGCCAACAGAACAAATAAAGACCTTCTGACCCAAGCAACATTATTTCTAATATTGTTTCTGCTCTTGAGAAAGAAATTGTACAGGAAAGAGAAGAAGAAGGACTCAACAAAGAAGATCAAGGAGAAAAATCATCTGCACAGGAGCCTGTAGCTCAAACTGTTGAGATGCAGAGTGATGCTCCTGCATCACTTGCTGCTGCATCACAACAGGCAACAACAATGCATGATGAGGCAACTATCAAACTGGTTCTGGAACAAATGGCTAAACAGAAGAGGGAAGCATTGCACAACACTCAGAAGTTCTTCAAGCAACCTGCAGGAAGGCAGGCAAAATTAACACTTAAGAGGAAGAAATGATGTGCGAGCCAAGATCGATGCACTGCATCAATTCCAGAACAAATTCCTGCAACTACACCAGAAGTAGGAGGTGCATCTGCACCTACAGAAGAAACTCCAAGCAAGCCCAAAGAGAAGAAGCAGAAGGTGAAACACACTCCTCCAAGCAGGCAAAGCACCAGAATCAGGAGTGGAGCAAAGAAATGAGTATCACTTTACAAGTTTTCACATAAACTGCTATAAACTTGTTTTGTTTCTATCTGACTATTTCCCTGGTTGTACTAATCCTCTCCCTATTTTGAACAAATGATTTGTATTTCTCGAACAAATTTGCGGTGAAGAGGCACTGCAACCCCTTAAGTTTGGGGGATTTGCATGTTATGTTATATTTTGCATGTTATGTTATGTTTTAATATGTTTTTTATCTAATATGTTGTGTGTTTAAAATTAATATGTTTTATATAGTATATATATATATATATATATATATATATATATATATATATATATGTTTTTAAGTAATTTTTAGTTTGTTTAAATATTAGATGTACTTAACAAAGTAGTATCTAAATATTTTAGTAGAAAAGATCAGTTTTTCAAAAATATGGTGAAAGCCCTATGGATGGAATTTTTATGATGAAAAAGAGAAAAAGAAGCCTTATTTCTTAGAAAAACCAAAATTATTTTTACTTCAACACTTCAAAACTGAGTTTGTGAAAAGAACCTTGCTATTTAAAAGATCAATCTGATGCAAGGGGAATTTTTGGTAAGCTTAGGTCAAAACAAAGCTTTACTAAAAAGAAAGAAGAGCTTAAAGAATTAAGTTTGGGGGTGTTTTATGAAAACAAAGGCTGAATTTCAAAAGTGTAAAGAGTAAACAATGTAGAAAAAGAATACAAAAATGTGGACAAAGCCATATCCTGAATCTTTTGAAACTATACCTGTGCCTAAGTACATGAATGCATCTGGAGGTCAAAGACCTGTGCCATGCAGGAATAAATGTATCTGGAGGATAGTTCAAAAACTGAACTTGTGCCAAAGTGCAAAGAAAAAATATATGCATCTGGAGGTCAAAGACCTGTGCCAAAGTGCATTTGCATCTGGAGGTCAGTGAGGAAGGTAATATGAGCTAGAAAAAGAAAAGCATTATCGGTGGGTGTTGCATCAATGTAAATCAGATCAAGAAAAAGCAAAATGCAGAAAAAAATCAATGCACAAAACACTTCAAAGAAATATTGCATCTGCTCAAAAGATCCACAAAAAAAAAATAGAAAAGTGCATTGACTCAAAAGCTTTGAAACAATCAACCAAGCCCTTTTTGATTTTAGAACTCCCCAACACTTGAGAAAATTTTGTGAGTCTAAACTCTCTTTTGAAATATATTTTGGTGTGACCAAAGATGAACCAATCCTTTCAAAGGCTAGGAGGAAATTTTTCACTTAGTCTTGGAACCAATCTCAACTCAGTGGGTTCACACACACACAAAAGAGTTTGAATAGCTTTGGTAGTTTTGAAGAAATAAAGGCACAAGAAAGATTGTTGAGAAATGAAGTTCATAGGGAACTCCTCATAAAAATCCAAAAATCAAACTGATCTATCTTCTAGAATTATAGTTTTTAAATAGTTTGTCTTTGTCATTACTTGCGGACAAGCAATGGTTTAAGTTTGCGGGTGTGATAACTCTATTTTATATAGAGTATTTCATATGTTTAAACTTAGTATTTGCTCTCTTTCAAGTAATAATAAAGAGTTTATATAGTATTTTATGTGATATATGATAACTTGAGTGATTTGAATGGTTATAGTTATTATTAGGCCATTTTGGATATATTGTGGTATGTTTGATGTTTTTGTTCAGTGCAGTCTCAATGCTAACTGCATCAATGCTCTCGTGACCGATCCTCGCATCAAATTCTCGCACTACTCGATGAATAAGCACTGTTTCATATGCATCCACTTGCAAGTGATGACCTCCCGCTTGGTTCTCTCGATGCCATCCAACCTTGTATAGTAGGCGCTACCATTCACACATAGCTATAGGCATAGCTTGGAAGAGTCACCAACATAGGGACACATGTTCACACATCAATGAACCGCCCTATGTGATTAGTCAAAGATTTCAACATGGATAAACCTCTCGGAAAGCAACTACAGCTATGATCCACTCAAGATGACTTCAACATGAAGGAAGGAAGCACCTCACTTGAAGGCTATAAAAGGACCTCACATCTTCATTTGGAAATATATCACAATCCATAAGTTAGATCAAAATTTCAATATACATAGTTAGTTTTTATATTTTTAGAGGAAGAGGAAGGAATTCATAATTCCTCCTTAACTCATTTTCATAGTGTTTGTATAGTGCTAAGGAGTAATGCTAGTGCATTGCTAGAAGATTTCATACAAAGGTTTTCAACATTTGTAACTTTACTCTTGTTGTTTCTCTTTTGTGATTTCTATATATATAAACATGGTCTATTCAGTTTATATATATCTTGCAATGTCTCTTGTTAGCTAAACCTTTCTTAGTTGGAATGTTCTAATCATTTAATGAGCTTTTAAGTAAGTATGATGTATGTATGTATGTTTGTACTTTAGTTCTTGCTTGATAATCTTTTCAAAACTTATTTTGAACTTGATCACTTAGAATAAGTAGATTTGTAAATGACCAGAAATGGCTTACAATTAAGAACTCAAGAACTAATATGGGTGAGTGTTTTACATAAAGAAAACTTTGTGAAAACCATGCTAAGTCCTAGACATAGGATAGTATAGTCCATAGGATAATTGTGGGTACTTAAAATACAAGAGTGAATTCACTTAAGCAAATTGGATAATTGTTAGGAGGCAAGATTGACACTAACACACCTTTCTTTACTGCATAGAACAATGATCATAAGAGTTGGTAATGATACTCTGAAGAAAGTGACCGAAAGGCACATTGCTAATGCAACAAAGATTCGGGCAAATTTGCATCACATCTTCGCATCATACACTTATAAGTAAATTACTTGATGAAGACATTTCAACTAGCTTTTCTCTTTTACACTATCAACATTTTTTACTTGTTTTCTTTCTAACTTAGTTGTGATCATCAAACAAAATCCAAAATTATTTTGTTACTTAGTGACTTTACACTTTATTACTTTATATTATTTTAAAAGTGAGTTTTTCAATCTCTGTGTTCGATCTTTTTACTACTTGTTTTTGGACAGTGTATACTTGCACACAAGTGTATGTGTTTTCCATGCACCAACTGGATGCAACTACAATAGTATGTGCCTTTCAGTCACTTTCTTCAGAGTTTCATTACAAGCTTCCTATATCTAGGCATGCTAAATAGGTTCACTCCTGTCTCTTAAGCTCCCACCGTATCACCCTAAGAACTATGTTATCCTATGTCTAGGACTTAACACGGTTTTAACAAGCAATTCCTTATTAAAGCTAGTTTAACAAATATGTTGTTACAAACACTCATTCTTATTAACTCTTGATTTCTTAAATGTAACCCATGTCTGCTGCTACAAGTCTACCAATTCTATAGTGATCAATTCTAGAATAAGCTTTGAAAGAAGTATTACACAAGAGTTAAAATGTATACACTACATAAACCACATTTACTTACTTAGAAGTTCATTACAAGGCTACAACATCTCAACTAAGGGAATTTAGCCACTACAAGAAAAAGCCTCATTTGCCACCAAAATTAGCCACGGAGCCCTGTCCGTCGCTAATTTGCCACGGATTTGCGACGGCATGTGTAAAAATTGAGAGCGCGAAATTTCTCGCTGGGGTTTGCCACAGATTTGCCACGGACATGTGAAATGCCAAAAATTTGCGACGGAGATGCCGTGGCAAGTCCGTGGCAAACCAATTATGAAAATAAAACACCCACGATAAATCTCTTTTTTCACGTTCTCCTTCACGTTCTCGCTCTCCTCCCTCCTCACCCTCTCGCTCTCCTCCTCTCCTCTCCCTCTCCTCTCCCCAAAACGCTCTCGCTCTCCTCCTCACCTCTCGCTCTCCTCCCTACAACCCGCTCTCCTCACTCTCAATCACCACCACCTCACCTCCATCATTCTCCTCACGACCTCGTAATCACATAACCTCGAATCTGTTTTCCTTGCTCTCCTCCCACGACCTCACACATCCCTCCTCCGTCCTCCACCGCCTCCTCCGTCCTTCACGCGCCTCCTCCGTCGATAAGCCACAGCCATCCTCTCCGTCGCGTCCTCTCTTTCTCCTCTCCCGGTGGCGAACTCGATCCTTCCTCGTGGTTACATTCTGTTTCGCCGCTTCTCTCGGTCGCCACCGTTCTTCTCCGTTGGCTTCTCTACTACAGGTAAGTTTATCGCAAATTTCGATTATTGTCAATCAATCCCAATTTTTTTGAGATAAAACCCTAAATCCCTAATTCGTTTTCCCCAAGCCCGTGATTTCTTCTCATTCCTTCGTTTCGAGATAAAACCCTAAATCCCTAATTCGTTTTTGTTTGGATGTCGAGAAAATATTGTGAAGACACAATCACACTTTGCTTTTTTGTTTTTCATTTCTTCATCCGACAATTTCTCAAAGAACCAAACAAGAGATGAGATGATTCGTAACTTTGATTTTTTCTTTTATGATGTATATTTAAGAGTCTTTCATTTGAATTTCTGTTTGGATCTTTAGGTTTTATTCACTCTGTTTAATCTTATTGCGGCGATTGAGTTCCTTGGCTGCGTTCTCTGCACTCTGAGGCTTCCTAGTTCTTCCTGCATGAAGATATCTCAACTTGTGATTCTTAAACACTACGGTAATTTGATAATTTAACCTCGTTTTGTTGTTGAATAGGACTTCATGCAATGAATTATGTTGAAATATGTTTGGAATTGAAAATTTTGTTGCATAGTAGTAGCTTTTTATTGTTTACATTTAAAAATGTTTCATTTAGGGAAAGATGGTTGATGCACTAGTAGTCTATTGAATGCAATAATGTTTGGAATTGAAAGTTTGGTTATATAGCGGTAATATTTTGTTTTTGTTATTGCGTTTAGTTTATTTTTAGACAATATGTTTCATTTAGGGAAAGATGGTTGATGCACTAGTAGTTTGGTCTAAATTTGTTTTAATTATGGTAAAATGTTCATGTACATATTGGTCAGTTTTACCATCTTCTCAATAATTCGTTTATGCATTTGAAAGCGGAGTTGTCCTTGCATATGGTCTTTGAAAGTGATGAAGTCTTGGTATTCCGGGAGAAGTATGCTTGATTTTTCATTTGTTGTTTTCTGAATTGTAGAAATATTTTCTTTGGATTTTTGGTTTCATTGGTACTTCGCGTAGTATAAGAGATGAGTTATTGGTCGTTTATTTTGATGCCTTTTGAACATTTTTGCCTCTCGTAACTTGAAAGGGATACTATCAGCCCAGAGAGTTTGTTTGGTGGTATAATGGGCACCCGGATGGACGAAATCTTGATCCGGACTCAAGAGCACCGATACAATTTGTAATTCTTGGTCGTAGTAACGTTACCTAATGTATTTTCTAACGATGCTTAAATTTTATAGTGAATCTTAGTTGAGCAAATATTATATCATTTTCTTTTTAAGAAAAATACACGTAGTGAATGAATGTTAACTTCATACTTATGGAGATGACTTACCCCAAAATAAAATGCAACTAGGCGGTATAAAACTCCCAGTATAGTAAGGTACAAAACAAGGTCGACTCATTGTGGGTGCTGGATCTATTATGTGATCTTACCTTGCATTTGTAAGAGGTTGATTTCACAACTCAAATTATGACCTCTTAGATGACACTTTCCGAATATGTGGATTTAATTTTCAACTTGGACTAAGCTTTTATAGATTAATGGTTTTATTTAATTTCGGGGTAATGTTGCTCTAGATGTTGCACGTATTCTTTTACGACCTACTATCGAGTTAGCAACAACCGATATTGCCAATCATGCTTTATCCGCTTTAGAAGAGAGCTCCATCGAGTTCTTAATTGCCTTATTTGAAACAATCAGTTAGTCTTGTTGATATTCGAAGTATCTTGTTTATCAAGAATATAAGCAATATTGCGGGGGTAGTTTATTTGGTCGGAAGGCGTGGTCCACCAAGCGGCTTTGTACCGCAAAAGAACTACGTGAAGTTCTAGGTAACTTTCGCATCAAGTTTAATTTACCCATTCACTTTTTCTTTTACATGTTTCTTTGAAACTTTTAAGGTTGTTCTATGGGCTCATGCGGAAAGGGGAACATGTTGGTCTACATGATGTTCATTAGACACGAATGTTTCCTTTGCACCCCAATACTACGGATTCACATACCTAGTGACCACCTTATTAGTTTGTCTTCTAATTCTCTCTTGATTCCATGACTTTAGATCTCGATTAGTTTTCTTTTCTTATATTTATTGGTGCTACTTATGAAGACATTTTAAACTGAAATTGGAACCGTGGTCATGTGTTTTGGCTACCATTTGATATATTATATTGTTTTTCCAAATTTAATTTGTATTCTTTGGGAATTACTTCAAATCAATTTATATTTGTCATATAGTGTAGGCTTACATCATTCTTGTCTCTCATATAACACTCGACTAAAGCTTTGACATTTACAGTATTCATAATCTTGGTATTTCCATACAGAATCGATCTACTTTTAACTCGGTGATGATGAGGTATAACATAATCTAATTTTATTCTTTCATCACTATTTTTTCAATCTTCTTCACCCAAAAAAACAGAAAATTAGGAAGATTCCTCCTCAAAGCAGTATCTATTTTCTAATTGATGTTTATTACTTTTATTTTTCTGTTTTACATTTTCGATTTAGATATGTTATTAAAGTAGATGTTTTCACAATTAAAAAAAGGTTTAATTACTCTGTAGATCCTAGAACTATTTGAGAATTTCTAAATAGTTCACTGAACTAAGAAAAATGTAATTGGGTCCCTATACACATCGACATTTTGTAGTTGAGTTCTGCATGTTAAAGTTTTTAAATAGTTTTTAATAAGGTCCTTTGATGAGTTTGACTTTTAAATAAGTTGTAATTAAAGGGATTTAATCACAAATTACTTAAAAGTTTAAGGGACCTAATTACAAGTTATTTAAAAGTTCAGAGACCCAATTAAAATACAAAGGCCTAATTACAAATTATTTATAAGCTTAGGAACTTAATTACAATTTTTTTAGTTCAGGAATACACTTAAAAATTCCCAAATAATTGAGGACCTATCACTCACGTAGTAATTAAACATTAAAAAAGAACTTTGATTTCTTTTCACTAATGTTATCTATGTTATTGATGCTGTCACTTGGCAAAGGAAGAACTTAAGAGTAACCGAATACATAGAAGAGTTTTTGAGTTGCTATCCAAGGCAGCTACCTCAAGACCAAAAGATGCTGGTTTGAACCAACGTGAGCTCCGTTTTGTCTTCTTAGAAAGCGGATAGGTTTTCAAGAGTCATTAGACAAAGCGGCCATGTTTCTATTGTGCACTTTGAGAAGACAGTTCTTAAGGGTAATTCTCGTTTATGCAGTATTTAATTTGTTACAACATGGACAATAATGTAATCTAATATGGTAAATAGTTAAAATTGGAATAATTTATTGTGGCAACCCAAGCGAAAATATACTTTGCTGGATTTATAGAAGTGTATTTAAATTTGTGTGTTGTTAGTTATTTGTCTATTGCCGTAGGAGTAAATAGAGAAAGTGTCACGGAGTTTATCAAAGAGTTTTTTGGAGTGGTTAATTGGTTATGGGAGGGAGAGACCAATCTATATAATTCTTGGAGGGGAGACACTTGTGATCAAATCCTATGCTCAATTCTCTACCAGTAATATTCTGAGCCTCCTGCTATGTAGTCTCTCCTGTTAATAACTTAGTGGCCAAGAAAAGTTAGCCTTGAGCTTGAGGTATCTATATGTGTTATCTGACAGGAGCTCATAGGTAATATATATGATGGATACTTTTCAGGTATAGTTCCAAATGCCAGAGGTCGAGTGTTGAGTGACACTTCGGATCCTGAAGTTCTTGAAGAGAGGCTTGTATGTATGTGGTTGGTCAAGAGAGGACCAACTGGGATTGTTGCTACAAACCTTCATTGTCTTTGAAGAAAGCTGTATGGTCTCTTGCTTTTCTATTCATATTCATATTTATTCCTAAAAGCAGTTAAACTCACGATTTGCAAAACTTACTGTTTCCATGTTTTCATGAAAATTCTGAAGTCGAAGTTCAAGTAATGTGCTCAATTGTGAGCTTATAGTGCATTTATGTCAAGTTATTTAGTACTTTGTGGTAGCTCAAGCATGAGGCTGCATTGTGAAAGGGAGACTATAGAGGTTGTGGTATTATTGTGTTTTACAATCAGTGAGACGAGTTCTACACGCAAGCAATCACATGCCTTAATTCGACCAACAATATTAGTTGAAGTTAGTTTTGTATGTTATGATCCCATTGTATTAGTTAAGCATAGCGAAGTCTTTGTTAAGTGTTAAGCTCGTTGTTCTTCTCTATTGTTCCTTTGTAATATAAAGAACATGTAGCATTATTCCTATAGCATTATTCCTACTTAGATTAAGTTCGATCACTAATATTGCATCAGAGCTTTACTTCCACGACCTCTCGGACTCTCATTTCTCAATTCCCTATTCCGAGTTAACTCAAGTTCTTCTACTCCCCAAATCCTTTGATCCTTGTCCACCTCTAGTTTTCCCATTTTCAACTGGTCCCGCCTAAGTCCGCAGATTCTCTCCGATCGTTCCTTGATGGATCCACCAAGAAGCCATTTATACAAGACCCCTTTTTGGCTTTGGTTTGGCTCAAAATATATTGGTCCTCTCAATCATTCCTGTGTGTTCTTGAACAAATCCCATCCAATGGCTGTGCCATGCTTGAAAAATTCCTATGAGGCGAGAGGTGGCGTTGCCATACTTGAAAAAAAAAATTAGTCGCGAATTTCACTTTCAATTCTTATTTTATGCTTCTAAATGCACTATTCGAAGCCCGACATTGAATCGGTAAACCTTGAAGCTATGGTTCTTTGTGATTTTCCTTGCATCCTATATCTAAAATTTTGGTTGGGGCCTTCTCGCATGCACTTGTTCATGAAACCGACATGTTTTTATCTTATTTCTTCCTCCTCTACTGGAAGGTCCTTTGCTTTCGAAGGTTGAAAAAGCGGTTATTCCTCGCAATTCTTTGAACTCATGCATTCATGGATACTTGAGCTTTTGGCTTCACACATCTTAGGAATCACTCAAGCAAGAAATGAAGTCATTGAATATGTTAGTCTTCCCTGGTATAGATATGTTGCGAAGCTAGTAGTGGGGCAAGGAAAATATGATGGCGGTGCAACAGCAGCAAAGAGTGTTGATCTTTTTTTTTTCTTTCTTTTAATTGTTCAAATTACTATTTCAATATCGAGAAAATTACTTGTGCTCTCCATAACTTTTACTTTTCTTATTCGCACAGTCCAGAGAAAACAATTAATGGAGAAAATGCTTATATTAGCACCAAAATGGCGGATGGGTCGGATATGTCTTCATCATCTCATGGAAGTGATGATACTAGTTCAGATTCTCGCCAATGAGATGAATGATGAGTGTAGCAATGCTTCTCAAGATGCTTAGGGTATACATTCAATGTGATTTTGAGAATCAGTAGTTGATATTATGTCCTTAATTGATGACTTTAAATTATGGATAAGTTTGAATTTGAATTCTGTATTGGACAACTTAGATAATTTGTTGCGAAATTGATAGCATTTTCCTAATTGATCTTTTGTTATTTTGAATACTGATCGAAATTTTATGTAAGCTTCTTTGAATAGTGCATGATAACCCAATTTGTGAAGAAGTTGGAGTAGTAGGAAACTCTTGCTCCATTTTTATTTATTTTTTTAAAAAATTTGCGACGGGTTTGCCACGGATTTGCCACGGAAATTTGCTACGGCTGCGGCGAAAATTTGCCGCGGATTTGCGACGGAAAAATTTGCCGCGGATTTGCGACGGAAAAATTTGCCACGGAAATTCCGTGGCAAACGATTTGCGACGAGCGTTTTTGCCACCAATTTTTGTCCGTGGCAAATCCGTGGCAAATGTTGTTTTGCCACGGAAATTTGTGCATTTGCCACGGAAATGTCCGTGGCAAATCAACGATTTTCTTGTAGTGAGCTCATATTACTCATTATATAATAGAGAGAATCTGCAAAGAGCATAATCAAATGAGTAATATAACAAAAGAACTCAAAAGGATAGAGATTACACAAATAGGAGATCTTTTGCACGAGTTTCCCAATTGTTGATGTACAAGATGATTTCCTTACACAAGTTTCCTCCAAGTAGAAGTGAAGGGAGTGGTTGTCAAGCACCTCCTTACCTTCCTTCTCTTCAGAATAAAAACTAAACCTAAGCTATGAATACAAATAAACTAAGTGATCCTTTAAGAATTGGATGAAGGATGCTTTCCAAGTGAAGAGATGGCTTCTATTTATAGGCAAGTGAGCTTTCCTCCCTTGGAGGTTTCCTTTGGCGCGAATTTGCAAGCGAGATCGATAACCATGGTTAGTTGCGGACCTCCCATCAAGCAAGTTGCTCAAGTTGGTCGTTTGCATGAAGTTCACATGGGGTGGTCCAATAAAAAGAAGTGTCACATGTCCTTGAGTAAGTGAGCTTCTCAACTTGTCTTTGATAGTGGTCGCTGATTTCTGCAAGTGGATATGCTCCAGATGGCACGGCGTCACATATCAAGTGTTTAAGCATCAAATTGGTTCTCGGATGTTTTGGTGCAAAGTGCTGGTTTAGCAGGTGTAGGCAGTGTAGGCACTCCTAGTGCAGGCAGTGTGGGTACACCTGAAGTAGCTGCACTGAACAAAACATCAAACCTAACAAGATATATGCATTTTGCCTAATTCATTGTCCTAATCCTTGTGAATCCTTAAAATGTTGTTTCTTAATAAATAAGCTATATTTACATATTAATGTACTTGAAAATAAACAATAATTTAAATTTAAATGTATAAATAACTCTATATAAAATAGAGTTATCAACCTTTCCACTTGGTAGATACTAAGAAGAGCCTACGAAAAGACTAGCTCAAGGGAGCATTTACCACCCAATTATCATGCCAAAATGGAGGTAGAACGACCATTCCCAATTTTTCCAACAACATTTTTTGGGGTAACAAACTATGGACCACATAAACCAATAGAATTTATTTACTCCTGTGGTTCCTCCCATAGGAACCTCCATTGAATTTGGACAATCAAAGTGTTAAACCTTCATCGATATCTTCAAAAAGGACATGAAGAATATAGGGATACTAATCTTGATGCGGCACGTATATGCTCATCTCAACGACGAAAGGCGACATGCATGGCTGACTCTACTTTCAGAGTTACTATTAATGGTGGGGTTTTGAGATCTAAGAGTCACTACTTTCAGATTAGTTTATTTTGTTTTTGATAAACTTCTTATCAGATGAGGTTGTTTACCAATAGACGAATATACTTATCTTCTAGCTTAGTTGGAGATAGCTAGCACAAAGACGTACATGACGAGAAGGAGAAGTCAATTTTTATTGCCAATCCCGTTAACAACTGTGATCTATACATGATGCAGATATGATTTCTAAAGTTGCAATTTTTTAAATCTCTTTAATTATATGTGCCCTAACAAACCTAAAATCCCATACCTCCTCTCTCATGTTAAAAAGTAAAAATTACTCCACTTACATGGAAAAATGGAAGCTGTCTCATTAATATATGTAATGAAATAAAAATATATAGAAGGAATTTAATAATTAATACAGCTGAAAATATCTATATTATATATAACCATGAATCTGACACATAGGCATCCACCTAATCAACCACGTCAATAAATATGTCAGCACCAATTAAATCCACCTCAGCATTTTGAACCATGTGGCGATTGCAACACACCAAAGATATAAATTTTCGGCTTTAACCATGAATCTGACAATGAATGCAAATTGACTCAAATCTGCATATAAATGCATATCAATTTCGGCTTTAAAATGGCATTCAACTGATACATTAAAGCATTAAATTCCCATGATATGAAATTCTTAATTTGCTTCGGCCAAATAATTAACAGTCATCAATTTTGAAATTAACAGTACTGCTGAAAAGAAGGTTGAGGAAAACGCACAAGGTAATGCACGTAGTAAATGGAAAGTCTACGATAATAGGATATTAGAAAGCATTCTTTGCTTAATGAGGAAGGATCTTTCCAAGTTTTTTTCAGCCAAAACTAACCGTTACAATCTCAAGTTCCTCCTCCCGATTTCTTTTCAAAACGGAGATGTCGAGTTTTTGGGTAGCAGGAATATCTCACTTCCCTATTACTAATATGTCAATTATCGGAGGGTAAAAATATCAGAATTGAATATAAAACATAACAAGCTTGAGATGTCGGTTTACGATATGATTGTAAGTCAGTGACCGCTTTTTTTTTTTTTAAAAAAATTAAACATGATCAATAGCATTTAAAGGAGAATTAAAGAGAGTATTGAATAGTAATAAAAGGCATTGTCTCATTGATGGTTTTGTGTATATTGCACATGTTGATCAATAGTATATTTGCTATAATTGAGGTTTCAATAAAACCAAGTCATTTTTACAAGCGTAAGGTAGCGAGACCAAGTCATTTGTCATATTAGTTTATAATCTACTCTTTTCTCTATTTTCTTTTCACAAAATTTATTGAAAATGTAAATTTATTTTTTTTAACATCAAGTCACTTTGTTAAAACCAAGTCACTTTGGTTTTCTAAAATCAATATGTTTTTTCAAACGAATAAAGGTATCAGAAGGAATAATCGGGGCTATTGACCCTCTTCCTCAAGAAAAATTCAAAAATATAATGACCCTTAGTCATATTAGTTCTTAAGCCTTCAAGAGAAATCATTCGAGTGGTGGGGTTGGTCGAAAGTTAATAAATTCCGATCCACTATTCTAGCCCAATATCATTCAAAAGACTTTATTGGCTGTTTTGCCCAATTATCCTACCCCCACACACTCCATATAGTGATAGCCTATATATATATATATAAGAAGTATGAACAACCTTAATGATCTTTCTAATCGTGTGTAACTTAAAAATCAACTGAAGTCGTACTTGTCAACCCTACTACAACAGTGGTAATGGCTTAATCTCAAAAAAAAAAACAGTGGTAATGGCTTGCTCATCCAAGGCAATTGTTCCAGCCCCTAAAACCCCCCTACGCTTGCCACACTTGAGACAGGGGACTTTGTCGTGCGATCCTTTGTCAAGCTACCGTAAGTGGTATGTGTTTCCAAAATTCGGAGGGAACCGATGGCTGTGGAGATGGTCTTCGTGGATTCAGAGGTAACTTTTAATCTCCGATTTATCTGAATACATAAAGAAAATATCTCAGTTAGTGTTGAAAAAATCAGATCTCTAAATGTGGTATAGATACATGTTATATGTAATGTTACTTCAAATGATTTGTATGTAATCATACTTGATTTGTGAATCAACTATGTATATAAAACGTGTAGTTCTATCATCGTGAGATACATCATGCATCATCTATGTTCTATACCCTTTATAGTATGTATAAATCATATTGCCAAATGTGCATTTATGCATTCGATTTTACTTTTTCACTCTCTAAATAACGATTACCATATATATTATTAACAGAGAAGAGATATAAGGAAATATATATAGCGGAACGATTTAAATGCACGTATCGGAAATCGATAGATCGTCTACAAATTTGTACCTATGATGAATGCAATATGAACTCTTATTTCAGTAAAACCATGTATTCTGTAGTAAATTTAAATTGTGCTCAACATCTATGGCAGGGCACGACAATACGGGGGCGTGTTGACAAGATGCACGTCTACATCCATGACCAACATTTACACGAAGGTCATGTGTATTCGACAGCAAGTTTCTTTGTCGATTCGAATGTCGGTGCTTCCGTGCAACTAGGCATAACTACAAAATGACCATCAACATGAAAACACTCATAAGGCGGCGGCGAAAGGACGACATCGCCGACCACGAATACATCTTCACACCACCAGGAAGAATGTTTTGACAAGTCATTTACTTGAGGACTACTTGGTTGGTATGTATATTTTCAAACTTTTACATAGTCAAAATATTATTCACTAATTATTAAGGCATATATCACCCTTCAATGTTGCAGATATTAGTGGTATCTTGATTGGTGTGTACCCTGAGTATGAATTCCTTAAGACACACTTGATCATCACACATTTGTGAGATTTTGTTTTCCTTATAAATTTTTTTTAGGCATATAGTATTATTATATGAGGCGTTCCATACACATTTGGTAATTAAATAAATTAGATGAAACACTTTGTGCAAACTTTGAGGAATTACACATTTTGGAATTACTCATTTGGTAATTAAATAAATTAGATCAAACATATATATATATATATATTACAAAATTTAATTTCATAGTTGTATATACGTATTTAACCTTATTAAATTTTGTTTATTGAAACACAGTCAAATACATGTATTTGACTAAATCCAATATTTAGATTAGTTATCTTACGTCTATTAACAAATGAATGTCGACCCGTGCTGGCACGGGTCAATTAGACTAGTGTATATATATATATACACTACCAGAAAAGCGGCTTTTAGCCACGGTGGATTGTCCACGGTTATATTGACCGTGGCCAACACAATAATAGGTTGACCTGTTAGCTACCCTTTAACCGTGGCAAAGATACGGAAAAATTTACAAATAAAAATTTCACTATTAGCTACCCTTCGACCGTGGCAAAGTAACCAGAAATGTTTTAAATAAAAATTTTCACTGTTAGCTACTGTTTGACCGTGGCAAATAAACCGGGAATTTTCAACGTAGCTAAAATAGAAGAAAGGTAAACTCTAATCTCTCTCCCTCGAAAATTTTATTCTTCACCTAGGGTTCCCACGTTTTCCCCCTTTCATTCTTTTTGCCCATTCTTCCTCATTCTCTGTTAATTGCTAGAGAAAGGTAAACTCTAATCTCTCTCTCTCTCTCACTTTCCTCATTCTTCCTCATTCTCTGTTAATTGCTATGGTGCGGGCTTTCTAAATGGGAGAAAAGTGAAGAAGCTATGTTACCATTTCGTGATTAAGTCATCCGTTTTAGTTTTGGACTCTTCTAACTTAGTGAGTCAATTTTTTCTCATCTTCTTTCATTTTCTCATCTATAAATGTTAGGGTTTTATCACAGTTACGATTTTCATGGTTTTGATTTTCATTGGTTACGATTTTCATTGCCTTCTCCCTTTTAGGTTCATTTCTTGTTTTTCGATTGAGCTTCATTTCTTGTTTTTACGCTATTGATTTCTTTGCTTCTTTGTTCATTTCTGGTCCCTTCTTTGTTTGACGTTGAAACAAGAACAAAGAAGAACACTGGTTTTAGTTTTGGTTTTATGAGTTTTTATTTCTTGTTCTAATTTAATTGGAATGCTTACATTTGGAATGACTTTGTATTTCTCTAATTGGTTAATCAGAGCTTCCTGTTTTGTGATTCTATATGGTTTTGATCAATGAAATTGTAGAAGTAGAGGGATGTAGTTCATGAAATTGATTTTTTTCTGATTTCTTTAGTAAAGTTGATTTGATTTGATTAATCTTATCATATTTAGTTGTTATTGTTTGCTAAAAGTATCTGGATAACTTCACTATGAAGTTTATGCTTTTTCTGATTTCTGCATCTCTTCTGACTCACACTCTGAGCTTTTTTCCTTTGTTTTTCTTAATATTCATTTCCTTGTCACTGATTAATTCTGCAATTTTCTAAAAATTTTCCCTTTTAGTTATCTTTTCTTTTTGATCAAGAAAAACAGTGATATATAGAAGTGGTCATCGGTTCAGTTTCTGGGAAATTCCTACTAGTCCATTCCATTTTTTTCTTTATTATTTCTTTCAGTAAAAAGAAGTAAATAGAAAGAATAAATTCTTGACTTGGTATGGAAATCCAATTGTTGGCTTTCATTGTTGTTGGCCTATTTTGGTTTCATATTTCATGTTAGGCTTTATTACTTTTGAAGTGGATGCTAG
This sequence comes from Oxytropis ochrocephala, assembly GCA_020916435.1. Taxonomy (NCBI): domain Eukaryota; kingdom Viridiplantae; phylum Streptophyta; class Magnoliopsida; order Fabales; family Fabaceae; genus Oxytropis; species Oxytropis ochrocephala. The sequence continues at coordinate 20,270,985 of CM037093.1, forward strand.
ACAGTTAGACTTTTATCATTAGTAATCAATATATTTGGACTGTTTATATTCTCATTGTGTATTGGCACCATGAAATTTGAATGCTATTTACAAATGACTATTAGGTAAATATTATGTAGTAATGAATTTCTAAAAAAAAAATAAAAAAATTAAGTTAGCTACGGTTAAACCAGTAGTTAAATGCTTTCTGAATATGCGCCAAATTCTCGCGCCTAGTTAGACAATTTGTGTGACGTAGCTAAAATACACGTGTGCAAAACCAAGTGGATGATTTGGCTCTTTGGAGAACCGTAGCTAAATTTACGGATAACCGTAGGTAACTAAATGTCTCCACGGTTTTAGTAAGCGTGGCTACAGAGAAAAAGACCGTGGCTAACATTTGGCGACGCTTGAGTCCTTTCACGGTTACAAAAACCGTGGCCAAGTTTGTTTGCCACGGTGATTAAACTTGTTAGCTACAGTTTTAACCGTGGCTAATCACCGAGTTTTTGTAGTGATATATATATATATATATATATATATATATATATATATATATATATATATATATATATATATATGGGGTTTGCTAATTTACACCCACTTGAAAAATAGAAGGTGTAAGTTAGCACCCAACACCTTCTTGATTTTGACAAAAAAACCTAACCCTTAACTTAAAAGCTATTTTAATGAATGGATAAAAATGCAATTTAAAATTTTCAGATTTAATAATCTTCATTTCTCTTTCTTCTCACAATCAATGTGTTGCTCTCTCTCTCTCTCCACAATAAATATGTTTCTCTTGTATAATTTATATAAGTTAATTTGTAATCTTATTTGTGTTTATGAAACTTACCGAAAAATAATTTTTTTGTACAAAATTTTTAAAATATAGTAATTTATACGTAATGGTCAAAAATAGGTAAAAAAACTGTAATGGTATACAAAAAGTTATATACATGTAACGACTTTCACTCTCGTTAAAACATTATTATAATATAATCATTTTTATTTATAATAAAAGTTAACACTCATAATACAATTGTTAAAAAAAATGACATTGTACCAATTCTCATACTTTTATTTTATTTGATAAAAGTATTTAAGAACAACATTTATTGTAGAGAGAGAGAGAGTAAAGCTTGATGGTGAGAGAAATGAAGAATATTAAATCTGAAAATTCTAAATTACATATTTATCCATTCATTAAAGTGGCTTTTTAAGTTAAGGGTTGGGTTTTTTTGTCAAAATCAAGGTGGTGTTGGGTGACTTACACCTTCTATTTTTTAATTGGGTGTAAATTAGCAAACCCATATATATATATATCTTTACTTTTAATCCTATGCAGCTTGAGGCCAAACTTAAGGCCAATATTGGCGCCAAAGTTGCTCTTCCACTTCTAGGGGTATTTTTGTAAACTCAACACTAAGTTTTGCTGCATATCATCCACTTGTTTCTATTGCTCTTCCACTTTTTAGGGTATTTTTGTAAACTCAACACTAACTTTTACTGCATATCATCCACTTGTTTCTATTTTTCTTTCTCTGTCAGATGCCATACTCAAGTGCTCTCAATTGCCCATCAATACCATCAATTATTCATCTTTCTCTCTTTCTCATTTTCTTTTCATTCTCTCTCTCTGATCTCTCTATCTTCTTCTATTTCTTGAGTTCAGAGTGACGGAGTTGAGAGAGAATAAGAAGTTGCAAAGAGAAGAGAGTGAGATTCGAGGGAGAATAGAGAGAGAAGTTGTGAGGGAGACCGAGATAAATGGAGAGGGTAAGATGCAAGGGGTGGTGAGGGAGAAACTATTGTCTTCTCGCGGTGAGGAGAGAGAAAAGCGATGACAGAAAGAGAATGGAGGTGCGGTGGTGATGGAGAGATGCAGTGGTGAGAGAGATGGCGCCGGCGTTGGCGGAGATGGTGCAAACACGGTGGGATTTCAGTTTTTGCCATGGTGGTGATGGTCAGAAGCAACTTCTGGTGCGGTGGTTCCATTGCGGTGAGCTTGTGTCTTCTTCGATTTTGTTGTGCTTCTTTTTCCCTTCTTCTATTTTTACATCATTTTGGTTTTCTTTTGAGGTAACCACCTGTTTGATAAAATTCCCCAATGACATCGACGAATTCTCATAGATCAAAGCCTTCGAGTTTTAGTTCGTCGATCTAAGTCACTGCTGCTAATGCTCCGATCACCATGAAAGATGTCGTAACTGTGAGTTTTTCTTCTCCTTCTTCGATTTTATTTCACACATGGTTTGTGAGCCTTGTATTTTTTTCTTCTGTCTACGAAGCTCATTTCACAGTTCTAAGTACGCGAACATTTTGTTTTTGTGATAATCAATACACAATTCATCACTTTCACGCATGTGACTAAGGAATCGGACAAGTATATGTGTTCGAGAAATTGCTCCTGTGAATAGTGTGGTTATTGTTGATGGTTGATGGATGAAAAAATTTCAGGTTGATATTCTCATACAAACTTGGAATAAGAGGTATCTCATGTAAATGTGCTTTTGTAAATTACAATTACTTCAGTGTGTCAATTATTAATTTATATTGAATGCTAAGAATTTAGTGCATGAAGTAACACCTAAATATTGACTTGAATCAACACCAGACTGAAGTAGCACACTCTTTTTCAATGCTTTCACTTCAAGATTTGTTGCCTATTGGATGTGACTTATGAGGGAGGCTGGCTGTTAGTACCCAGTACAAGGTTTGGTGGCTTATATATTCTCCTTTTTTTGATGAACTTATATATTCTCCTTTTAAACCTGGATTACCCATACCATGAAGTAAAATAAAAAACATACGGTTGTTTAAACATGATTAAAAATCAAAAGCGCTAAGTTGAGGACTTAACTTACTGCTCTTTTCTTTCGAAAATTTGACAGGTTTGATTAGGCAACGAAGTATGCTCACTTAAAGTAGCTTCAGATGGCTATCAAGATGTGTGAGCAAGCTTTAGTTTCATATGACCCAACCAATTGTTACTTCATTAGGAGTTTCCAACAGGTTTAACTTACCTCATTGGTATGTCAGCATCCTCCCTGATTAATTTGCTATCAGTTATTATCTTCTCCCCAGTCCAATTGATGAATACTTTATGCAATATGGTTAAGATATGTCTTAGGAAGGTCTTTGGTAAATCACATTTTACTGATCTATACATTTGTTTGATAATAATCTATATTTTCAAGTATTTATGAAATGAAATAAAAATCACCATCAGATACTTTTTTTAACTCAATTCATATATCACTGCATTATTGGAAAAATTGTTCTTTTTTCTTTTACTTTTGATGAAACTACAACTTTGGTTTACACATTGGATGTCTAAACATGTGTTTGGGAAGAAAATTATGGCACGTTATTCACATATTCTTATCATTTAGCACTTCACATGTGTCAATGTTGAACAGGGAAATGAGTTGGTTAGAGAAGATTAGATGTATGATGTTTGCCATAACGTGATTTTTAATAAGAGTTAAAGTTCCCAAGTTCTCCGACTTTTCATGTGATTTTAGGGTGTGCTACTAACCAAAAATTTAAAGATGAGGTGATCACATGCTACATAAGGCAAATCGACCTTGGTCATGCGGGTGTTCCACAAATAGATTCTGAGTTTGCTCATAATTTTTAGCGAGACTTGCCCGATGTTATTAAAAGCAAAATTCCTTATGAATTGAAGTGATTACTGATAGTGTTTTGAGCACTGGATTGGATCACCTACAACATCACCTAGGGGATATACATTTAAGTTATGATAATGTTCTAGGTTCTAACCTTTAATTGCTCAGGGTTCTGCTATTTGTGGCTATAAGCCTAAAAGTGTACAAAATATCCATGTTGATATAAAGTGATTGTGATCCTTAACATCAATGTTTCTATCAAGTCATTTTTAAGGTTGATGATGTCTTTCTGTAACAGATTTACCAGGCAGCAGCCAATGCGTTGGAATTATATATTATTTTTGTTGCTGATGTCTTTCTGTAACAGATTTAAGCTTGCTGCTTGAATTCATAGAGTTTATTTCTATTATAGACATGGTGTTTTGAACATTGTTATGATAATGTTCAACATTGTTATGTTCTAGGATGATATTGTCAAGAGGATTGAAGAAAGACTTTTGGTTTGGGCTTTCCTTCCTAAAGGTATCTATTTGATCAGTCTTGACTCTAGACCAGTATTTGGCCAACATTCAGGAAATTCTTTTTCCTTAATCAGTGGTGAGTAAGGCCAATGAAGTTTTTCTTTTGTGTATTATCTATTGATTATCACTTCAGGGAACTGTCATTACTACTCAAATCATGTTGAATTATTCCACAGCTGAAGAGCAGCAGCTGGTGAAAGTATAGGAAGAGTAGTGATATTCTCCCACCAGTAAAAGGGAATCCAGTCATGTTTTTCCCTCTTCAACTAAATGCTTCTCCTAACAAACCCAGCTTCCATACTAGATAGATGCAAGATCAATTAGTAGAGGGAAAGACTCAACCACTTCATATGGTGGTGAATGTAGTGATGAGGATGACAATTGTCGGCTTAGGCGACCTCGAGAGAATGTCAAAGAAACCGTATCTATTTGATTGGCATATGCGGCTTTATTTCCACTTGGCTTAGTACTCTCGGTCTTTGTTTTATTCTACTAATTACAATTTAGAATGAAGAGAGAAAACGATCCACAACACATTATCATTTCAATACATGTATGGGTGTAATGTTGATCAGATTCATGATAAGATATAGTCAATTGAATCTTCTATCATATATTGATACAGTTTTTACATATTACATAGAGCTTTTGTTCCGTGCATCCAATTGTTCTATGAATACATAGAGCTTTCGTAATCTAATTGTTCTATGATTGTATTTGTATTTTAAAAACTTTCAGCTCTTCTATTTGTGTCTTGAAGTTCTTAGGAAGAATGCCTAAGTAGTTGTTAGGCTATGAATGGATTGAAATTATGTGTGTTGGATTTAGAAGAAAAATATCCGCATAAGAAAGGATACAGGCATCAAAAAGAAGAAAAATGACAGCCAATTTCCAAAGTAATCCCTGCAATCGAAAGTATGAGCCAGCCATTAGTATTGAAAAGGGTATAGTGAAACCACTATGAAGTACAAGTAAAATTCAAGCAGATGAATTGGTTCCCATTTTAGCAAGCCATGTGCTATTGAAATCATTTTATGTGAATACTTAACCAGAAAATGTATTTTCTACAACTAAACGTTTAAGAAACAACAAATACACATTTATAATTTGTATCTTTCTTGTATTATTCAAACAATTATCAATAACAATATGCTTTGCTGTTTGATTCGATAATTCTCTAAGACTTTGCAGGAAGAACAAGAATACTCTGTTCATTCCTAAAAAAGTTTTCATGATCAACTACACTTTTAATCTTCACTAACCTATCAAAACCCTAAAACCTTAGAGAACCTAGCTTAAAACCCTAAAACCACCTAAAAGAGGAAAGATTCATGAAAATCCAAAACCTAAACTTTCAAAACCTTAAAACCTAAACCTAAAACCCATAAAGCTGAAAGGGGCAAGAACCAAACCTATTATCAAGAACAAAAAGAGAGCGGTGAGATGAATGAGTAGAACTTCGTTGAGAGAAGAGAGATGAATGAGTAGAGCGGCGTGGTGGAGACGAAAGCGGCGTGCGTGGTGGAGACGGCACAGCGTGGAAAGGAGGAAGCGGTGGTTGAGAGATTACGAAGCGTCGGTGTTTGTGCGTCACGAGAGTGGTTTTGTGCGTGAGAGTGAGAGTGAGAGCGAGGAAGAGGAGCGTGAGAGTGCGGTGAGAGGAGAGTTAATTTGAGTGCAGTGTTAGGTAGAAAAATTTAAGGCAATGGGTGGCGTTTTTAATAAAGCAGCTGGGTATATGTTAGAACGCCTAGGAAATGGGTGGCGTTTTTAATAAAGCATTTGGGTATATGTTAGAACGCCTAGGAAATGGGTGGCGTTTTTAATAAAGCATATTTGGGTATATGCTAGAAGCGCTTAGGAAATGGGCAGCGTTTTTTTAAAAGCATTTGGTTATTTGGTAGAACATGCAACACAATGGGTGGCGTTTTTATGGGCGGCCATTTGCTCATTGGTTACCTATTTTTATATTAAGTGGCGTTTTTTTGGCAAAGCTGCGTTGCTCATAGGGGCGCCTTTTTTAAACAAATCTGGCGTAGTGCTTGCTCCGATCTCTTTTATAAGCAAAAATTGATTAACACAAATTGTTGTATTTGGTCTAAATTTTGGACCAAATACATCAATTTGTATTGACCACTTTTTGCTTGTAAAAGTAACCAGAAGGAGCATCATCTTATCCGGTGACTTTTTTGCTAGAACTTCCGATTATAGTCAAGTCACAAAAGAAATGATTAAGAGTGGCAACATGAAAGCAATCAAGAACCTTAATGTTTCAGTTACCTGGGACAAAGATTTCTTATCCTCACCACCAAGTACATTATACCCACCTAAAGTTTACAAACATAATAAATTAAATAGAACCAAAACGTTTACGCAATCTATTCTTTAATCGTTGTTCTTTAACCAAAAAAACTATTCTTTAATCTTTATTCTTAAAGCTATTCAAACTTACCTATTTTATATAGTTTGTGTAGTCATAAAGCATAAACTGATTAATACCTATTGAATTTAAGTAACAGCAATTACTTTGTGCCACGTTTGTAAGCCACAAGCTAAGTACTAATAATTTGATGCTTAGTGGAGGTGGTATGTTCTTATTTAATTATCATTATGTTTCGAAAGATTTAGTGCTGGAAGTTTGGTTTGGCACTTTCGTCTTGAAGGATCTAAATATTTCAAATCAAGTTCTAATTGCGGAATAATTAATAGTATATGGCTGTCATGAACAACAATTTGCTTGTTTAACAATATATTCTTCCTTTTTAAATTATTTAATTAATTCTTCCTTCAAACTTGTTTTTGGGTAGTTCATCCTTAAACGTCAATTGGCATTTGCACTATTTATGTTTTCCTATTTTAAACGGATAAGTAGCACTTTTGGTCCTTAATGCAGCAGAGGACATGACATATGATGTAATGCAAGAAACGAGTACCCCTGCTAAGTTCTTAATAGTGAAAACCATACATTTATAGATTATGTTTAGATTACATGTACTATTGCTTAAATCCAATATCTCACATGTGGTATTGCTAATATAAATATTGTATAACTTTGATCGTTACCTTACTTATTCTTTGTAGGTATCATATTTAGAAATGAGAATTCCTCTTTAGGTAAACTACAAGAAAAACGCGTATTATCAGTGAATTTTTTCCGTCGGTAAATTTCCCACAGATTATTTTTCTCTTCGTACCTTTTCTATGGATTTTTTTAACTTACCAGCAGATTTTACAAAAAACTAAATAAGTAAAATAATTCTCCCGAAAATGTTACGACAGATTTTTTCAATTTTTTTTTTAAATTCTTCGGTAATTTAAAAAATCCGCGGGTAAAATTTTTGGTGGATGTTAAAAAATTTAAGTTTTTCATTTAAAAAGTCCGTCGGTAATTCAAAAAATCGCAGGAACCGTCCGAAAATGTCTATAAATAAAATTTTATCCTACACTCTTCTCATTCTCTCATTTCACTCTTTATTTCGTTCTCATTCTCTTCTACATTTTGCCTATCTTATCTTTTTTTTTTTTCAGACTCTCTAATCTCCATAATTTTCTCTTTATATTTTATTTTGATAAGCTTTTTCTCTATATATCTCTCTTCTACATTTTCTCCTTTATTCTTCCTTCACACTCCTTCATTCTTATTCCTTCTTACTTTTTCATTCTTATTCTCTCCTATATTATTTGTTCTCACACTCTCATTCATTCTTATTCCTTCCTACTTTTTCATTCTCATTCCTCTATTCCTTCTGATTCTCTCCTATATCATTTTTCTCAAATTCTCCTTCATTTTCGTTCTTACTTACTTCTTATTAAATTTAAAAAATAATTTTAAAAATAACCGTCGGTAATGTGTTTTTCCGGCGGATTTTCGTTCTTACTTACTTCTGAACACCCTCCACACGAATGCCTTTATCCTCCAAGAGCGAGTGGGTATGCTTCTTCGAGGTGTCATATCTAATTAGTTTTGATAAGAAAATATATGAGTGAAAAGGTCTCCCACTATAGTTACCAATGATCTGAGGTCGATAGGTCGATGTCGAGAGCGGTGGTTGAAGATGAAGTTCACGATGGCGCACGATGGTGGTGTGATACCTACAAGGACTCTAATACTTAATTAATATTTAATCAGAGTGTGAAGTAAGCCACAAAATGTACTTGATCCCTATGAGGGTCATGGGTATTTATAGGCGACATGAAAAAGTCTCGCGGTGATGAAATACTGTTATGAGTAGGCCCCTGCACGCATGCATGTTCAGGAACGTAATCGGACATGTGATGCGTTGAGAGGTTCAAAATAGTTACACGATTAATGAGGAAGATTCTATTGTCAGCGGCCGTTGGATTAATGCGTGAAGATCATGTCACCAAGAGATCCAATCTAGCGAGAGTGGTACCAGGTCTTTCTGATCAGTAGACTATCATGGGCCACCTGAAGTGGGCTTGATCGAAATGGGCCTTGTCCCGATCCGAAACAATATTAGAAAACAACACGAGTAGAACACTATGTGTGTGTGTGTGTGAGTTATTTATTTCATAAATATTTTTCCTATTTGACGTTTAATGGTTGGAGTACGACGCAGGTAAGCATGGTGAAATTGGTAGGAAAGGGATTTAATTAAAATTGTTAACTAGAGTAGTTAAACAATTATTTTAAGTTTTTCTCGAGCCTGTATATAGCTCCCATTCTCGTGACAGATATTCTAACGGGTTCACACACACTATATATATATATATATATATATATATATATATAAATAAGAGACTATGACTCGACTTTGCCTCGATAAAAAACCACTTCCATACATAAATATATAATTACAAAAACAGTTTCAGTCTACTATTTTGCTCCATCCTTGGTTCACTCTTTGGCTTAAGTTTTTAAAATCAATTGATATAAAACAGATATCTTTATATTGTTACATAATGCACCCCTATATAAACATATGCAACTAAAGGGTGAGTGGTGCATTAATAGCATGAGGTGCTCAACTAATCCTACGTGGAGTCGAGTAAGCATGTGGTCATGGCCGGCCCTTAAGGCGTGCAGGGCGTGCTACCACACAGGGCCTCGGCTTAAAATCAATTTTTAGGGCCCCTTAAAAGAGTACTTTAGATTACGAAAAAAGTTAGATGTTCAAATACACGAAGTTTGTTTCTTAATAATTGGGTTGGTGAAAAAAGAATTATTTTCGTGGCAAAATATGTAACGTCTGATGTTAAGCAGTGTGTTTAGGATTATTTTAGAGTTAAGAATTTTTTTTTTAAGTGTTCAAATGCGCAAAGTTTCTTCCTCAATAACCGATTTCGTGAAAAAAGAATTTAATTTCGTGACAAAATATGTAAAGTGTGAGGATCGGCGAGTGTCTTTTAGAGTACTTTAGAGTTGAGAAAAATTTCTAAGTATTCAAGTTCGCAAAGTTCTTTCTTCAATAACCATTTTGGTGAAAAAAGAATATAATTTCGTGACAAAATATGTAAAGTGTGATGGTGAGTAGTTTGTTTTTGGGGTAATTTAGAGTTTAGAAAAATTTCAAGTGTTCAAATACGCAATGTTACCTCCTCAATAATTGATATGGTAAAAAAAATCGTGACAAAATATGTTAAGTGCGCCTTTAAGTAGTGTGTTTTGAGATGATTTAGTGCTCGGAAAAAACTTTAAATATGATTCATGAAAAAATTAGTATGAGTCATGGAAAAAAAATAGTATATGAAAAAATGTATAATCAAGGACCCCATTTTTAATATCTGCACAGGGTCTCCAAATTGTTTGGGACGACCCTGCATGTGGTGTCCAATATAATACTAATCTACCGAAATATTTAAATATGAACCCTAGCTAGAAGCCTAAGATTGCATACCCATTGAAGGATTTCTCTCATGGATGTTGATCGTTCCTGATCTCTAGGTATGATTCTGATGTAGTCTTGTAGCTCAGTCGCTGAACGCCTTGGTGTCGAAGTCTGGGTCGCGCCTGGGTGGTACCTGCGAGTACACTCCGACGCCCAAGTCAGCAATCAATGGTGAATAGTGAATAGTAATAATGACGTACCTACCTCTTGAGATTCGTGCCATCTTTATAGTGATAGTTATTGGGCCTTGTTGGGACGACATTGGGCCTTGAGCCCACCTCGAGCGATTGCCCCCAAGCTGGGTCATTTGGTAGGCGGGCTAAGGCTTGATTTCTTGCCCCATGTGGTGACCTTGATGCGATCGACCAATGGGTCGCGCGAGACCAAATGTCCGATCGTTCTTTGTCTTGTCGCGGTCGACCCGACTTCTCTGCGGTGACATTAGTCTTTGAGGCGACGGTTGGTTCGGTGTTGTGATTTCACATCTCCGAGGTGACGTTTGGCCTCCTCGAGTGCGCGCACCGTTTTTGGGCTGAAGTGTCTCTTGGCCCACTATATAAGGTGGTGGGGTATTGTTGGAAACCATCTTTCGCTCTTCATTTCTTACGTGCTCACGAAAGAGGAGAACGACCTTCTTTGGCTCGGCGCATCCGTTCGTCGCTCGTTCGAGAGCAACTTCGCTCGTGCCCCCTGCGCCCGATTCATCTATCGGCCTTTCGGGTAACACGACCATTCTTCTTTAACTTTGACTATTTCCTTTGAAATTCCAACTGGTGGAGGGTAGCGGTCGGGGGTCGACCAAGTCGCCCCTCTCGCGTCAACGTTTGATTTTGACCGCCTCCCCCTCTGCGGAGTTTACCTGCCCGGACGAAACAAACTCGCCGCATCTCGGTGGCGGCCGTTTCGATAGCGAGCGATGGCTCAACCAAGTTCAGACTCGGAGAATTTGCGCCGACGTCTAATAACGAGTCGCGCGTGAATTCTAGCCACGGCCAATCGCCTCCAATGATCCAAACCGGCCGCTGAAACTTCGAGTTCGACTGCGTCGTCGATCTCTCGATTCTCTCGCGATCCGGCGACACGGGACGGATCAACATTCTATGGGAGGCAGCGAAGATTCGACCACCGCTTCGCTCCGAGGTTCGGCCGTTAGCAATCAATCCATCGAAAACCGGTCCCCTTACAAATCGTGCGAAGTTGCCCGAGTCTTTGTCTTAGGGCGGATCAGTGCCGATATCGACGCAGCGGCCGAAGCGGAGGACATGTCTTGGGTTTCCGAGATTCTACGGAACCATAGGAGCAAGGTCCGCCGCCACTCTTGAGATGAACAAGACTTGACCGCTTGATTTTATGTTGACGATTGGCGAGTCGAAGGCATGGAGAAAGAGCGAAAATATAGCGACTGGCATGACGAGGTGAAATTCACGATGTATCGGGTCGTCTTTGAGCGGATGGGGATCGTCCTCTCCTTTTACGAAGTTTCAAAGGCAAGTCCGCCCGATACCTTAAAGGTCGCCCCCTCTCGGCTAAATCCGAATGCTTGGCGTTCTGCAAGGGTTCGAAGATGTTTTGACGGCGCTCGGCGGCCGTCTCCTTGAGGTGTATTTTTACGCTGATGGAGATGAGCTACCTTTACGAGCACGGCACGAGGGGGCTCGCAAGGAGGCCGTTTCTTTGAAGAACAAGTCGCAATACAACTTTTTCAAGCCATACATGGAGTCTCGCGCAAGCGGGTGGAAAAACGATTTCTTACGGACCGTTCCTTATACGAAGGAGGCGATAAAAGGATAGCCAATTTGATGCGAAAAGAATCTGGGGACGCCACTGCAGTGCCGACCGTGCAGTCGTTCGACCATTTCTTGAAGAAAGCGGGGCGTACTCTTACAAGGAAATTGAGCTCAATATTGGGGATATTGAGGCGATCCCTGAACTCAAACGGTTTGCCTCTCGCGTCCGAGGGGTCGTATCAAAATCAACAAGATTGTTGGACTTGAGGCATGGAGGCCGTCAAAGCCGCTATTGGTAGATGTTTGCTAAGATCTTGCTTTTTTTGCGCGATATATTTTGTATTGTTTCTAAGTCGCTTTTTCTTTTTGCGATTGACATGGCGGGCGTTCAAGATTTTGATTTCTTTAGCCAATGGGCGGTGAAGATGGCGAAGACTCTCCTCCGAGGAAGCGGCGCGATATCGCCGAGGAGACGCCCCACTAAGGGAGGTCGTTAACGAGGCGTTGCTTATTGATTTGGAAAACCAGGCGCCCAAACTCCAGTCTTGCGAGGCGAATCCTCAATCCTCAATCTCATTTACTGCTTTGGGAAAACGAACAAACGGGGGCGCCAAGAGGGCGGTGGCCCGCATGAGAAGAAAAAGCACAAACACCATAAGAGTAAAGGTCATTCAAGTCGGTCGTCCAATATCGACTGCTCGGTCTTGGTGATGATGATAGCTGCGCCGCTTTAAAGAAGAGCCCTTCAAAGTGATGGCGGACGTAATGAAAGCGCCGACCCGGCTCTTTGCCAAGTATCGAGAGGAGAATCGAGCGCTGGCGGTAGGCGAGCTATTTATAAAATTTCTTATCTTGAAGACGACACATCGGACAAAAATTTTAAACTATCCTCTGCTTTGTCTAAATTGATAGTTACGTAGAAGAGCGGTTGGGAGCGCTTAAGAAGATCGAAGAGCTCGAGCCGAAGGCCCAACAGTCGCCACTTACGAGCAAAAGCTTCAAGATGCGAGAAACTTCGGATGGCGGCCTTAACATTTTCAAAACCGGAGTGAAGAGGCGTGACAACGCGCGATCATTGCCGGGGATAAGGCGGTCATTGAAAAGACCGAGGCGGTGAACAGAGGGTCGGGCGCTGGCGAGAAGAAAAAGGAATTGTTCGATCAGGTCACTTCTTTGAAGACCGGTCGACCGTGTGGAGAAGGAACGAGACAAGTCTGAGAGATCTCTTGAGGAGGCCCGTCTTAGGGCTTTGGGAGTGGCCAAATACCAATTCACCAATGCGGTTGATCAACTAAAGCTCGTAAACCCGAGTCACGGTGAAATCGATGACACCGTGGTTAATTACGAACAACTGCGTGGTGGGTCAAGAGATCGTTATTCCTCGGAAGGTCGAGAAAGGAAAGGTCGTCCGTGACGGTCGTTGTTTTTCTGCGCTGATCAGCCTTAGCTTTACTTCCTTTTGTTTAGCCCGCCTGCGAGCGGTGTTTAGTATGTAGAATTTTCGCCCGCCTGCGAGCGGCTTTTAAATATTTTGGAATCATTTTGTTCAAATTGGAGACTTATGTTTAATGAAAGTCCACGGTTGTTTAATGAAAGTCCACGGTTCCTTTGTTCAAATTGTCGGCCATTCTGCGACCTTCAATATTTGCAAGTTGTTACTCGCCTTTTAAAGTTTGCGAGTTTGCAGGCCGCTATTCGCAGCGGCTCATTCTAGGCCATGCGATGGCACCTTTGTGAATTTATGGGTCGCTACTCGGGGCGGCTCGCACATTACCATTCGATGGCACTTTATAATTTATGGGCCGCTACTCGGGACGGCTCGCATAATGCCATTCGATGGCACTTTACAATTTATGGGCGCTACTGGGGCGGCTCGCATAATGCCATTCGATGGCACTTTACAATTTATGGGCGCTACCGGAGCGGCTCGCATAATGCCATTCGATGGCCCTTTATAATTTATGGGCGCTACTCGAGCGGCTCGCATAATGCCATTCGATGGCACTTTACAATTTATGGGCCGCTACTCGGGGCGGCTCGCATAATGCCATTCGATGGCACTTTACAATTTATGGGCGCTACTCGGAGCGGTTCACATTTTACCATTCGATGGCATTAGTCAACTCGGTGACATCTCGGTCGCTCTATTGCTACTTGCATGATGAGCGGCCGGTCATGTCGTGCATGAGACAAACAACAAGTTTTTAAAAGGTCGGGCCTCGTAAAAAACCCCTATTGGGGAAAAAGAGCGCACGCTTTTCATTAATTTCGATCGTTTGAAACATGCTTGGCATTTATACATAGTATTTCCTCGCTTTTTCTGCGTTCCATGTCCTAGGATGGTCGCCCATTCATGGTCTCTAACTCATAAGCTCCTTTGCCGGTTTGTTGATTATGCGGTAAGGTCCTTCCCAATTTGGTGCGAGCTTCCTTGCCGAAGCGTTCTTGTTTCCCACGTCCCGCGCTTTGAGGACGAGTGACCAATTGAGAATTCCCCTTTCGCGCGCGCGAGAATTATATCTTGCGGCGACCTTACGCTTGACTAGTTGTTCTTTGAGAGAAGCTTTGGTTCGTAGCTCGTCTACTAGATCGAGCTCTTCTCTCCGTGGCTCGCTCATTTTCTGCTGCGGCAGGTGGGTTGGTCGCCCTCAACTCGGTCGCCCATCTCGATTGGAATGGCGGCGTCCATACCATAGACTAACACGAAAAGGCGACTCACCCGTCGTTGAATGAGGGTCGTTCGAGTGCGCCCAAAGGACCGATCAGAACTCTTCTACCCAATTACCTTTGGCCTCGTCTAATCTTCTCTTTACCCTCGCAAGATGACACTGTTGGCCGCCTCTGCTGGCCGTTGGTTTGTGGATGTTCCACCGAAGTGAAGTATTTGTTTTACTCCAGTGTCGGCCAACATTTCTCCAAATTTCTGTACGCAAATTGCGTTCCATTGTCCGTTATCAATTGTTGGGGGCATGAACGCCAAACCGGCTAGCACGTTGCGGCTAAAAATTTGCTCACTTTGGTTCTTTGTGATCGTTGCGAGAGGCTCGGCCTCGATCCATTTGGTGAAATAATCAACCGCTACGATCGAAATTTAAATTGGCACACAGGCGGTGGGAATGGCCCGAGGAGATCCATCCCCACCGTGCAAGCGGCCAAGGGGCGTGAGGCTCTGTAGTTCGGAGCGCGGGGCGATGTGGGCGTCTGCGTGAATTTGACACTTGTTGCACTTTTGAACCAAGTTTTTAGCGTCCTCCTCCATGGTTGGCCAATAGAAACCCGCTCTCAAAGCCCGTTTCGCTATGGAGGCGACCTCCCGATGGTGGCACATAAACCTTCATGGATGTCTCTTAAAACATGGTCGCGCCGGCGACGTCAAGCACCTCAACGGTGGGGATGAGAAACCTCTTCTATAAAGTTTTCCTTGGACGACGGAATACTTTGTTGCTCACGCCTTAAAAGTTTTGCCTCCTTTTGGTGCGAAATGCGGCTCTGCACAGTTCATGATATATTGTAATATGGGAGTGATCCAATCTTTTGCGAGGTCAATGCATAGACATGAAGCGAAGCTTATCGATCTTGGTCGCCACAGGCGGCCGAGTGAGGTTTCTTGTATCGAGCTTCGATGGTTCGGGCACTTTGGTGCTAGCTTGACTTTGAGAGAATGTCCGCTCGGACGTTTTACGTTCTTGGGCGTGCTTCACCTCGGCCGGTTGAATTTACTAAGCAACTCCCTTACCTTAGCGAGTAATGCTTTAATGTTTCATCTTTGGTATCGTATAACTCCTTGATCCGGGAAGCGACCAAGAGAGTCAGTGCAATTCCACACTGTTCGTCGTTGAATTCCTTGGCGAGCAATAACCCTGCTATGCAAGCCTCATACTCTGCCTGATTATTTGAAGTGTGGAAAGCGAAAGTAAGCGATACTTCTACGACCAAGCCTGCAGAATTTTCCAATATTAATCCTGCCCCACTTCCTTTGGAGTTTGACGAGCCATCGACGTGTAACGTCCAGGTGGTGATTGGTCGGTCGTCCGGGACTGGGGTCATCTCAGCTATGAAATCGGCCAAAATCTGCGCCTTGGCTGCCGACCTTGGCTCAAACTTTATTCCGAACTCACTTAGCTCTATTGCCCATTTGATCATGCGGCCCGCCAGGTCTGGTCTGTGGAGAATCTGTCGTATTGGTTGATCAGTTCTCACCACTATTTGATGTGCAACAAAATACGGCCTTAACCTGCGGGCGGCTACCAGTAGTGCGAGCGTCAACTTTTCGATCCTCTGATAACGGGCTTCTGGTCCCTGTAGGACTTTGCTAATGAAATATATAGGACTTTGCTTTGTGTCACTTTCTTTGACCAGGACGGCACTTAAAACTTCCTCCGTAATTGCTAAATACAGATACAGTGTATCCCCTGGGAGCGGCTTGGTCATGACGGGCGGATTGGTCAAGGCCGCTTTTAGATCGTCCAACGCCTGCTGGCACTGATCAGTCCATTCAAAATCAGCGTCCTTTTTCAGATTTTTGAACAAAGGGAGCGACTTGCATGCAGACTGGGGTATGAATCTGGAGAGGGCGGCGACCATGCCGTTCAATTGTTGGATTTCCTTCTTAGTGGTTGGCGGTCTCATTTCAGCCGACCGCCTAAACTTGTCGGGGTTTGCTTCGATTCCTCTCTCCGTCGGATGGAAACCTAAGAATTTCCCATTTCGCACCCAAACGTGCACTTCTCGTGGTTCGGACTGTGAGAATTCTTCCTTGCCTCTTCAAAAACCGTTAAGGTCGCTAACGTGCTCATCATCCGATTTGCTCTTTATGATCATGTCATCAAGATACACCTCTCGCCACCCACGATCCGCTTTTCAAAAATCTTGCTCATCATACATTTGGTAAGTCGCCCAGGCGTTCTTTAATCAAAAGGCATCACTTTGTAACAAAAATTACCACTGGTCGGTCATGAAAGCGATCTTGTGACGATCGGTGGGTGCATAGCGATTTGGTTGTAGCACGAATACGCGTCCAAGAAGGAAAGCAACTTGTAACACTCAAGCGCCAGTCAACCAACTTGTCGATCACGGAGTGCAGGGAAAGCATCCTTAGGGCACGCCTACTATTCGGTCGGTGTAATCGACACACATTCGCCATTTCCGTTCTTCTTTTTCACTAGCACGACGTTCGAAAGCCACGTCGTATACTTAATCTCCTCAACGAAATTCGCTTTTATCAAGTCGTTCCTTTGCTCGGGGCGCGCTGCGGCCTTCTCTTCGTTACGAACTCTTCTTCTGCGGCGCGCCATCGCCTGCGCGCTATATCGATCGATAGTTGATGACAAGCGACCTCCATAGGAACTCGGGCATATCGATGCGCGCCAAGCGAACAAATCGGCGTATTTTACGAGGCAAGTGATTAGTCCACGCTTGACACGCTCGGAAGGTCGCTTCCAATCTTTACGGTTTTGGTAGGGTCATCGTATTTGGGCGTCAATAAAGCGCCCATGGGGTTACGGTCGTTTGAGTTTCTTCTTTAGCTCACGGGCTAAATCATCATCCCCCTCTTCCGGGTCGCTATCTGAGTTATAGCGGGCATCCAAATCAGCTAGGTTTACTTGATGTCCTTCCCCAGAATTGTGAGCGTGAGGTCCAACGTCCTGAGCGTCACATATATCCTGGTAAATGTAGTGACTTTTCTTGGCGCTTCCATATCTCGCCGCTAAGGTAGCGACACAGCCATTTTTATCGTAAAACTTCATCTTTAAGTGGTGTTGACACGATCGCAAGTTTCCCCAACGTCGGCCGGCCGATAATGCAGTGATAGCATGACTTGATAGGCAATACAAGGAAAGTCGTTCTGACCGTCCTGTAAGATGTGCTCCCATTGGCATCGTCGCCGAAAGTGACCAACAACTCCAAGGTGCCCAACGGGTAAGTGATTGCTCCGTTAAAACCAGTTAAAGGGGTCGGGTCGTTACGAGGGCGATTTCGCTCTGATCGATGCTCAATTTGTCCACCAACTCTTCAAACATGATATCGCCGAGCTACCCCGATCGACCAAGATTCTCCTAACCGGAGTTTCCCATGACCGCAGATCGACGAGGAGCGTGAATCGTTGACCCGCCCATCGAGCAAATCCTCGTCACCAAAGGAAATCGGCGATCTGTTGGAGATCGGTCGTGGTCTTTGAAGAAGATCCGACCATGAGAATTTCATTCCACTTTCTCTTGGTCGCCTTCTTTGAATCAAGCGATCTAGAGGTTCCCCGTGGATAACCATTACGACCGGCGACCACGGATCGCTGCCGTCCTCCTCCGAAGTTTCTTTTACGCGGCGACCTCAATAAGCTTGAATGGTTACTTTTTCTTTTGAGCGACCATCTCGACCCTCTCGTCTTCTCTTCCGATCGGTCGTTTCCTTCCTCCCCGACATATTTTGTTAGCTTTCCCTTACGAATGAGGTTTTCTATGTCATCCTTTAGGGCCATACATTCGTTAGTATCGTGGCCCTTGCTCTTATGGTACCGCAATACTTCTTCGTGAACCGCCGCCTTTCTTGAGAACGAAGGGTCGGGGCGCTGACATCGGCAAATTCAATTCGTTATTTTGGCGATCCATATAGATTTGTGCGATGGCGTGTTGGCTGGTGCGGTGCTCGAACTTCTTCCGACGAAAATCCGAACGACCTTCCTCGCGCTTCTTCCGGCTCTTTTAGCCGACCTACCATGCTCTTCCTTGGGTCGCACACGCGCCTGTCTAGCCGCGAGCGTCTCTTGCCGTAGCCCGTGTGGTCGTTGGCCCTTCTTAAAAATACCCCAAGATCCATGTAGCGGTTGAGGATGAACTCTCTGCAAATCGTGATCCGCTCGTATTCCCGCTTGAGATACTTTAGTTTGTCTTTGTCGGTCAAATCGCGGATAGTCTCGCCTCGTGTTGAAGCGATCAATATAATGCCTAAGTGATTCGTTCTCCCCCGAACGACCGTGTCAAAGTGTTCCTCATATTTGTATCGACAGCGGTTGGCGTGTAATTGGCCAAAAAGGTTGCGACCAAGCCTTCCCAAGAGGTGATGGTGTTGGGCGCAATGATTCCCACCATTCGAGCGCTCTCCATCGAGCGATCGGGGAAAAAGTCTGCGACTTCATCGTCGGGCTTAGCTCTCTATAGCTGCGATAATTGTTGAAATAACGGACGTGTTTATCTGCGCATCGCGCGACCGTCGAACTTATTCATGTTGGGCGGCTTTCTCAAATCTCTGGGAATGCGTAACGCGTCGATTTCTCTTGAGAAGCGGCCCATGCCCGGCCGCCAACTCTCCCGATCCATAAGGTTGTAATGCATGTAGCTCATTGACGGGTACTCGTAGCGCGATCGTCATGTGGCCGCATAAGAGGAGGGGTGGAACGACCGCCTCTCTCGCTCGAGCACATCTCTTTTCGGCCAGGTGGGATGTGTCCTCGCCTTTGTAGTTGTCCAACTCACCATACGAATCCCACGACCGACTCCTCGACTTGCGTGAACCGGACGACTCGGCGAAAGAATACCTAGTGGGCGAGCGGTGCGATTCTCGGATTGTAACGAGTCTTCATAATCTTGGCCGTGTGACTGGAGGCGATGCGCAAGACGCGCCCTGCGAGTGGGAGACCTTCTAGTCGACCTGACTGTGGCTGGGGATCGGTGTCTTTGGGCGGCCCGGAAAGGTCGGTCATTCCGCCCGGGAGGAGTTGCATGCTTATCGGAAGGGCGCATTTGTGCGGAGGGTCCTCACCATTCGCGCGCGCGGCGAGGAGGATGGATCCCCTTCGTAGTGAGAAAGAAGTGCTTCGGTCGGCAATAATCGATTTTTGTTTTGCGAGAATCTGTAGGAAAGCCCGAGTCACATGCTCGCACGCGGAGGCATCTATTCTGCATCGACCCATTTCGGTCGGCGATCGGCTGATTGGCGGTGCGATATCTGCTCCAAGATTGGCCTCGGCCCTGTCAGACGGAGGTTCACGGCGAGGTTATCCTGCGATTCGTGAATGGTTAGTGGGATGCCCTTCGGGGTTTGTTGAGGGATTGCATTCCGTCCGGAACGGTCGGCTCTCGATGAGGCTCGCGTGGCGTGCCTCTTTTGTTACATGGTGGAAGTGTTGATTGCTCCCACTGTGGTCGCCAATGATCGTTCCTGATCTCTAGGTATGATTCTGATGTAGTCTTGTAGCTCAGTCGCTGAACGCCTTGGTGTCGAAGTCTGGGTCGCGCCTGGGTGGTACCTGCGAGTACACTCCGACGCCCAAGTCAGCAATCAATGGTGAATAGTGAATAGTAATAATGACGTACCTACCTCTTGAGATTCGTGCCATCTTTATAGTGATAGTTATTGGGCCTTGTTGGACAGCATTGGGCCTTGAGCCCACTCCAGAACAGATGTGTATGTGATGTGATCCCCATCACCTTCTATAGTACTTCAAACCAAAACAATGGTCAAGAAAATTGCAAACGTTGACCTATTCTTGATCATCTTCTTATATCCACTTGGTTTTGTTTGCTCTGTTTAACAATAAGTTCACTTCAATGTTTCTATTAAAATAATAATTATAGAACGAGAAAACATAGAATCATCAATTATACATGTGTGTAGACCCCTTTCATCCTTTTTCATCGGAAACTGTATTTCTCTTTACTTCACTTTTCCTTGCTTCTACTACCTAACTTTCTTCATTTCAATTGTCTCATCATGCAACCTATGGAATGGGGTGGTTCTCACTCTAGAAAATTATGTGCGTCCTGTGCTATTGAGAGTTTAGATTGAGAAACTAATTGTAATTTTTAAATATTAATGGAAATATAGAAAATTTAAGAGATGCATATAAAGAACAATAATGCTATTTTGACAAAAAATATTACAAGAATTTTGACAAATATATTGTGGGACCCAGTCTGAAGAATTTATTTTACAATAAAAATAATAAAAAAGTAACTATGGGAGATACGGTGTATGTGTATCAGTATATTTGTAACATTTTTTGTCACATTTATGAGCTATATAGCACTGTTGTATAAAGAAGTGGATATGAATCTAGATTTTTGAAGAACTAAGTATCGTACTAGAAAAAGCTAAATTAGTGACAAAAGTTGGTAAGGGCAATATTGAAATCTGCCGCTAATTATGGCGTTTCTTGAAAACGCCAGACAATTTTACATACATGAAAGGTAGTTATGTTCTCTCATATAAGTAGTGAGAATTGTAAAGAGTTGAAAGTTGTGTGATCATATGGAGAGGTGAAACATCCCACCAATATTGAGTGGTAATGTGAAGAGAGAAGAATGTGAGTGATCATTTGTTTTGTAAGATGTGGATGTTATAATTCTTTGTAACTCTTAATTAGAGTGATAATACTGTAAGGTGATACACATATTGAATCGGGTTGCAAATTATATTGTTATAATCTTATTTGTGTTTATGAGTAAATATCATGTTGTGTTTCTGTGGATGTAGGAAAGAGATGTCGAACAATGTCAAAACTTTGTGTTCCTATATTATCCTTTTGATGTGTTTGTGAAGGTTATATCAAAGTTCATTGAGTGAGTTAATTCATTGGTGTGTGCGGTAATCCCCAACAGTGGTACCATAACTAATAGTTTCGGGTACCGGCTCAGCCATTGGTGCGAACAAGTGAGCGGCTAGACATGTATTGAAGCTCGATGAGTTTGGTGGTGAATTCATATGAGACCCTTGCATTGAAAGTCTTCTTGATAATGTCGAGGTCAGGCAGCGTGCTCTGTTAGTTATTGCTAACAGCGGCTCAAGTAAATGTGAAGTGTCACTATTCAATATTTTATAGATAAAAATGTTAAGATTAGAACTCTGGCGAGGAACACACTCAAGTTTGTTCGCTCAAAGTGAGTTAAAAGATGTACAAGTGGAGACACTTAGTCTTGTGTGAAAGAAAAATGAGAAGGACATTAGGCAAGCCATGAAAAAGGGGAAATAATGAAGAGAAGAAAAAAATGGAGTTAATATAATTTCTCTAACAATACATTTATTGAAAAAGTTGATAATCATCCCCTTTCGGCAATTTGTATTACAAAACACAAGATGAAATTAAAGAGATGAAGAATCATTTTATAGGAAAAAATCTCAAATCACTAACAATTTGATACAACTTGTGCTTTTGTGGCACTTACATGCTATTTACAAATCTAACCAACTTCAAAGTGAATTTATATTCCTAATAATTTGCCTTTAATATTGGCACACCGAATAATTTTATATATATAGCTTTCTGGTGTGTTGGCTAGTCTGATATGTCTTGGTGTATAAGGGGTGGCTGCTATGCTTCTCTCCCTACAAATTTTGTAATTCTGAACTTGATGTATTTTGCTTCTATTAGTTTTGAGCACATGATTATTAGACACTCTCTTAAATACGGAATTAAAAAATGCATTTTTGATTTAAAAAACTTGATAGTTATCTACGGACTGAGACTGTCACTAAATGTGAGCAGATCTGTCAAACAATTTGTAGTGATATTTTTTGTCTGTGGGTGAAAGTTAATTTTTTTAAAACACTTCCAAATTTAATAGAATTTTTTCTTATTTATGTTTTTGACATAAATCCGAAATGTAATTTTTTAATTCTGAATTTATGTCAAAGACATAAATCCGTAATAAAAAAATGCATTTCCAATTTATCTCAAAACATAAATCTAGAAGTCTTTAAATTGCATTTCACCACTTTTAGAGACGGTTTATGTCAGTAGGTAAAAGTCAATATTTTTTTAAAACACATAATTCCGGAAAAATTCCAAAAAGTAAGCTTCCCGAATTATGTTTTGAGATAAATCCATAAAAAAATCATCAAAATACATTCCGGATTCATCTAGTAGAAGATAAATCCGGAAATTGCTTTGAGGAATCAATGGTAAAATTGGAGGTTTGGTCAATCTAAGAGGTATAAGGTCCTATTGGAGGGGTATGAAAATTAAAAGCCATATAATAAAGAGACAAACTTATTAACTTTTTGTAGTAACAAGGCTTAAATATGTTTTAGCCCCTGCAAATATAACGTGTTTTGGTTTAAGCCCCTGTAAAAAAAAAATTGGTAAAAACTCCCTGCAAATATTTTTTGTTTGATATAAACCCTTCTGTTAAGTCTCCGTTTGCAAGTTGTTGAAATTGTCTAATGTAACTACTACTTGGCAGCTTTTCCAAATCATTTTCCTTTATTTTAAAAATATGACTTGGATAAAATTATAAAGCAGATTTCATTTTATTTTATTTTTCATTTTCTTTATCTTCATCATCTCTCCTCCTTTCCCCATATTTTCTACATCTCCAACAACAACACAGTAGAGATAAACTTGAATTGAGAGGGGACATATTGTTCTTCATCCTCGTTCTCAGATCTCATAAACATGTTTGAACTCATCAAGCACCCTAATCTTATTCTTCCTCTCCCATCTTCATTGTTGTTTTTATGTTACCAAGAAATGGAACTCTTTTTGTCAAAAAAAAAAAATGGAACTCTTGATTTTTCATTGTTGGATCTTGAAGCAAATGATTGTTCGATGGGTTGAAGGGAGGTATCAAAATCAGACCTGTACATCTTATCTAATTTGGGGTTTTGTGAATGTGGGTTTTAGGGATTTTTTGGATTTGGGGATTGTTCATATTGAGAATGAAGAGAAAGGGGATTTTTTGGATTTGGGGATTGTTCATATTTGGGTTATAGGGATTTTTTGAATTTGAGGACTGTTCATATTGAGAATGGAAGAATTAACAGAAATGTAGAAGAAGAAAGGGGATTTAGCGTTTTCTAATTAAATGGGATTCACTAATGACATGACATATACAATCAACATTTAAAATAAAAGAAAACGAAACAAAAATGCCAAATCAGCAATCTGTTAGACATGTAGGCTATTTTTGTAACGTCCATCTAACAGAAGAGCATATTTCAAAAAGGTTGCTTTTGCAGAGAGTTTTTACTAAAAAAAAATTTGTAGGGACTTAAACCAAAACACGCTATATTTGCAGGGGCCTAAAACATATTTAAGCCTAATAACAATGATCATTTCAAAATATTGACAACATGAGAAACTAATGGTCCGTTTTAGGTGGTTGTGAGTTTTTGGTTTTGAAAGTCAATTTCAAAACCAAAACATGTTTGGGTAAAATGGTGCTGAATTGGTTTTTTCCTTATTTTCGAAACAGTTTTTCATCTAAACACAAAACCAAAAAAAGAGATTTTCTAATTTCTGTTTTTGTTTTAACATTAACACATCATCACCAACTGTCACTCCAACAACCACCGACCACCACTCTGACCACACCGTCGACCACCACTCTGACCATCGTTGACTACTGCCCTCGCCACCGCCAAACACCACTCCGACCATCGGCAACCACCACTCCGACCACCATCTACTACCACTTTAACCACCACTAATTCGACCACCGATCACCACTTTAATTAACCACCGTCGACTACTACTCCAGCCACCATCGACCACTACTCCGGTCACTACTGACCATCACTCTAGCCACCGGCGACCGCCATCAACTACCACTTTGACCACCATTTCAAAACCGGTATTAACTCAAATATTTTTTTTGTGCCATAAGAAAAATTCGAAAAATTGCTTTTGAGTTCCATTAAGATATTAACAATGTGTCAACGTTCTTGTCCTTTTCCTGACAGCTTTATCATACAGAAAGTCTAGGGGTGGACACCGATCGGGCTTGGGCGGGTTCGGGCCCAAAAGCATTGATCCGGCGCAACCCGCGGTTGGGATGTACAAGCCCACCGCCTCCGACCAAATGAAGCCGCCCTGACCCATTTTGGGCCTCCAGTTACCCGATTATGGCCAAAAACCGACCGGACTTCTTTTTTTTCTCGGTTATCTTTCGGATTGGGCGGGTTCGCTTTTGTTGTCCACCCCTAACAGAAACCACTTGATCAAAGCTTAAAAGGGATAATACCCATAGAATTCTTAGGTAGAGGATGGAAGGAAATTAACTACTGGTCCATTCTTAGGTAAATTAATCTTTGTCAGAACAAACATTTCTAGAAGAAGCACATGCATATGAACGAAGTAGAGGACAACACAAAGGGAATAAGTTTGCTAATTTCTTAATCACTTTTCCCTTTCATCAATTTGTTTTTGTTGTGATATATGCATGCACGCATTAGAAGATTATATAGTAACAAGTTTCATTGATTAAGCAAACGCCACATTGACTTGTGAACCACCATCACTTGCTTGAAAACAGCCATGATTTTACATGGCGCTGGATATATCGAATATTTTTCTAATATATTATTATATATATTTTCTCATTGATTAAATATATAGTATTTCTAATATGAAAGGATCCAAGGTCGAAAGTTACTCATTGATTAAAATATTACTCCCTCTAATCTTTTTTCTTGTCTATTTTTAGAAATAAAATTGTTTTTTATTTGTCATTGTAAATTTAAATTTACATTAATAATTACTTTTAATTATTTTATAGAAAAAAAAAGCAATAAGTATAATGATAATAAACGACCAAAATATTATGATAAAAAACTATTAATTTGATATAAATTAATAAAATTTATTATTTTGTTTATTTATGTAAAACACCTTTAAAAAGAAATGGATAAACAACATCATAGGAGTATATTAATAATCCTTTTGTGTCTACTTAGATGGAATAACAAATAAACACAACACACACTAACACTGCTCTCAGCCGGATACAAACCTAAGAGCTCACATCCTCATGTTGTTGAAATCGTAAAGGCAACCAACGGTGAGGGACAGTGGCGGAGCTACACTTTATTGAGGAGGTTCAGTTGAACCTCCTGGAAATAAAATGTTAGTATCGATACCCCTATATAAAATTATTTTGAACTCCCCAAAATTTAAATTTGCACTATTATCCTTAAATCTGCACCTAATTTTTAATAAATCTGTCTTATTAATCTCTGTAAAAGACTATTTATAAAACTTTAGGAAATTTAGTAAAAAAAAACCTTTAGAAAATAATTTTACCGATATCGCATATTTTTAAAACTTGTTCTTATTTTCACATACTTTAGGACTTAAATAGATAATGGGGGGTAAACTTAGAGACTAATTTAGTGATTTTCTCTTAAATATATGTGGAGTTAGATAACTTGATTCCTTAATTTTAACAAATTAAGTGAGGACATTTGAAAAGAAAATTAACAATCCGAAAAGCCAAAATGAATTTTTTTTTGCAATCCCAACCTAGGATCCTGTGTCCGTCACTAGTGAGGGACATTAATACTTTTTTTTAGGAATACAAAAATATACTCCCTCCGTCTCAATGTAACTGTCATTTAAGGTTATGTGCGAGTCTATAAAAATAATTAAATATGTTAACTTTTATGGTAAAAAATATGATAAGACTAAATTACCCCTATATAATATTAGTATGATTACCTCACTTTTCTTGTTTCTTGGTTAAAGTAAACCCACCTAAAAAGTAATTAGAGTATTATTGAAAAAAATAATAAATATCTTATTGATATTCTAAAATGATAAATAATTTAAAACAGTAAAAAATAGGAAAAAAATACAATTAAATTGAGACGGAGGAAGGGAGTAGAAGTATTCTTGATGATGCCAAAAGCAGGATTGAATAGCCACATGGGAGAGCTATTGAATTCAGGTCACCAGTTACTGAAAATATTGCAGTAAATGAATGGTACCACCATAGTCATGTGATAAAATTTAATAAAGGCACTTACCAACAAATGTTGAAGCTTTTATGTGGTCCTCTAATTCAACCATTATTTGCTTGCTTCTGTTGTTAAATTTACCCAAAACCCTTGTATTTTTTGTCTCTGATTTTGATATGGGTGAGAGAGAAGAAAAGGGCAGTTGATAGTGATGAAACTGAAGCACACTCGTGTGCCTTAACTTAGCTGGCCCTCTTTCTTCTGCCACCGAAAGTGAGAGGTTTAGTTCTTGTCGGAGCTTTAAGACAGGAATGACAAGTGTCAACCTACTAGAGAATCTCCCCATGTGGGAATAGCATGTGATTGTGAACCATTAAGCTCACCTTCTCAATACCCTCAAATTCAATACTTTTTCTACTATTTTTAGTATTTATTTTATAAACTAAATAATTGTTAAGTCTACTTCATTAATTAATTAAAAACATAATTTTAGAAAAAATAGAGTTTAGTATATCCATGATATCATTTCTCTCCTTCGGATCGGAACGTCATTCTTTCATCCTAAAATTTTTTTAATCGGAGGAAATATTATCAATTTTTGAAATATTATTCGTTATTTAACAAGTGACCCTTCATGATTTTGTCTTTAGTTAAAATACATTTCAACGTTTAAAGATGAAAGTATTTATAAACTATCTATGACTTTCATTGTCACACTTGAAGTGATAGCTCAATGAAAAGAGCTAGCATTGTTTCTTCAAGGTGTTGAGTTCAAATTCTCTCAATGACAATTTTAAAGTGATTATTAATTAGTGTCACTACTCGGTGGGCAATTGCCCCATAAGAAAAACAAGTTTTCTTTCATATGTATAGTGGTTTTTCTATTTGCCTCCAGTTAAAAATAGAGTTTGCCCCTATTAATATCCAATTATTCAAACATAAAAACTAAACTTATTATATATATATATATATATATATATATATATATATATATATTTGAGAGAGATAAATTTGATAATACAGATAAAGAAAATATCATACAATATATTTAGACTAGAAAAATGTGTAGAGAGGCATTTTGCAATTTGTAGATATGAAGAAACTTGGATATCTTTTTCAGTTTTTAGTCACGTATGTGATGATGTGTTAAAGTAAAAACTTGTAATATTTTTATTATATGAAAATTATAGAAAGATTATTTTCTTGTCCCCAAGAAAGTGTTTTTTGGATTCCGCCACTGACTCTAAGCTAAGGTTTGAGTAGTTTACGACTCTATCATAAAGGACAAACTCGACTAAGACTGACGCGTTCGATCTCCAACAAAGAAACAAATTTGATGCAGACTTCCTTAACCTCCTGAACAAGCTCTCAAGTAGTCGGGGTCTATTTCCTCTAGACATATGAGCGGATCAATGACCCTAGAAATAAATGTGAAACATTTTAATTACAATACTAGAACAATATTATGTATCCACTTCAATGTTTTAAGAACATTCTTTGGCTCATATTTTTCAATTTTGCTTCTACACTAAAAAATACTAAGGTTCGACTTCCAACAGTGAAACAAATTTGAGGCAGACTTCATTAGCCTCCCGAATGAGCTCTCAATTAGTCAGAGTCTATTTCCTCTAGAGATATGAGCGGATCAAAGACCTTAGAAATAAATGTGAAACATTTTACAATACTACAATATTATGTATCCAATTCAATGTTTTAAGAACATTCTTTAACTCATAATCTACAAATTAATTTTCCTCTATACTAATTAATACTTAAAAAAACGACTTTATTGCCCTTTTTTCATTTTCTTCTCACATGTCATGAGGTTTGTACAAGGTGGTGGGGACACATCCCACATGGGGTCATTGTATTCCGTGGAATACGCATGTTTTTGTTTTCTGGCACTTTAGGCAACACTTTAGAGTAGTGGTATAGACTATAGGCTCTAATACTAGCAATTTAACCATATATCCCGGGCCTGTCCTGAGGTTTTTGGAAGTCCAGGCGAACAAAAAAAATGGTGTCCTGTTAACTATTTGAATTATTCTCCTTTATTTTTGTAAAAATCATTAATGATTTATTCACAATCAAAGTTCTTTAAAAAAATATTTTCTATAGAAATCAAATTAAGATTATTTAATCTATTTTGTGACATAGTTAATATTATTCTATATATGTCCACAAGCATTATGAAAACGTTTAATATATAACCTAATTTTGACTCTTCATATAGAATTTTATCATAAAGATCATAAGATATGTCGTGTTTAACTAAGTTTAATAAAATTTGCAATATAATTTGATGTCATTATTAGGAAATGATCTAAACTTGTGAGTCTATTAAATTGTAATAACATAAAATATGAATTCAAAAATATCTATATACTACTAAGTACAACAAATTTTGGTGCCCTCGAGAAAATGAGACCCTAGGCGATCGCCCCTACCGCCCATGCTCAAGGCCACTGGTGATACAATTTTTAGGACACGCTTCTTACTTCCACCCCCACAGTAGCTTGACAGAGTAACTCTGTACAACACAATGCTCTGTT
Source organism: Oxytropis ochrocephala (assembly GCA_020916435.1). Taxonomy (NCBI): domain Eukaryota; kingdom Viridiplantae; phylum Streptophyta; class Magnoliopsida; order Fabales; family Fabaceae; genus Oxytropis; species Oxytropis ochrocephala. The sequence continues at coordinate 20,299,909 of CM037093.1, forward strand.
CTCAGCTGAGACTATAAGATCTAAGACCAATAAATTCACTACCAACAAGAGTAACAAGACAACATCACGTGTTATGATGTTCAGAATTACTATTTGAAGGAAATTGAGTTTCATAAGACCACACCAATTAAGAAAAAGTTGCCTCGACCCATTTTTAGTTTCTCTTTTTTCAGGATGAAAACAGAGACATTGCGTCATTGTAGTATAGGTTAAAATTGTGATATACACACCTGAACACACAACCTAACAAAGGCTAAAGAAATTAATAACTCTGAACTACTACTACTACTTGTGTAACTTGTTCGCTGTATTGGTAATTTCAGCGATATGAGATGCGTCAAATCGGAAATCGGAATGTGAACACTAGTGGCGTGTGTACATGCCTAGATAGTACTATTTCCTTGTCATTTCGTTTAAGCCCAAAAAAATTAATCTAGCCACATTAAACTCCAAGATATGCACTTCTTGATTACAAAAGCTTGCAACTGATGTTACATTACATTGCACCACCCTTGTTTGAGCAAGTTATTATTATTATTATTAAAAGGAAAGACTGAATTGCGTGAAACTCGAAGATTTAATAATATAATAATATATAAGATTGTATGTACTGAGCATAAATCTTTACTTGCAAGAAGAGTGAGAAGGTAAAACCGAGAGGCAAATAATAATAGTAACAAATAACAAAAATATCATAGGTGGCCAAAAGTAAATCATAGCAGCGGCGGCGGGAAACCGGAGCTGGAGGCGGATCCAGCGGCGGCGGCAGAAGATGAAGAGCCAAAGAGTAAATCAGCGAGTGCTGACATGGCACGAACTTGCATCTCAAGAGCTGGTATATAATCAATAGCTTCTTCAAGAATAACCGGTAACCCTTCTTTCCTGCAACCGGGAACTAACCGGCCCAATACCTTCACTTTTCTCTGAACCGTTGGGATAGTCTTTCCTTTAAGACGTAACACACCGAACCGGGCTTTGTTGGGCCGGGCCGGCCCATTCCCAACGATCCTCTGTTGTAATCTTTTCTCTTGTTTCTTTCTGAATTTGAGCCTCAGCCGGTTCTTGAGTATGGCTCGGCTCCATCGTGTTTTCCCCTTGGCTGCCACGGCTAAAGCCCTGTCGGCGGCTTCTCGGACGGCTTTCCCACGGCGAGGTCCTCCGCCGGCGGCGGCGTTGAGGTTGACTCTTGCTAACGCTTGACGGAGTTTTGAAGTGTAGATTTGTTGTTGGGCTTGCGATCTCCATTTCGCGTGGGTTTGTTGTTGATTTGATTGAGGTTGAGGTTTCTTCTTCTTCTTTGTTCTGTGTGATCGGTCACTTGTTGATGATGTTGGATTTGAGATCAGTGACGATGTCATGTTATGTTGCAACATCAAATCTGAAAAATTGAAGAATAAAAAGAAAAAAAATATATGTATGTGAATTGAGAATTGAAGTGGGTTTTGTGGGAAAAAGGTGTTGGAAAGTTTGTTTTTGGTTGGATTCAGATGGATACGGTTTGAGACAGAGTGAGAGATATGTTGTTAAGGATTCGGTTGAAAGAGGGGATGTTATGTTATGTTACGGTTAGATTAGATTCTAGAAAGAGAAAAATTGTTGGAGTGAGTGATTGAGTGAGGTTTGAGATTGAAAGATGTGTATATTATGTAGTATCTATATATAGTTCAGAAAATGAAGGTGGTGGTGGAGATAACTGGGAATGAATGAAAATGAATGGGGTTGAAGGTTGAGGAGAACGGAACGGGATAGAGAGAGAAAGAGGTGTCCCTTCCCTTCACTCGGAAGTTGAGTTGAAGGGAGAGACAAGGTTTATATAAAGGAATCATACCACACCCCCACGCCTCCTTTTCCTTTTATTTTTCCTTAGCAAAATAGTCAAATTAATTCCTAACGTTTTTACAATTAAAATGAGCTCATATAAGAACACCGTTCATCAACGACATAAACTACCTTGTGAGTGTGACACAAGAGATCGATCTAGTGCTTTCAGAATCGACTTTCGCAGTGGACAAACTCGATGTGACTAATCCTTTGAAGTATTAAGATCTATTTAATGAGTTCACCTCTTCTACTAGACGTTTTTCCATATGCATCGGTCAGCGGTGAAATCACTCATTATTAGGTAAAAGTTGCAGAATATTACATGAAAGCATACTAACAGTCTATTATTTGAGGCATAATACATGATTACTATATACACCTAGATAAAATATGAGACATACTAGCCTCAATACCCGTCCTCTGGACGAGTCAATACATAAATAATATTACCAGGTGTAACAAATGGGGGGTTACTTATATTTATAGGCTCTGGTGAAAAATAAGTTAATTATGTGTACGTGAAACTCCCTATAGACATAAGTTAATTATGGTTAAATTTCATCGTATAATCGAGTAATTAATTTCTTTCGAAAGAATAATATAGCATTGTACTTGAAAGAAAATTTTTGATCTGGCCAACATTGAACTTTATCATTGTGATATAAAATCTAATAAGTAAATTTTATGCCATTAGGCAAATGAAGTTACTTTGTAAAATATAAAATCTAATTCTTGTGAATAAAAATTAAATTATAAATATTAATTAAATAAAAATATTATAAATTTAAAATGAACTTTAATAAAGACATTTAAATTGAACATCCTTTGTAGATAAAATAAGAAGAAAAAGTCTAAAGAACTTTAATAATTATCAACATTCATTAAATACAAATTCAAAAATGAACCCATAATAAGAGAGAAATATTGAACATCATCCGTATATTTTTTTTCTCTCATCAGAAGAGGATGCAAGACACTCCTTGTGCTCATTTCAATGAAATTGTTTATCTAAAAAAAAGGACAATACAATGAAAAAGTGAAGCACTCGGGTATCATGCATAGTTGAAGGAAAACCCATGATAAAATAGGAGCAGTTATACAAAGTTGAAAAAGAATATGGAGGTTTTATTGTAAATGTGACTGAAGGTCCCGTTGAAAGAAGATGATGAAGATTCTATTGTAAACGTAATGAAATTCCCACGGAGTCAATGCAAAGAACAACTGCGCAGTCTTTCGAATATTAAAGAAAGATAAAAATATAAAAAACAATTAAAGAAAAGATTTAATACCCGTTCGTGCAAAATGACCAAAATAAAGAAGACAATAAAATAGAAAGTGAAACACGTGGTATCGTGATGGATTTGATGGAAATTATCAATAAAATAGAAGCACATAAAGAAAGTTGAAAGAGCACGATTGATGATCTATTGTAAATGTGGCTGAAGTTCCCGTAGATAAAATTAAATTGAAACTATAAATTAAATGTGGCTGAAGTTTCATGAAATGAATTTTTTTTACCGAATCGATTATTGAAGAACAAATTTTACATATTTAAGTATCTAAAAATTTTAGAGACAGTAAATCACTCCTTAAAATATATAAGAGAGTAAAAATCAAGAAAAACCAAAAAGAAACAAAACAAAATGGAAAAAAAGAAGAGAAAAAAAAACTAAAACCAAAAAAAAAAGTTGCAGATCGCAAAAAAAAAAAAGGAAACCAAAAAATTATATAAAAGCTTAAATATCATTTACCCCCTGCAAATATCACCATAATCCATTTACCCTCGTAGTAAAATAAAAAGTTTTAAAATGCCCCTTATAAATATAAACTGTTTACGGTTACCACCTTGCTGTTAGATTATATTGACAGTGTTAAGTGTATAATGAGTATAAACCGTTTACGGTTACCCCCCTCCAAAATTTAAATCGTTTTGTTACACTTCTCAGAAGGGTAAAAGAAACAGTTTATATTTGCAAGGGGCATCTTAAAACTTTTTATTTTACAGGGGGGTAAATGGATTATGGTGATATTTGCAGGGGGTAAATGATATTTAAGCCTTATATAAAAAAGTAATAATAACTCAATTGATTATTGAAGAATAAACATCACATATTCAAATATCTTAAATTTTTTGGGATCGCAGAATACTCCTTAAAATACAAAAAAGAGAGTCCCTTAACCATTTGGTCATGGGTTCAATCACTGACTGATACGTATGAAAAAACATTTGTTGAGAGAGTTCAACCCCTTAAATGGATCTCTGATACGTCAAATACATTAGTCTCCACAATCACGTGGAGGATACATTGATTTACACAAAATATATAAAAAAAAAGACAAAACATTAAAATATAAGAGATAAAAAAGGGAAAAAAAAGTGACCAAAAACAGAAAAAAAAAAAGACAAAAAGCCAAAAAAAAAAAAATATTGCGAGCATTGGCGGGAGGAGCGCTAAGTCGCATACAATATAAAGATAAGTTGCTTCGACTTTTCAAACTACTTACCTTAAACATTGACTTATACTAATCACCTTGGTACCAACCTTCAAAACTATATGTGCTATTGAGGTCCAAGAGCTAGGCCACAATATCAAGAGGTTTAGCTCGTGGCTAGCTAAACAACTCTAGAGTAGGCTGTGTCTCCCGATTTAACTCTCTTGAACACTCAAGCAAGCTGCTCCATGTAGGAGTAATTATTTGAAATTGGATCGGTTTGGTTTAGAATCCTCAACAAGTGTATTCAGAGAGTCTTGCTCAATTTGTCCATATTGTGATCCTTAAGGCCTAATGCTCTTACGGCTGATTCTAAAAGCGCGCTAGAGGAGTGGGCTCACTAGATCATTAATAGAAGAAAAAGAAAATTCATAATATCATTTCCCTAAAGAGATCAGACCCCATTTACCTGATGGTTGCCAAAACTCCTCAAGTCGGGATTTTAAGGCCTCAATCTTGATTGGAGTATCCCCTTTTGAAACTAAAATTCTACGATGAATGTGTGTCTTACATCTCTCTAGTGATGCTACATTCCAGAATGCAAATAGCAAGTTCATCCTTTTTTATACACAGGCGAGGTAGTTGGTTCATAGGAACATCACGTATTTTATCTTTTGATCCGATAAGAGCTTGAGCAAAAGATTTATGTGAGTTATTAGTTACCTACACCTTATGAGCCAAGAAAGAATCTTGAAAAGTAAACTCAAAAACCTTCACAGATGAATCATCTACTTCGGTGAGAGACACACTCCCATTCTCATGTGGGACTTGCGTCTCGACGTGCGAAGAATCCTCCACCAAGTGACAATCAGGTCCCACCTATATCGGCGATGGATACATCGACGCAGAGACCTAGCACGTGTAAGGAACACCTTTCTCACATAGGGTAGTGTGTATTACACTTGTTGTTGGGCTATGAGTGATTTGTTGTACACGAGCCTGCTGCTCCTGCAACACTAACTATAGATCGTGTACAAGATTGCACTCTCGCCATGTTCCGCCGACAAGGTCAAACCCTAGTAAAGCATCTCATTTTTTGTACGCCTCTCTCTTCTTAATGGTAGAATTAATTCCCAAAAGAAATGACTATGCTTATCTTCTGGATATGGTTAAGAACAAACTTGTTGGTTGGAAAGCCAGCCAACTTTCCTTTACAGGGAAAATCACTCTTTCTAAAGCAGTTATTGAGTCTCTTCCACTTTACCCTATGATGAATTCAGTTATTCCCAAGTCTTGTCTTTGGGAGATCCAATAGTTACAACGAAGTTTTATTTGAGGAGACACAACTGAGTATCGTCGTTGTCAGGCAATAGGATGGTCCTCCTTTACCACTCCTAAGAAGTTTGGTGGACTTGGAATTCAGAATCTTATCACCTTTGATTCAACTTGCTCTATGAAGCTTTGGTGGTTTTTTCGACAAGAAGATAAAATATGGTGCCAAGTTCTTCGTGGTAAGTATGATAGAGATGGCTCAAATGATAATGGGTTAGTTGTTAAACCCTTGGATTCACCTTTTGGAAGCAGCTGGCTAGAGTATGGTCTTAGATTAATGAGCTTTGTTTATGGACCATAGGAAATGGAGTGAACATCTTAGTTTGGGATGATGCTTGGATCATGCCAAGATTTAAGCTTGCTAGTGTGATTGATCATACCACTCTCGTGCTTTCTAGTTTGAAGGTGTGTGACTTAGTTGTTGTTGATAGTTTTTGAAATTTACAAGATATAGCAACTTATATTCCACCTGATATGTTCTCTAGAATTCGTGCCCTTTTGCCTCCAAGGCCTGAATATGGTGATGATTTGGTGTTGTGGCCTAGTAATGTCCTTGGAGAGTTCTTGGTTGCTAGTAGTTGAACTTTACCATCAAGCTTACTTTGGTTCCGAACCTACCTCTCTTTGGACTAACCTATGGAAGCTTTGGACTCGGAGAGAGTTTGTGCTTTCATTTGCCCGCTTGTTCATGACAAAGTTGTTGACTAATAGTAGAAAGAGTGCTCTGGGATTGGAGAATGCAAGTTGTATTCATTGTGGTTCGATCCCATAAACTCTTCATGTTTTATGTGATTGTCTCGCGCAATCACTTTGTGGTTAGGCTTGGGTAGAGTAGAGATGCGGAACAATTTTTTTGGTGGGGATCTTTTCCATTGGCTTCAGTTAAACCTCATGGAAGCTAATGAGAATAGAGATGGTATTGATTGGCCTATTTGGTGGGCCACTGCATCACATCTTTTATGGGGTTGGAAAAACAAAGAGGAACATGAAGTAACTTTTACTAGGCCATGTAGTCCTTGGTCTATTGTTAGTGCTTGTGTGCAACATTACCAGGTTGCTATGGTTGTGTCCCTGGATGCGGTTGATGTTAAGTGGGATCCTCCAGTAACTGGATGGATTTTCCTTAATTCTGATGGAGTTGTGAAGGATTCAAACAAGATCGCTAGCTATGGTAGGTTAATGAGAAACTCGGATGGTTTGTGGCTTTCAGGCTTCTCTTTGCAGATTGGGTACTGTGATCCTTTGGTTGCTGAGCTTTGAGGAGTTCTCACAGGTTTGCAGGTTTGTCGTTCTAGAGGTTTGGGCAAAGTGATTGTTCACATTGATGCCAAGGTTGTGTGTGATGTTATCCTTAGTTCAGAGATTGGCCGCATCTCGGGGTGGAGTATTGTTTATAAATCGCAAGCTTTTCAAGCTTCCTTGAGAGGTTCGGGTTGTGAACATTTTTAGGAGACTAATCATTGCGCAAATGAGTTTACAAATATTGAGTGTCCTCAAGGGGAAGACTTGATTATTTATGAGCAATGTCTTAATTCTGTAAGACCATTATTGTAGGGAATTCATTGCCAGACTTATTTATCGTTAATTTTAGTTTTCGTTTTCGAGCTTTGTCTCGTTAAATAAATAAATAAATAAATAAAATTTATGTTACGGAAACATGGTGCTATTCAACTCAAAACAAATGCCAACGGAGACCAACCTTGACAAAACTCTGACAATTTCTGAGTTTGGGTGCAATGGTTTCTTTATGGATGGGCAAATCCAACAACCATTTGGATTAATTTTCGAGTTTTTCACATTTATTGACCAAACAGAAAAAAAATTAAATAATGAGGCCCCACAATTTATTTCTTTTCATTCCGTGCAATGATTAATGGAATTGAACTGTTAACAATATCAACAACAATAGAGGGTTGCATGTGCTTCGTGGGTTGTCTTTCTGGCACACATGTCTATCCCTGCCCTTTAAATTGTTTTAGTATTTCGGGCTTTCTATCTTTTCCCCTTTGAGGATGTGGACACCTATGTTCCACAATTCCCTAAAACTATGCAATAAACATTTTATCAATATAATCGATAATTATTTCATAATTAACATCTGAAATCTAAGTAACAGAAGCAAAAAAAAATGGTGTCATGTCTTGCTTTTTTCCCCGTCATTTAAAAGCAGGCTCCCTTTGGCACTTTGTGCTAGTAATGCTGCTGAGTGAGGTGGTCAAATCCATGTCCTCACTTTGTGCTAACGAGTGTGAAGTAATTTCTTTTTTATACTTGTAAAAAAAAATAATATAGCTAGTAAGGTAAGAAATTTTCACTTTTCATCTCCATATATACCATGTGCATGTAAACAGATAGTACATTGCATTGAGGTTTGCCCCTTTCAGGAGCGACACAACATAGAGTGATTACCAAAGATAGACGAGCATTAAATAAAACTTTACTGCACGTAAGTGTTAAAGGGTACGTAGGTAATTCAATTGTTGTTTTGAATGAATGACTTCATAGACTTAGCTGTGCATATAGTGACATGATACTTTACATATACTCTCAACATGTCTCAAGTAAAAAACATTCAAATCCATGGTCACTAGTTCAACCTTCTGTTCATAAGTATCAGTTATATATCACCCTTAAACAAATGTATGTTTGGCAACAAAAATGCAGAGTTATGCAACTTTTATCATGATAAAAGTTGCTTTCATAATATTCAAACTTGCTTTCTTGTCTTTATAAATTATATCCACTTGTTTGTTTTGGGTGGAATGCATATAAACGTAAAACATGTATCCTGCACTAATTCCAACGTGTTGATGGGGAATCATATTTGCTTTACTGCTGGGATAGTGCTGAATAACAAACAAGCAAAGAAGCAGCAACATTCAGTTAATGTATACATATTCCCTCCTGATGTCCCCCCTTGTTATAAAACTCAAACATGACATAGTGCAAGTAATTTGGTTAAATGTCCTACTCCCACATGCAATGGCTTAACTAGTAAATTCATTGAATACATCAACACTTTTACTTTCTGAATTATTGAACTCTAGTGGCAGACCATGGTGGTGTAACTCCCTGTTTGTAATACCAAACTTATTTTACCAAAGGCAGCACAAGTGAATTTAAAGTCAATTTCCAAAGTTTTCATAAGAAAATGTCAATTTCCTACCAATCCTTTCAGTGAACTTATTAGTAAGAAATAGTTCTACTTGGACACATTTTGAAACAATAAGACCTATAAAAGTTGATCGGAAACACTATTCTATCAGTATTTCTCGCCATTCTCTCATGTAGCCTATGTCTCCGTAGACAATAGATGAAGCAGGATAAGATAACAGTAATATTTCAAAAATTATAATGCCTTAGAAAGTTTCCAATACAGTCCATTTCCTGCACCTGTATTAATTCTGTCCCTAAAAACAAAAAGATGACAAGCATCACAATTCACAACTCACAAGTAATCCCTCCCACAAACTATTCTTTATCAAAAAAATTCTGCTTCTTGATTGCATCTGGCCCTGTTTCTTTTTTGCGCCCCATATGTCAAAACAAATCCAGGCTAAGAGATCTACATTATATACTTATTAAAGTGTTGGTTTATGTGCATGTATCTTCTTTTGATTGAGTAAGGTTGTCCCCTAATTGAAGAACACCAACTCTCTCTGCTTTGGTGTCAATTAGGAAACTTGAGAAAACTAATGTAATAAACTTGCAGGGTGGAACAATCTTGAACATCTTTATCGGGTCATACTAATCCAAGTTTAAAGCTGCAAAAATAAAAACAGTTAGCTTCCATAACATTGGACCAAAAATAAACCATGCCACCAAGCTCAATCAGAAAGAGCCCTCGGGGTAGTGACGAATCAAACAAGCATAGGCCTAGCCAAGGTGGGAAGCAGAATCTCACTTGAGCAAGCCTAACTGGATAGTAAAATGAAATCCTATGATCAAAGAGAAACAATATGACCCTGAACTGGTTAACTACTTAAATTAAACGGTCAATGATCCTATTGTTTTTTAATAAAATGTGGTAAGTTGTTTGTAATTACTCCATTAACTCTTTATTTACTCTTGAATGCAAAGACAAAAATGCAGCTTAACTCAACAAACGAAACCTTAAGCATAATTTTGGAAAGCCCCCGCCCGCCCCTATATCAAATTATCAACACAAATATCATATAAGCAATTGATATTACTAACAGTAGAAATCAACCACATCATCCAAGTACTCATTACATACTTGTATTATAAAAACTTCAATAAAAGACATACAAATTCAGGAAAATTCTCAAAGTACCTCAACTGGAAGAACCTCATTATACTACATACATATTAACGAACATATCAACAAAAGACATACAAATTCAGGACAATTCTCAAACTACCTCAACTATAAGAACGACATTATACTACTTACATATTAACGAACATATCAACGTCAGCGGAATGCTTCAGGTTGGCAATGGTCCGTGATAAGCATCATCAGAAGTGAAGAAAAGCACAACGACTACTCCAATGAACCAAATGAAGACACCAAAAAACAGCAACAGATTTTTCGTGGAAAGGACTTGAGCAGAGCGATTTGTTTCCTCTTGCACGGTGTTGCTATTGATATAGCTCATGACATTCTCAATTATTTCATCCATAACCTTTCTATATTGAGGATCAGCATTATGGAGAAAATTTAAAGCAATTTCAGTCTCCACTGAAGCGAAACTGAAATCTTCCAAATCACTGACTCCAAAGCTAATAGTGGAACTAATTTCATTTGTGTCACTGATGTTTTTAGACGGTGCTATATCAGATGGAAGAACAGTTACAGAGGAAGGTTCTTCCAACAAGTAGTAGGTCTGAAACAGAAATTAATCGATTGAATCGGTGAAAACTCGATTATTCATGCTCATTTATTTCTCTGAATCCAAACAAAATGACAAAATACCTAATACATCTAAGTAATTTCTAGTTACATTCACAATTGCATTGAAATTTCAAACGCATATCATGACATCTAATTCTCGTTTCTGACGCATAAATAAATATTAAGAACAACTAAACGATTTGCACATCAATAATTTTACTGGATCTGAAATTAGATAAATGAACAATAAAATTACCAAAACTGGCTTATTTTCGGTTGCATTTTACAGTTTTGTGGCGCACAAATCGACGTGAACAGAAGACTGGAAAGGAATACATGTTCAGAATCGGAATAGAATTTACCGTTACATCGCCGCGATTTTCGTTTGATATCTCAGATCCAGGAGATAAATCCTCGCAATCCTCAGAAACAGATGTAGATGCTGTATTCAAGCTCTTCTTCGCGATCTGGACAAAGAGCATAAAAGAATAACATAAAGTTCAGAAGAAGAGATATAGATGCTCAGAATCGAACTTACGATAACATCTTCGTTGTGATTTTCGTTTGTCATCTCAGATAATGGAGATAAATCTGTGAAATCTTCAGAAGCGGATGTAAATGCTGCATTCAAGCTCTTCTTCCCAATCTGTTGAAAGATTAGAAAAGAATAACATGAATTGAACCGGAAAAGGAAAAGGAAAACGAAGAAACGTTGAGAAGTTAGGGATTTGATGTGCCTTGTTAGACTTCTTGGACCGAAAATGCTTAGCGGAGCGAGCAGAGACGTCGAGCGGCGTTTGATGCTCTTTCATTTGGCGGGAGTTGAATAACAAACGGTATTTTGATGGAGATTTTCAATTTCTAACTATATATAGTCGAAAATTTGAAACGGTGTTGAGGGGTCTCCTCCTGCGATATTCTTACACCGTTTGATTGATCTAACGGCTGAGAGACAAAAAGCGGGAAAAAATCCAGTGAAGAAAAATTTAAAGAGATTATTCTCAGTAATGTTGTTTCAGACCCCCAGGTCCCCCCCTATTTGCTTATTTATCCATGAAAAAAATTTTGAATTTTATTATTTTCTCTTTGCCACATTTTAAAGATTGAATAATATTTTCTAAACAAACCATAAAAGGAGGGAAAAAAATGCTATGTGGATAAGTTATTGCAGACAAAAATGTCCAAATACACTAATAATATGGTGGGACCTATAGATTTTTTGTTTGTTTAACATTTTATAAATTGATTAAGTGGGTCCCACCGTATTATTAGTGTATTTGGCCATTTTTGTCTCCAATAACTTGCCCAAATAGCATTTCTAAAGGAGGAATAGTACTCCATTAATCCATTTTATTGTCAGGAACGAGGATGACAATTTCGTGATGGCTAAGACAGTGTACTATAATGGTTCGTCAGATTCGTGGGAAGTTGAAGCTTGGGATTTATTGGAAGCAGTTAAATGGTTATACAAATTAGGAGTTTGACGAGTTACCATCAAGCTAGATTGCAACGCTGTTGTTGATGGCATCCGAGGACTGTGTAATTCTGTAACTAAATTCGACTCTATTTTATCTTCCTGTAATACTTTACTGTCTAATTTACAATACTATAAGGTTAGTTTTATCCTAAGGCAAACAAACCTTGTGGCTCATACTTTAGCTAGAGTATCAAGGGAGTATGCTAGCTCCCACATCTTTGATTGTATTCCAACATGTATTACGACTTTGATAACTAATGAAATACTATAAGTTTTCCTTTGTGAAAAAAGGAAAATCTCTCATTATTTTTCGATTAAAAGACTGTGGTATTAGAGGGGAGACAACTTTGAAAATAGGTATTACCAAATGTTATGATAGAGTTTTTCCTATAAGCAAATATTTATGGTTAATTAGCTAGGAGATGAGGAAATGTTACTTATAATAGAGTTGGGGGTACTTGTTAGACATTTTAGAGGGTATGTAGGAGATTTGCTAGAAAATGAAATGGATGGACAAAAATGTGTGTGTGTGCGCGCACGCCTATTTTGTTTGGTTGGAAAGATTAGTGGACATGGGGGTGTTTCTTGAGGTGCTTTGATTTTATAGTGTCGTTGATGACATTGGGTTTCAACAATCCTTTGCTGGAATTTTGAGGCGATCGATGGTGGGCGGGAGTGATGAGAAGTGATGATGCGATGACGTAGAAGGATCCACGAGCTAAAATCAAAGTAATGTAAGCTAGAGAGATGATTAGGGTTTTCAAAGCCTAATATCTGAGTTTCTTTAAAGAAAACATGAACCCTAATTGATTTTTTTATTAATAAAAATGAGTTGGATAATGACTATAAACAGTCTCAAAAAACACGTAATCAACAATAACGGCCACATAAACACCCTATAACAGCCACATACGCATTTTTTAACAGGGTTAAGCGGAAAATGGGAAAAAAAGACTCAATTATGCTAACATTTTAAAACATAAAGGACCAAATTGAAAAATAAAAATAAAAAGACCAACTCAAATTTTGAAATTAACTTAAATGACATCGGTAATTTTTCCTGACAATTAATAAGATTGCTTGTGGGAACCTATGTGGCATTTTGTATACACCAATAGAAAGTTAAGAGACCCAAAATGATGAGCTTAATTGCATCCAATAAAGATGTTATTTTTTGGTAGAATGTTATAAAAAGTTTTAAAAAAGAATCGCAATGGCTGCAGCATTTGACCGCGCAGGTTGAGCTTGTGGAGGAGGACTATAGTTCGATTCGTGCATAACTGATAACTGTAACACATTTTGTTGGAAGGGGCAAATAACCTTTGGCTTGACTAAACACCCTAGCAAAAATTAAACCATAGCAAACCAAAAGACGTAAACTTAGAGACACTATATATTCACTAATAAGTCAAACACGTAATTACAAGTTTCAAACTAAAGGAGAATGCAAATTATTCTACTTCATGACATCTCAACATACACAATAAACCACTTTATTTATTTATTTATTTATAAAGGAACAATATTTCACGCCAGAGAAATGTCTCGACCACAAAATTTCTTTTGACCAATATACTTAATCATAAACATTTGTACTTGCACGGTGGTTTATTGCGCGATGTGACGCTCTAAAATACATTATTTTTGACAAATAATGAAATTTTTAAATCATTATTTTTACTTAAAACTATGCCCATAGACTTAGCTAAACTAAACAACATTTATGGAATTTGAACGGAAATATTTGGTAAAGCATTACGACTGAACAGTGGATAGGAAAATTGTTAAACCAAAAGTTACTTTCTGATTCTTTTTTGTCATTTTAATGGATAAAATTCTAACGTGTTATAAGTCCGAGTGACATTAAGTTGTCCCAGGATCTCAATCTCAATATCAGTAAAACCATTCGTGCCGCCACTATACTTACCAAAGTTTATGGTATGTATTCCCGCATTGGTGTTGTGCATCTTCTGGTATTGGGACAATTGCCAGAATACTCGTATAATACAAGTATGTTTAAAATCATACAGTCAGTGATCGATAGCACTTCGAATTGACAGTGGTGGGTTTTGAACTGTACCTCTAGATATAAGGTCGTGGTTTAAGAATAAAACAATAACAGTTATATCGTCATGAAAATGGCGTCGAACCTTCTTGTCAATCTGACGAAGGTCTGAATATCGCATTTCACGTTTTCTTGCTGCTTGCAGGGCAGCCTTCACAAGTCTCTTAGCACTACCCTGCATTAACATATATTAACACAATTTATAAGCAGACCCTATGGAATTAATATAGGCATGACAATGGCAACTTGGCAAGGCAGCTAAAAAAACAAAATCAACCTTCACTTCCCTCTATTTTCCAGGAAACTAAAATGCAAAAGCCACATCATAAAAACTACATTTCTGTAACCTATAAATGCTGCTAAAGTACTGGGGTGAACACAGCCCATTACACGAGCTATTCAGAAATGGGTTTGACCCTATCGCACAATGGGACTAAATTCTAAATTTGTTCCATATTTTTTTTATTTAAAAATATGTTTCATATATTTATTTATGACGGGATCCTAAAATAAAGAAAGCGTAAGGGGAGGGAACAAGTGAGTGATATGTAGGGGATTATATCTTAGGAGTGCATTGGAATTAGGAATTAGGCAAGAATTTGGAATTGGGACTCTTGGGAGAGATTAGGCCTCTCGAAGTGTCTATTATCTTTACTTTCTCTGTAATTTTTCTGCTTATCACCATGAATACAGAATTTCGTTATTCCATTTGAGTCGTGAAAAGTTTGATTAATTCTGGTACCTATCAATTTAAAAATATGTTCTATATACAAACTGATATATTGTTATTTTATTTTAACAGTCTTAAATTGGACAAGTACATCATAGGGTTTTTTTTAATCCATGATCATGATGGGTCTAAAATTTGACCAAAGTAAATCTATGGTTGGGTTAGAGAGTAGCGTAATATGTCAAACATCTCCAGTGACACCCACTGAGTATTTTTTTTGCAAAGAAAAGGAGATGAGCCAACCCACTATGAGTAGGAAATAAACACCTCGTCGAAGTTGCACCGACAAATAAATTGCTATATACTGGGCTACCATGGTGACTGAAGTAAATAAAATATGAATCTAAAAATAAAGTACAATAAGATTTAGGTTTTAAGAGCATCGCAACTCATTGATAAAGCTTAACAGCATCAGATAAGTAGTTGAGATAATGACAGCAAAAGTTAAAAGGTACAACTCGTCGAGATGGAAATTACAGCCACCAATGTTGTCAAAATTGGGATTAAACTCAGGATCCTATGTGTTTTGTTGCCCTCTCCATGCTGAATTGTGGCTAAGATTGCAACTGCGGGGGACTTGAGTGGGATCATCCTGCACGCTCACAAGATCTTAATCGGCGAACTTTGCCGATCCAAGAGTTTAGAAGCATCTGGGTTTCCAGATCAGTTTCGTGACCCATGACAAGAAACACACAAATCTTCACCCAAATTAACTCTGATCTTCTCATTCCCTCACTACATGAACTCTTTTCCGCCTCTGCCCTCTCTTCATGCTACCCAAACTACCCAAAACCCACGCCTGTCTGCAGTTTTGCACAGCCATATCTGTTTGCACTTCTCAGCTTTTCAAAGTTCTCTTTGCAACTTCACACATTGCCTTCAGACATTGATCAATGTTCCTGCCTTCAAGATTTTCATGCCTCACTGCCTCATTATGCTCTGTTCATGCTCTCTGTTTTGGTTTTCTATTTAGGGAAAAGTCTTCGAATTTGACTATTTTCTTGTGTTTGTTGTGGTATAAAAAAAATTATGTGACGTATTAGTTGTATGCGTTATGAGTATGAATTTTCCATTTTAATTTAGTTCAATTTGCGATATAGAGGTAATTTCTTATCAATGATTTTCTATCCAAATGTATGGTTAGGTGTAATTATGTATTTTAGGTAGGATCTTACATTCCTTGTTACAATTGATGGTTTTCCAGTTTTCACCCTCCCATTAAATCCTAAGTAGGATCCTGATTTCGATAATGTAGACACAATATTACAAGAAAAGAGGAGTTACCCTCAGATTAAACCAAAGCATTTTGTAGTAACATAAAATGAATACAAAGAGAGCATGTATAGCGTGATGCTGGTACACAAATAAGTGCTGTAAGAAAATTTAAAAAAATGTAGAGAAGTATCTTACCGCATGTGGATTTCTGTGAACAATATCAACTGCTTGTTCATTGCTCAGGTGCTCCCATAAACCATCTGATGCAAATATAAGGAAGGAATCATTTGGTTGGAGAGGATGAGAAAGAATAGTTGGAACAGCAGACATGACAGGCATGTTCATTGGTTCAGGAAGTCTGAATTTTGGATTAATTGGTTCCCGGTTAAACCGTGCATGTTTCATATACAAGTCACCTATAGATCTAGAAACCTGCACCAAATTCGTGAAAGTAATGAAAAGATATTCTCACTAATTCAGAGAGTGGAAAGCAACACAGACAAATAAGATAATAGTTAAAGGAGTTACTTGGAAATATTAACATTGTTATAAATTCAATTAAAAAAATAGCATAGGATTAAACTGGAAAAGTACATTTCAAGGCTTGTATATGATTACCACCAAATCCGTTTTGGGTACAATAATGCAAATGGTTTTTTTCACCAAAGCCATGAGTGAAACTTAGTTCACCAATAGACTTCATAGTACCAAAAATTCTAACAAAACAACAGCAAGATTAGTAAAAGTAGATATTTTGAAAATAAAAAAAAATAAATACCAGTTAATTGACATTTGCCAACAACTAACTTAAGAAATTCCTTTCTAGTCCCTGCACCCATCTCATGTGTTTCTTTCCTTATTATATCCACATAAAAAGATTGATAAAAATAATCGTCTCACATTTTAAATCTTTTGGAATATATGAGACTTCCCAGATGCAAAAACCATAGGTGGCAAAATAATCATTGTTTTCAGTCAATAAAATGAAAAAGACATTGCTTTGTAGTGTGCTGCTGTGAAACACCCATTGGAATAAGCAGTCTCATTATGTTAGAAATGGGCAGTTTTAGGTAGTTTGACAGGCAGTTTATTAAAAATAACTGCCATATGTTACTGCTGTGGGCAGTTAGAATAGGAGTTAGTTGCCTCTAAATAGGGAGTAATGAGTAGTTACGGGATTATCTTGGTTTTTAGAAAGTGAATGGTGGTGAGGAGAGCCCGGGGACTCTCGAATTTCCCTGGATTGGTTTCTGTGTGAATTCCGTTTGTGTGTAAGTAACTTGTAATTTGATTGTGAATTCTATTTGGTGTATGATTAATAAAGTATCAGAAAATTGTCCTAATTTCTCTATTATTAGAACCAGTTTCCATCACATTATTTCCTCTTTTCTTCATTTTCTTTCAACTTATTTTCTATCTACCCGTTTCTTATCCATATCCAAACAAAACATTAAGAACTATGGAAATAAACAAGACCTTTAAACCTATAAGGCTATACCCATATACGAGCACAAAATCATATTGTATGCATGTCTTCCCATTTGAACTTGCAAACCAATTAGCATAAAGCCCTTCTACAATCTAGTTCCACGTAATGAAGCAAAAATTGACAACACATAGTGTTTTAAGGCAAGATGATATTTCGGACATCCTGACTAAACAGAATAGGATAGGAAAACCAGGAAATTTTCTGCATGGAGTTGCTTATATTATATGTATAATTAATCTTACACATCAAAATAAGGTTATTCATCCATATTGGGCACTATAGCAAATACGATCAGCAACTGGTTTGTTTTTCGTACAAGCATTTTAAATTGTCGTTCAAATCAAGACTACAACTCTATCTTTTGCTGCACATTATATGTCATGTGTGCATTACTGTATATGTCCTGTGTACTAGACAACTCTGACTGAGATTTGAAATAAATGAAGCAAATGAAATTGATGTTTAATTTCTGTGGGTGTCTAAACTTACCATTTGTAAACTTAAATAAGGACAAGACACTCAATAACATTACTAGCAATGATATGCTGCAAATTTAAAGATCAGATGAAAATGTTTGCCTGAAACATGTGTTCTGTGATTGTGAAGCACTAGTAAGAAACAGTGGCTCATTTGTCATTGCATTACCCTATAGGCATTTGGATCTGGAGTAGGCTAGTACATGCCATTGGCAATTTGCATCTCCTCACTCTCAATAGTTCCTTTCAATATTTTAGGGACTTTGGCGTAATAAAAAGGAAGAAAGGCTTTGCTGAATGCTGATGCATATTATGCCTGTATTTGGACTTACTAACATGATTGTAATTTGTACCTCTAAGAATCCTTCTCAGGCCTCGCATCTCATCTGGGACAGGATCACTTTTTCAGTCCTATTTTGGGGATTTTCCCAGGGTCACTGATGCCTTGTTGTGTGATAAACAAAAGGTTTGGAGAGCTTTATTTTCTTAATGTCTTTGCCTTTTTTTATTCTTCTTGCTTGATACACCCTTAAGAGGATATCTCACCCTCCTCTCTTCTTTGTAATCTTTCTTTTTTTCCTCCTCAATCATTTTTCATAAAATAAAATATCTTTCTGTTTTTAGCAGAAAAAATAATTATACTACATGGGATTGTTTACTAGAACTGTGAACATTATCATCAAGCTTCACCCACTAATCACTATACTTCCCAGGTCTGTCTTTGCATCTGTCATATGGAACTACATGCAACAATGCTTTAGCAAGTTATATGATCAAAGTTGTGAGAGTGAGATTCAGTGCGACAAAAGTAGTTGGTTACTTTTCTTTTGTAGACCAACAACTAAGAAGGGAATAGAAGAAAGTTACTAGATTGTAAATCTTCTTGAAAGAACTTCTTTTTATTTACTTGGGTGCTTTGAAGGAATCCTAAGCAACAATATTCCAGAAGATAGTGAGGCTGGGAATAAGAATAGATAACATGAGAAACACTCCAACACTATTATCCTATCATCAAAACTCAGTAAAGAATTCAAGCAATTAATAAAATCTTATCAGCGTTCACATCCATCTAAATGCAGGTTGCCATGTTTGGAGGGTTTTGGATAGGACTGAAGTATATAAAATTACCTGAATAATGCCTTTTACTCTCCACACTCCATGCTTCAGAACAACAATCTGGGGATCATTAGGGTGTAATTCTCTAAGCTCATGTCTAATAGCTTCAAGATTCGCATTGTGTTCAGTAGACAGCTGAATCGCTGCAATCCCACCGGTGTTCCCAACTTTCTTGCCCAACACAACACGGGAATCTCCGAGATTTGCAATAAAAAGTGTCTGCTGATAAATCACTCCAACCAAACAACATGTTCCAGTAGTTGCAACATGAGGTCTAGTATTCCACAATTCAGAAACATGGGCAGTAAACCCCTCTTCCGTTAGACGAAAAGCCGTTTGAATGGTCTCAGCTGTCACAACACCCCGTGACTCACTCGATACTGCTGCACAAACACGAAAGTCCAACACAACTAAATAAGAATAAAAACCCCTTTAACACAAGAAAGCAATGACCCTTTTTATCACACTTTGTGGTAACCAAGGCGGAAAACAAAGAGACCACAATCAATTCAAACCTACCAAAAAGAAGAGAAAACTCTTACGCAACAAACTTATCATAAACAGTATCAGCGTGCACTCTTGATTCACGTGAAAAGCGGAAAAAGAAAAAGTTCACGAAAAAGCGAATCCGTGAAAATCACAGATATCTAACAATCAAGAATTGAATTGAACTTTGAACTAACACTACATAAGAAAGAATCAATAACCTTTAAAATTGCGGAACAAGTGATCGCATACATATCTTGCGGCGTCGGGGCCACCGTGACCATCGTAAACGCCGACGAAGGTACCTAAGGGACCGGACTCGATCTGACTCTGATCTTCAAGGACCTGATTAGCTTGAACAACGGCCATAGAGAATTCACCGGAGCCATACTTTCCGATATCACGAAACCAGAGTAAACCGTCTTTACCTTCTCTTCCAACAATGCCTACTGAAGAATCGTCACTATGCCCGAACGGCTTCCAAACAGGAGAGAGAAGATTCATCAATGCCTGAAGCATCCCACATCTCTCAGAAACCCTAACCCTAAGAACCCTCCCCTAACACCAGAACCTCTTTCAATGGGGACAGTGCTCCGAATCTGTCAGTGGAAAATTCGAGATAGAGAGATAGTGAGAGAGAAATTCGATAAGCGAAAGGTTATGGAGGGGGATGGGTGCGCAGGATAAGCAGGAGGCGTAGGTTAGATAGAGGGAGCGTAGGAAGGAGGTGTGTTCGGTGGTAAAGGAACAGAGAATGGGCTAGTTTCTCTTGTCGGGAGAGGATGGTGTGGGGAAGCCCTTCTTGCGTGTTCTTCTTTTCAATCTCTTTTTTTATTACAACAATTTTTAAAAGTTACCATCACCTTTCTTTCATTTCCCTGTTGCAAAATTTTGGATTGCATTCATTCATGTTTTTTCTCTTCAACTTCTCTTCTTCTTCCTATTTGCATTATTTTTTTACTCAAGTTATTACATTGTTTCTTGGGGATGTATTTCATGTGTTACCTATTTAGTGGTGCATAGATATACTAGGGGTTGTTAACGGTGATTTTAGGGTGATGGAGCAAATCAAATCTATCATCAGCGTGCTTATCTAAAAAAAAAAATCTATCATCAGCGAACCACTAAAATTGATTGTAGGATATTGTGTAAAATGCTATGAGTGGTTAAGATTGAATCAACAGGTACTAAATCTCAATTGTTAATGAATTTTTATATTATATTTTACGGTCATATTTAATGATTCATCAGTGAAACATTTAATTTGTTCCCTCGTCCTAGAAGTACCCTTATTTTAAAAATATATATATAAATATACTAGGGGTTAAATAGTAAATTCATCCTCATTCCCCACCTCCAGGCTTCTCTCACTCAGAACAAATCCAAACATAATCACGATTACGGGAGTTCAAATTTGAACCAACCCCCAAAAAAATTGCAAACTGATTCAAATCAAATCGAAAATCACAAAAAAAACCATTTTTTTGTTAGGGCCTTTTTTGTTAATTGAGTGATTCAGTTTGGTTTGCAGATTTTATACTAAAAAAAAATCGCTGAGAGTAGTTTTTGGCTTCTGGTCATCATGATTCTCATTATTTAGGTTTAGGTTTAACTTTCAAAAAAATGTTGAAAAATCGTGTTATAGGGTATATTTGTAGTGGTTCATTAAAAGTTGAATTATCAATCTAATCAGGTTAGTTTTTACTTTAAAAATGATCTAAACTGCACCACCAACACCCGTAGTCATATGTATTATTTGAGAGAGGTTTAACAAAGGGTGGGAGAAGGGGTGGAGGGTTGGGGAAAGAAGGTTGGGGTGGAGAGGCATAAAGAGAAGAGGGAAATGGGAAGTGTGGAGAATTAGGTGTAACACTTTATGCTAATATCTAGAATAACAATTTGGTGTTAACATAAATGTCGTAAGCATTAGATAGGTTTAAAAGAAAAATAGAGTCAATAACCCTTTTACACAAATAAATCCAACATTTGAATTTAATATTATATGGAATTCGTTAGATAAGATGATTTGGTAACCAATTAGTATTTGAACAAAAGTTCGAAATTTAAACAACTAAGCATAATCATCATAAATAAATATCCTCGCTTCGTCCGCCAAGATACTCTTTATCTAAAATAGATGAACACTAAATGATAAATAAATCTCAGTATGTCCTTCACACATATGGTGTGTTTGGATTAGGAGAGAAAAATGAGAGAATTAGAGTAGATTAGGAGGGTTGTTTAGTTTAAGGGAAAGAGGAGAGAAATAGGGAAGAGAGAGTTGTGTCTCATGGTTTAAGATGAAGATAAAATGGTGAAAGTCAAATTTAAAAGTCATTTCTTTTCACTTTCTCTCCACTTGTAGAGAGATTACAAAAACCACTACTTTAATTTTTTCCCCTCTCTCTTCCTATTTCTCCCCTTACCAAACATGTCAAAATCACTCTTTCTTTCCTCACTCTCTTCCATCTTTCACCAACAAACACACCCATAAAGTAGTTGATCAAAAAAAAAAACACCCATAAAGTTGGTTAATTATTCATAATCAGCTCATGAGAATATAAAGCGTGTAACATCCTTATGTTAATATCTTTTAATTTTGAAAACAATCGTAAAATTCTGGTGAGTCGAACAGGAAACTCGCAATCATGGGTTGGATTAGTTAGAACTCTATGACACAAACACAGGCGTCAGTTATTACCCAATTAGGTCTTTGCACTAGTATAGGAAAGGTACAACGCCGGTTAAATCGAACTTTATACACCATTTATAGAGAAGTGTAGTTTCTATTGGCGTAGTAAGTTGGACTTTTAATGTCTCATCTTTTAACAACACGTGTAAAGTGATCCTTTTTTTTTTACCAAAATAAAGTGATGCTTTTAATTGCTTAAAAAACTCATAATAGCGTAGTTTTAAAGCCATATATTAGTAAAAACCCGGCGTCACAACATTTTTTTTAATATTAATAATACTTATTTTTAGTTTCTCAGTTCAACAACAATTGTTGAATCAAAAGTATACAAACAAATTATAAAAACAAGAAAATTGCAAGAAATAAAAATGTAAAATCCAATATTAATAACCAAGTGTTTTGCCAAAAATTCTCATAATATACATGCATTATGTTAGTCTGCAATAAAATAGTGAACAATACAAAATTACAATGAGAAAAATTTGTATTAACTTAGGTGGATTGTGTGTTTCTTAGAAACAGAACTAAGTGTTTTTCATGCGAAGAAACTGTATCAGAAGGAGAGCATATCATTATCATAAGTATATTAAATCAGGAGTTTGTCCACATAGGTGTCCACGGAAGACCAATCAAAAAATGTCATGCGCATTTCTGAATAAATACGTGGCATCCAATCTGAACGGTTCCTGACAGGGCCGACCCAAACAAAACGTAGGCCCTGTGCAAATAATAAAAATGGGACCCTAATTATATTTTTACCAAATAAAACTCAAACTCAAACTTCAATACAAAACTCAAACTTCAGTATTTAAAAGTGTAAATAACATTTTTTTATAATTGAACGTAATAATATTAATCATCATTTAGCTCAGCATCATTGACACGCGCTCCCCCCATCATCTATGAAGGGTTTGAGAGGGTGCACAATCATGTGCTGCTGCTAAAAGAACCAAATACACCAAGTTAAATACAACGCAAAAAAAAGGGGGGCAAATAGCAAGCCTAACAGACAGTAAAGTATATAAGAGAGCCACCCCAAAGCTAAATAAAAATACAAACTTTCATCACTATGTTAGGTATTTTTTAACAATTAGGCCGTTGTAGTAATAAAGTATGGGTCCACCAAAAATATTGGGGCCCCTAAAAAAAATTTCGGCCGAGGCCCTGTCTTTTGCACAAGACACCTCTTGGCGGCGGCGCAGTGCCTGATGAAAGTTAAGTATGATTCACTATCCTGACGACTCACATTCAATTAAATTGCGGCTACCATTTTTTTAAAAAAATTGAAATAAATGTTTTTGTATTAATTGTTGCATAAATCGTGCTGTTGTTTCAAAAAAAATAAATCATGCTATTGTATCGTTTTAATGGCCAACTATTTATTACCTTTCATGAAATAAGGACAATTCCCCCAGATGTCCATTTTAAAATTTATCGTTTTCATCTTCACTTTTATAATTCTGATATTTATTTTGTATGTTTTAGCTTTTGATTTTAGGAATTTTGAATATATATTTTTTTACCTTTTTTTGATTAATTGGTTTCTAATATGCTCCAAATTCACTTTTAGTCTTCACAATTTTCTCTATATGTCATTGTTTTTAATTTCTGCATTAGATTTAAATCAAATCATAACATTACATCGTTTCATTATTTACACTTTTCTACTTCCATTTTCTCTCTTTTTCGTCTCTCTCTATCTACTCTCTCATCATCTTATGTGAGAAGCTTGCAAATTTCTGAATTTATTAGTTTGAGTACCGAAAGAAAAAAATAATCCCAATTCATACAGTAATCATTGTTTCTTCTTCCATCCCCCTCATTCAGCAACAACTTGAAAAAGTTCAGTTTAGTCTCCGATATGTAGTACAATATTCCTAAGTAATCTCGGACATTTCTGAACGTTATTCAGTTTAGTCACTTAAATTATCGACATCCATTTGATTGACTTTTTACAACTTAATATCAAGTTGATCTCCGCCACTACCAAATACTAGGAACTTAAATGATCATACTAAGTTGTAAAACTATATATGAACTTAATTGATATTAAGTTGTAAAAGTCATGGACCAAAATGACATCGAGAATTTGAGGATTAAAATGAATAATGTTTACAAATGTCGAGATTAATTAGGAATATTGTACTACATCGTAGACTAAACTGAACTTTTTCGAAATTTGAGGGACTAAACCGACTATTACCTCATATTAGGTGCTAAAATGGGAAATACTATCGTCAGACTCTCTATCACACTCTTCTCAACACACACTCTTATTGAAATTCATGAGCCGACCAAAATTACATGAAACTCTCATGATTCAGTAGGACTCATTTGAATTTCCATAAAGGAAAGAGTTTGTTGAAAAATTAGTATTAGAGATCATTTCCTCATACTAAGATTAATATGTAACACCATAGACACACGCACACACAACATATGTTAAGTAATTGTCAAGTATGTCTTCAAAAATGTGGTAGATATCAGCATAAGAAAACACTGAACCCTTCAAATTTGAGTTGAGCTCTAACATAAGTCCTTTCACCTGCATGTTAAATAACACTGCTAGCTGATTGGGGAAATGAACACAACTATCTCCAACAGAAGGGTTTAAATCTCTCAAATATGGTATACACCCAATAGGCCCAACATTGCTCCCAAAGATTTGAGCTATGGCATCATGGTTTTAACATCATTGCGACCACAATTTAAAACCCGATAACAACTATTAAAGTAGAAACTTACAAAGATTTTTCCGGTGTCATCAAGGATTCCACCTCCACCAGAAGCATAATTGACACCATAGAGAATAGTTGGTCCAACTGCAGTGGGAGCAAAGTAAGGTGGAGTCAAACTAATACCTAGTTCTTGACCTGGTGAGACATTATAAGTTTATAACATTAATAAGACAAATAAGATCCAAACAACACATTATTAAATTAGAAGAAAAAAATTGTTAATTCTTACAAACAATGTTAGCAATGGTTCGTCCATTTGAATGGGAAAAAAATCAGCCTTTGAAAGGGAAGTAATGTAATTGTTGTTTCCACAATCAACAAGAGAATCTCCAAAGACAAAATTTGCAGGTTTTTGATTGGAAGCTGAAGTCTTAAACAAGGCCAAAACTATGAAAACTTGAAGACCAATCTCAACAATGACATGTTTATTCAACTGAATACCCATTAGAAAATAGTGTGTAGAACAAAAAAAATCAATTACAATGTGGTTTTAAAACAGAGTACTCTGCGTAACCAAAAAAACAAGAAACAGAGTACTCTGTTTTTAACTTATGGACGTGGAAAAAATTGGAGCAATATAGAATTTATATTTTTAGATATAATGGATAAAATCCATCATCATTATAAGTATCTTTAACATTCATCTTATAAAGTTCGGTATTACTAATACTTATCATATAACTGGATAAAAATAATATCATACAACTATATATCAAAAATTAAAAATATATACATCAAGCAATTTGAGATGACTTTTATAAAAATAATAATCTTGAGATGACTTATTGATTATTTAGAATTAAAATTAATTTTTAAAAAATAGAATGAAGTGATATGTGTAATTCAAATAGAATAAACTTTTAGTCTTTTGCTAATATGGCCTTGTTGGCGGTTTTAGAACATATTAAAGAGCGACCATAGGATGAAGCAGAGTAAGAATAAGAAATCGAATGTTTAGGCTATATTGAACCAATAACAAAGAAAGTGGGTAGTGTGTGGTGTAGTCAAAGGGGTTTCAAGGCATACTGACGATATACGAGAGGAATGGAGAAAAACTCTTGATTGGTGTGGAGAGGCAGATCTTGTTATTATATAGAAAAAGAAAGAGTCGTCTCATTTCCTTACATTAGCGAGTAAATCGGTTGAACAGTTGTGAAATCTTAGGCAATCGACGTCTAATGTGTCTGACTATTTGGCTCGATTTGAAGAGCTTATGCTTAGGTGTGAAATTGATGAAGAGCCATTCATTCTGATCGATAGGTTCTTCAATGGTCTGAGGGTAGACTTCCAAGACATCGAATCCAATGATAGAAGAATCGACTGCTGGAGAAAGGTTTGTGCCAAGCTGTATTTTTCTTCTGTTGACACCTCAGCACTTGTTGATTATGTGTAATGCTGAGTGTGATATAAATATTGTATTTTCTTCACAATTAATAATTCAGTTAGATCTTAACAACTTCGGTTAGATCCGTTTCACAATTCTCTCAAAATGTGTGTGTGTAAACAGAGAAGAGTGAGTGTGGAGCTTCTGATGCTCCAACAATTGGCATCTACAGGTTGGAGTACCCATTATGCTCTGTACAATATAATATTTTTGTTTATAAAAAATAAATCGATTTATGGTTATTAAACCATTAATTGCACTATCACAATATATAGTGCCCTATAATCAACCATATTTTGCTTACGAAAATCATAACATTATCACTAATTCACTATGAAATATTTACAAGCTTTTATATATATATATATATATATATATATATATATATATATATATATATATATATATATATATATATATATATATATATATATATATATAAAAGCTAGTTTTAGGAATTTGTTTTAATGTTTATTGGATGATCTAAAATACCCTCTTGGGTTGTTATCAATATTTTTAGCGTATTGTGCTTTATTTTGTTTTCAAAGTTATTAACAAAATTCTATTTTTGCTATAAAAAACTATATATGTACAAATTAATATGATTTAGGAAATTGTATCATATCATCAAATAAATAAATACCGTGACATTAAAACTAACCCCTTGCTACATGCAACCAAAATGTCGCATTTCTGGACGCCCTCCAATATAGAGAGGATGGTGTAACCATTTCTTGTCCATTAATTTAGTGACGCTCAATTGTACCCTCCTAACATCTTCACTCCAAAAATAAATAAACCCTTTGCACTTAAGAACCTCTCATATTCACCAAGCTTCTACCTCACACAAAACCACAATTAAGTTCCAAATCCTCACCACAAATCGATAATTCTCACCCTCAACCCAAGACATACAATATGGTAACTTCTTCAACATTCATACAAACAATTCTCATTTTTATCTTGTTTTGTATACCACATTATGCTCTTGCAATTGACATTGGTACACAAACGAAGATAGATTCTCCCTTGTTAACGCAAAAGCTAGGAACCAATCGTACTATTAAAGTAGATATCAATGGAAATGGAGATTTCAAATCTGTCCAAGCAGCCATTGATTCCATTCCTGAAGGAAATTCTAATTGGGTCATTGTTCATGTTAGGAAAGGAATATATAGGTACAACTTTTTTTTTATCAATAAGCTAGCTTTGAGATTATGCTTATTTTAACTTGTTCATTAATTTTATTTCATCTTTTGATAATGTGAAGAGAAAAAGTGCACATACCAATGAATAAGCGTTATATATTCTTAAGAGGAAATGGAAAAAGGAAGAAGCGCAATAGTTTATTCTCAAAGCTCCTCGGACAACATAGCTTCCGCCACCTTCAAAGTCGAAGCCACCGACATTGTTGTCTTTGGAATTAGCTTCAAGGTCAATACTTTCTAATCACTTTACAACCTTGCGACATCACATTTTTTTATTAAGAGATTTCTATGATACTCTTGAGTTTTGTTGTAAAAAAATAACACCTTTACAATTTTTATTGTTGCATTTACAGAATGATGCACCTCATGGGAATTGCCTATACCTCGCAAAATCAATCGGTGGCGGCATTTGTGGCGGGAGACAAAGTGGCATTTTACCACTGTGCATTTTTAGTACACATAACACTTTATTTGACTATAAAGGAAGACATTACTATGAGTCTTGTTACATTCAAGGTTCCATTGATTTCATATTTGGTCGTGGTAGATCCATCTTCCAAGTAAGCTCATTACTTGTATATCCTTTTTATTAGTTATTATTGGGCAAAAAATGTAATGCTTAATTTATATTAACTAATTTAAAAACACTTTGGTGCAGGGGTGTGAGATATTTGTGGTTGATGACAAAAGGATAAAAATAAGAGGGTCAATAACAAATTTCAAAACAGAGAAAGTGAAGCGTGAGATAAGTGGGTTTATATTTATCAAAGGTAGCGTTTATGGAATTGGGGGGTGTACTTAGGAAGGGCTAAAGGTCCTTATTCTAGGGTTATTTTTGCCAAGACTTACCTCTCAAATTCTATTGTCCAAGCCGGGTGGACAAATTGGAGTTATCATGGTAGCACAAAGTAAGAAATTAATTAAATCACAAGTTGATCATGAACTCCTAAAACTAATATTTTTTAATTTTTAATTTTTTTGTTTTAAAATTGTAGAAATCTTTACCATGCGGAGTACAAGAACCATGGACACGAGCCACTTGAAGGGCGCACTTCTTGGTCGAGGCGACCATCGACGATGAAGGTTGCTCGATTTTTGTCTATTGATTACATTGATGGCAAGAATTGGTTACCAGCGTGGCTATAATCATGTTTTGCACAAACTCTCTTATGGAAAGGGATTCACTATATATTATGTACAGTGCCGCTATTTGGTACGACAGGTTTATGTACGAATTGTCAAAGTAGAAGCGCAACCTCACCCAACAGCGGCTAGCTGTAGAATAGAAGGGAAAACTCACCCAACAATGTTTATCCCCACATTTCGTATTAGTACCAAACAATATTCCTCTATTATGAAACCACTTTGTTATGGAATTGTTTGTACTTTATAGTACCTTAGATTTACCTAGCTAATTTTTAGAATTACAAAGTTTAAAGTTTTTATAAAGATCTGTTCTACGAGTAGGTATGAGAGAGCCAATGTACTTGTCTTCTTCTTTGGCTCGTCAGTATGACGCAAGTTGATTTGAATGAAATTAGAATCATGACTATTTAAGTGTTTGTTGTTTGTTGTTTGTTGATCATTGTGGAATTTTTATGTAATAGATGAGGTTGTGTATGTTCTGGTAACTAGGGTGTTAATAGTTCTCGTAATTTATGGCATGATTAATTGTGCTTCTTTAGAGAATTAAAAAGTTCTTTATATCAGTTACTTCTAGGTGTGTGTTAATTCTGGAATTTTTTCCTTGTAACTTCTATGAGGAGTAGTCGGTGTATTAGGTGCGCTAACGTGGGCATGCCTTGCACATGGTTTGTAATTGCTTCTTGGCTAGCCTTGTTTTGGTTAGTTGATATCAATATAAACTACTAATTATCAAAAAAATAAAAACTAAAGCTTTATTTTTATAAGCAATTTTTGTAGGGGAGAGGGGAATGCTAGTTTTCCGAGTTTGAACTCGGGACCTCCTGCTTGTACTCATTTGGTGAGTTCCTTCGGTTTCTCTTAACTCGCCAATTAAGCTACCTAAAGGTCTTAAAACTAGCTAAAAGGAAAATAATTAATTGTAGTAATAATAGAAGGATAAGATGTTAACGAAACAATTTTATTTCACACATATAGATTAGCCTGCTTTATCCTTGGACGATCATAACAAAACTCATAACTTTATTTAATTAATCTATTTGTGGCACATACTTGCATATACATGAATAAATAAGATATATTGCATGACACCAATCAGATTTTAGAAATTTATTTATTAGTCACCACCATCTCCAAAACCACCACCAGCACAACCCCCTCCACCTTCGCCGCCTCCAAAGCCACAACATCCTCCAGCTCCTCCCCCAAAGCCTCCACCAGCATCACCTCCACCACCTCCTCCAATTCCACCTCCGGCTCCTACACCTCCACCAGCTCCTCCGCCAATGCCACCCTCAGCACCATGTCCCCCACAAGCTCGTCCTCCAAAGCCCCCACAAGAACCACCTCCAATTCCTCCACCCACACCACCAACTTTATCGCTGCCACCACCACCTGCCCCTCCTCCAATTCCCCCACTAGCACCACCTCCAACTCCCCCTCCTAAACCACCACCGTTGTCGCCGCCAGGTCCTCCTCCAATACCACTACCATCACCACCTTCAGCTCCTCCACTTGCACCACCTTTACCGCTGCCAGCACCTCCTCCAATGACACCACCAATACCACAGCCTTTACTGCCACCAGCTCCTCCTCCAACGCCACCACCAACACCACCTCCAACTTCTCATCCTCCTACACCATATCCTATGTCCCCGCCAGCTTCGTCTCCAACACCACACCAACATATCCTCCAGTTTTACTGCCAACACCATATCTGCCTCCTACACCTCCACCTTTGCCGCCTCCATGGCCTCATGATAACTCTATTTTATATAGAGTTATTCATATGTTTAAACTTAGTAAATTGCTCTCTTTCAAGCAAAGATAAGGAGTTTATATAGTATTTTATGTGATATATGCTAAATTGAGTGTTTGACATGGTTATAGTTGTTAGTAGGCCATTTTGGATATATTGTGGTATGTTTGATGATTTTGTTCAGTGCAGTCTACAGATGCTCCTGCATCAATGCTTCTGCATTAATGCTCCTGCATTAATCCTGCACTACAAATGCTACTGCACTGGATTAACACAATGCTTCTGCATTGCTCAGAGATTGAAGCCATCCACTTGCACATCCACTTGAATTGCTGACCTCATGCTTGGTCTCCAAAAGCAAGAGCACCTTTATATTTCGGCGCCTACAATTTCCACATAGCTTTGAGGAGTCATCTACCTAGGGACACATGCTCAACTCCCATTGGACCTCCCTATACACTTGAGTGGCTCTCTCAACTTGTGAAACAATTTCTGAATATTAACCATGGTTACACCTCTAGTTTACTTCACCTACGAGTAAAGAAGCACCTCTCATGAAGACTATAAAAAGACATCACTTCTTTACTTGGAAATATATCACAATCCATAAGTTAGATCAAAATTTCAATAGTCATAGTTAGTTTCTATTTTGTAAGAAGGAAAGGAAGGAATTGACAAATCCTCCTTACTTCAATTTAGTAGTTTTTACTAAGTGCAGAGTAGTGATGCAACTGCATTGTTAGGAGAATTCATGCAAAGAGCTGCAACTCGTGTAATCTCTATCTTGTTGTCTTTCTTTTGTGATTTCAATTATATAAACATGTTCCATTCAGTTTATATTTGCCTTGCAATGCCTATGTTGATCTAAATCTCCCTTAGTTGGAATGTTCTAACCATTTAATGAGTTTTTAAGTAAGTTTGATGCATGTATGTAATGTGTGCACTTTAGTTCTTGCTTGATAATAATTTCAACACTTATTTTAAGATTGATCACTTAGAATAAGTAGATTTGTAAAAGCAGACATGGTTTACAATTAAGAACTCAAGAATTAATATGGGTGAGTGTTTTACAAAAAGGAAGCTTTGTGAAAACCATGCTAAGTCCTAGACATAGGATAGTATATCCATAGGGTGATATTGTGGGTACTATAAAAGACAAGAGTGAACTTATTTAGCAAGTCTAGACATAGGAAACTTGTAATGAAACTCTAAAGAAAATGACTGAAAGGCACATAGCTAATGCAACAACATCTGATTGCAAGCTGCAGAACATCTTGCATTAAACACTAAAAGGTGAATTACTTGGGAAGACATTCCAACTAGCTTTTCTCTATTGCATTACCTCTACTTGCACTTTGCTTTATACTAACTTGGTTGTGATAACACCATCTCCACTATAATTGTTATACTTTACATTAAATTACATAATATTAAGTTTCAAAGGAATTCATCAATCCTGTGGGTTCGACCTCTCTCATCACTATATTACTTGTTAAGGATGTGTATACTTGCACATGCTTTCCACACACCACCTCCCTAAGAACCGCTCCAACTCTTCCACTTCCACAACCACCTCTCTGAAACCTCCACCTTTACCACCACCGTTTCCACCTCCAAACCCTCCACCTTTACCACCTCTATGGCCTCTCCCAATGCCCCCTCCGGCTCCACCTCCTCCTCCATTGACACCACCGGAACCACCTCCAGAACCTCCACCTTTACCCCCACCGGCTCCACCTCCAAACCCACCAACTTTACCGCCTCCATGGCCTCCCCCAAAACCACCTCCATCTCCACCTTCTTCTCCATTTCCACTGCCAGAACCACCTCCAAAACCTCCATCTTTACCACCACCAGCTCCACCTCCTAACCCACAACCTTTACCATCTCCATGGCCGCCACCAAAACCCTAAACCCTAAACCACCTCCTACAACACCATCGTCGGAACCACCTCCAAAACCTCTAGGTTTACCACCACCAACACTACCTCCAAACCCCTTCCTTTTCCACCTCTTACTCCCGCACCACCACCGCCTCCAAACGCACCACTTTTCCCACCTCCAAATCCAGTACTCGCTCCTCCTCCACCACCAAAACCACCTCTTCCAATGTGCTCAAGTGATTCTTCTTCATTTTTGAGTTTTCGACTTGGAGGTATGTGGCTTAAGCTGACAACATGATAATGAGAATTATTGTCAAGACATTAAAATTGCCATGTGAGCAACGCCATGTCAGCTCCTTTAGTAGAAACTAACAGTAGGAACAAAAAGTGCTAGTGGCAAATAATATGGGGAACAAAAGTGCCCAAAATATTTTAGAGGAACTAAAAACAAAAAAAACACAATGTTTATAGGGACCAAAAACATATTTAACCATTATTTTTTTTTGAAAAGTTTATGAGTTTGTACCTAAGAGTTCACCACCATTACAGAAAATCTTAATTTGAAAAGAACTTATATATTACCTAATGTTATGTTGTCATTTTCGTTGTCCGGACATAATAATAGATACTAAATACTAAAATTAAAGTTAAAATATCATTTTAGTTCCTACGAATATAGTTATTTTGATTTTAGTCTCTGTAATTTTTTTCTTCATTTCTGTTAGGGTGTGCATGGTGCGGAAACTGCACCAAACTGAACCATATATTTAGTATGGTTTGGTTCGCAAAACGGTTTACATAAAAAGACCGATTTTCCCTCAAATCGGATAAGGTTTGGTTCCGAACTGGTCCCAAATCGGTTTCCATTTTTGAACTGGCTTCATTTATTTGAACAGTTTGAAAACCTGTTTTGCTTACTTGAACTGGTTTTTTCTTAACTGAGTTGGATCTGTCTCTGTTGTCCACTAACTTCCTCTTTGGTATTGCTTCTTCTTACCAAGTTTGCTTTCAATCTATGTTAATTTTCTCTATCTTTAATTTTCATGCTTTATTTCCTTAGTCACATCGTGCAAGTTTTGAATTGAAACTAATAAAGAATCTTGTTGAATTATGATAAATAAGTAGTTAATTAAATCAACAATATACTCAACGTACAACTGTGTTAATTGTTCCATCTTTAATCATTTTACTTTTAAAGTATCAAGATTGAAGGTGCTTATAACAGTGACGGCAAGGGACCAAGCAACTGGGATAATTTCACTCATGAACCAGGTGATATTATTTTAAGGGTAAGTCACAAACTAGGTGATATTTAGATGTAATAATAACTAGACCGTGCACCCGTGCAGTGCACGGGTGACAAAGATTTACCATACAACGTAAATCATGTATAAAAGTGTTTCATAAATGGTTCCATTATGTTAAAAAGAAACCCGCAACAGTAAAATAAGACACTAATAATAATGTTAATTCTAAACACTCTAAGGGATTTCTACCCACAACTAAGGGATTTCTATCTCTTCTCTGACAATTAACTATTTTCATTATTAGTCTTCATGCAATTAGCAAAGAAAAATTTACAATCTTTAAATTTATGTGATATACTAATAATCTACATTGTATACAACAACTAATACAACAACTAAGTAAATAAAAATCAAAAACAAAACACAAAATTTTCCACAAATTATTCAAAAAAATGACGGTTCAAAAATAATGTGGTAATTTAAAAATTTAACTTTTTATTTAGCACAATTCAAACAGTTAAATCCGCCACACAACACTAATCCTAAACGATCATGTTATCTAATATTTTTATACATATAGTAATGAAAGCAGGTTGAACCAAATCTAGTTCCCCTTTCATAAAAATTTTGGC
The DNA here is from genome assembly GCA_020916435.1 of Oxytropis ochrocephala. NCBI lineage: Eukaryota > Viridiplantae > Streptophyta > Magnoliopsida > Fabales > Fabaceae > Oxytropis > Oxytropis ochrocephala. The sequence continues at coordinate 20,334,090 of CM037093.1, forward strand.
TTCACAAAAAAATAAATTAATTTTCCATATATATAATGAACTATGCATCTACCTTATTACAGTTAACCATGTCATAAACTGAACCAATTTCCTATCACCTATCTCGTCCCTACCACCTTTAAAAAAAGTTTTTACAATCACTCACATAGTCCTACATAAATAGTACACCTCATTTGTTGAAGTTCATGTCAATTGTCCTCATACTATTCCAAAGTCTAACAAATGATAAGCTTTATTTTATTCCTAATTAAGATATCCAATATTATTCGTTTAATTTTTATTACGAAATAATAGTACATGGAACATCACCTACTCACTCAAATGTGCTCAAATATTAACGCTATTACCAAACCAAATTATAAAACTGCAAGTGCACCATAATTAATTATAGTGACGGCCCACCAATTAGGGCTAAAAAATCACTGTAGCACTCATTTAATAATTAATTACCATTATATCACTCTTTTTTTTAAGCACAAAAGTAGCACCAAACATGAATGTGTCAGGTGGTAAATCATGCCACTGCAACCATTTCGTCACCTACCTACTTTTTTAATTTAAAACCACCCAATTTACATTATTTATCTTCACGTCTTTTATTGGAAACAAATTAAGAGGAAAGAAAATTGTATATGTAATAAATAACAAAAATAACATTTACTAAAAAAATTTAAATATTTTTTAATGCAATACATTAAGTTTTATGCAAATATAAATATGAAATTTACAACAAAAACTATTTTCCCTTACTTTTCTTCTCAAAATGGCACCACTCCAAATTTTCTTTCCTTCTACATTCTAAGGCAATCAACAAAAATCAACTGTTTTACTCCATTACTTTTATTTCTTTTCTTCTCTTTTCTCTTAATTTTAATGACGACCAAACACAAATTTAGTTCCAATAATCAAATCAACAAATGTTCTAATTATGCACCCTACTAATTGAAATACAAAAATGGCTCACAACCCATTATCTAGTGAGATTGTGCTTGTGACATCCACACTATAAATGTCAGACTAAATCATGTCAATAATATTCGTACTATTCATTCACCGACATATATATCACTCTTTTTTTTTAAGCACAAAAGTAGCACCTAACATGAGTGTGTCAGGTGGTAAATCATGTCACTGCCACCATTTTGTCACCTATCAACTTTTGTTTTGAAAATCAACCAATCAACATTATTTCAAATATTTTTAAAATTACTGTTTGTTTTTTAAACAAACGAAAATTTTAACTAATTAATAAATAAATGAAATAGATAATTATTTAATTCATAAAACAGAGTATTTTAAGTAGTCGAATAAATAATTATTTAAATTAAATTGTTAAACTAATTTTTTTATCAATTAAATAGTCACATTATATGGGTGAGTAACTTACTAATTAGTGTCACTGATGTGTTTGAGTTTTCAACTGACAAAACAGTGGAGGAGGATACACTGGACAGTGTGCTATTGATGTTTCTATCTTTTTAGATAGAAAAAGGAATGGAGGAAGGTGCACCGGAAAGTGTGTCACTGATGTTTTTGTTTTATTTCAACAAATAAATATGCGGAGCAGGGTACACCGGACAGTGTGCTAATTTTATGTTAATTTTTAATTTATTAAATAATCAATTTAAAATTGTGTAAAATAAACTAATCTACTTCATATTTTAATAATTCAATTATTAATTTTTATAATTCAATTTTTAATTTTTATACAAAAACAAAATAAATTAACTAATTAGAAAATGGAAACTTCAATTGAAATTCACGTGAGGTTGCATGCATAACATCACCATTTCTCAAACACGTTTAGTAAAAAAAAATTCACATACTCTCATATACATTTTAAACTACTAAAGAAAAATATATTGAACAATACACAAACACACAAATTTGACATTACCCATAAATTTCACTATTTATAACCCCTATACACATACCCTCTATATACTCTCCACACTCACCATCACCTAACTTGCATATCTTTCACAATTTCGTTAAGACACACATGTGATCCAAACGCTAACAAAATCTAGCCAAACTATAATGGTTTCTTCTAATCGATCGCACTACACAAGTAACTTAACATACCAAATCTCAAATCAGGTAAAAAACACAACTGCATTCCCTCCAATTTGTCCCCTAAACCGCCACATCCAAACAAACATTCTAACCATCCCTCTCTTGCGCCACTACATACACAACCATTATGCCTACTTTATTATTCACACAATACATACCCTATTCACAATTCTTTGACCTTCCCCATTCAAGACATCAATACCCTATCCCATTTGTCCTTGTCTTCATCCAAGAATAACAAAACCTTAGCCATTACTATTTTAATGTTCACAATTTATTCACATAGGACCAATACCATAACTATTTTAACACCTTTTATTCACAAAAATCCAAAGTTTCAATTACCCATAAGCAAAAAAAGTCCAAAGTTTCAACTACCAATATTTATATGTTGTCATCCATCAACTAACATGATATGCTTTCCTAATAATTCTCTCTTACTACTATTTATTCATGTGCTCCACAAAAATTAATAGAAACAATCAGCAGCAACAGACAACGATTTTTACCAAAACGCCAGTTATTAATTTTTGTAATCATTATTTTGTAACACATATATATTAAATTTATTTAGTTTATAATTTATTCAATTAAGTGATTAATTAACTAACCAACTATTTAGTTTAAATTTCGGTTGGTTTCTAATTTCAAACTAAAATTATTTAATATAAAATTATTTACATAACATTTGAAACAAAAGAACATGTTCTTAAAAAAATGAAATAAAAAAGATATAAGAAATGATGTCCCTAAAACGTGTAGAGTGAGATGAAAAATAGAAGGAAAATAATTTAACAAAATGATGTTCATAATAAATATTATTCGTACTATTCATTCTCCGACATCCATACTATACATGTAACTCAAAATGCTGTAACTAATATGGGTAAAATATATTTTTAATTCAATATATTAATTTTGATGCAAACATAAATATATCCAAAATTATTTTCCCTAACTTTTCTTCTTAAAATTGTTCCACTACTACTTTTCTTTCCTTCTATTTTGTAAGGCAATAAATTAAAATCAAATGGTTTAATCCATTATTTTTCATTATTTTTCTCACTTTTCTCTTCATTTACATCACTACGAAACACACACTTAGTTCCAATAATCAAATCAGGACATGTACTAATTATGCACCCTCCTATTTAACTTCAAAAGTGACACACAATCTATTATCTAGTGAGATTCATTTTCTGACATCCCACTATACATGTCAATCAAAATCATGTCAATAAAATTCGTACTATTCATTTTCTATATGTCACTCAAAATTACTCTAACTATTCAACTTCTCAATATTCTTCCCTCCATATGCAAACACTATTCAACTTCACTTGTCTTTTGCCTATTCCCAAGACACCACTATTTTCATTATTAGTCTTCATGCAATTAGAAAAAAAATGTACAATCTTTAAATTTATATGATATTTCCTATCACCTATCTCGCCCCACTCTATTACATCAAAACTTGACTTATCATCACCCAAATCCCTCCTATTCATGCGAAAAAAACCAATATCAGTGCTATTCAACTTCTCAATATTCTTCCCTCCATATGCAAACACTATTCAACTTCACTTGTCTTTTGCCTATTCCCAAGACACCACTATTTTCATTATTAGTCTTCATGCAATTAGCAAAGAAAAATTTACAATCTTTAAATTTATGTGATATACTAATAATCTACATTGTATACAACAACTAATACAACAACTAAGTAAATAAAAGTCAAAAACAAAGCACACAATTTTCCACAAATTATTCCAAAAAATGAAGGTTCAAAAATAATGTGGTAATTTAAAAATTTAACTTTTTATTTAGCACAATTCAAACAGTTAAATCCGCCACACAACACTCATCCTAAACGACTGTTATCTAATATTTTTATACATATACTAACTGAAAACGGGTTGAACCAAATCTAGTTCCCCTTTCATAAAAATTTTGGCTTCACAAAAAAATAAATTAATTTTCCATATATATAATGAACTATGCATCTACCTTATTACCGTTAACCATGTCATAAACTCAACCAATTTCCTATCACCTATCTCGTCCCTACCACCTTTAAAAAAGTTTCTACAATCACTCACATAGTCCTACATAAATAGTACACCTCATTTGTTGAAGTTCATGTTAATTGTCCTCATACTATTCCAAAGTCTAACAAATGATAAGCTTTATTTTATTCCTAATTAAGATATCCAATATTATTCATTTAATTTTTATTACGAAATAATAGTACATGGAACATCACCTATTCACTCAAATGTGCTCAAATATTAACACTATTACCAAACCAAATTATAAAGCGCAAGTGCACCATAATTAATTATAGTGACGGCCCACCAATTAGGGCTAAAAATCACAGTAGCACTCATTTAATAATTAATTACCATTATATCACTTTTTTTAAGCACAAAAGTAGCACCAAACATGAATGTGTCGGTGGTAAATCATGTCACTTACTTTGTATATGTAATAAATAACTTGAAAATAACATTTACTAAAAAACTTAAATATTTTTAATTTAATACATTAAGTTTTATGCAAATATAAATATCAAATTTACAACAAAAACTATTTTTCCTTACTTTGCATCAAAATTTATGTATTGAATTAAAAATATTATACTTTTATTAGAAAATGTTAGTTTTGTCATTTCATACATATACACTTTTCTTTCCTCTAATTTTGTTTCCAATCAAATAAGGGAAGAGAAAGTCAATATTAAATAAATAAGTAAAGAGAAATGTCTTATGATCTACAATTTTTTTTTCCTTTCCTATTCTTTATTTCGTCCCATTTTTTCCCCTAATAAGAGGCTAAGGTTTTTGTTATTCTTGCAACCTCACATGAATTTCAATTGAAGTTTCCATTTTTTAATTAGTTAATTTATCTTGTTTTTGTATAAAAATTAAAATTTGAATTATAAAAATTAAAAATTGAATTATTAAAATATGAAGCCGATTAGTTTATTTTTCACAATATTAAATTGATTATTTAGTAAATTAGAAATTAACATAAAATTAGCACACTGTCCGATGTACCCTTCTCCACATATTTATCTGTTGAAAAAAAACAAAAACATCAGTGACACACTTTCCGGTGCACCTTCCTCCATTCCTTTTTCAATCTAAAAAGATAGAAACATCAATAGCAAGTGTATCCTCCTTCACTGTTTTGTCAGTTGAAAACCCAAAAACATCAGTGACAGACTTTCCGGTTCACCCTCCTCCACTCCTTTTCCTGTCAAAACAGAAAAAAAACATCAATGGATGAGATGAAACTGACACTATGTGGTTTATTCTAATCATCTAATATTCATACTATGGGTTCATTATGTGATCACACTAATTAGTAAGTTACTAACCCCTATAATGTGAATATTTAATTGATAAAAAAATTATTTTAACAATTTAATTTAAATAATTATTTATTTGACTACTTAAAATACTCTGTTTTATGAATTAATTGATTATTTATTTTATTTATTTATTAGTTAGTTTAAATTTTCGTTTGTTTAAAACACACACAGTAAGTTTAAAAATATTTGAAATAATGTAGATTGGGTGGTTTTCAATAAAAAAAAGTAGATAGGTGACAAAATGGTGGCAGTGACATGATTTACCACCTGACACACTCATGTTTGAGTTTTACTTTTATTTCCTTGGACGTTCTAAGGCAATTAACAAAAATCAACTGTTTTACTCCATTACTTTTATTTCTTTTCCTCTCTATTCCCTTAATTTTAATGACGACCAAACACAAATTTAGTTCCAATAAATTATTTTCTTTACGCCAACAGTCAAATGTACGGGAACATTATCACAATTACAAAAATAAATGCAACAACTGCAAGTGGGCTGTAAATAATCATAGCGATGATCTACAGTTGAATATACATCTTAATTACTTATACAACACTAAATTGTTTTTAAGCTCAAAAGTAGCACCTTCACTCTTAAATATGACAAACAATTTTGAAGACTGTTCATAATGTCCCCACCTCCGATGCAAACACTATTCCCTATTCGAGAACACTATTCATGATGTCCCCACCCTCTGCCTGCCACACTATTCCCTACTCAGAACACTATTCATTAGGGCCCCACCTGCAAACAGAGCAACTGTTCATAAATAGTAGCCGAACACTGTTCACAAACAGAACTACTGTTCATAAACAGTAGCCTAAACTTTTGAACATAATTCAACACATGATGGCGCCTAAACAAAAAATTTCGTAGACCGCCAAAACCTCAAAATTGCGCCCAAACTAAATTTCAGGGACTCACTCCCTTTTATATTTTAAGATAAAACTAAAATATGTTTCAGAATTCCGATTGCGCAGAAATTAGAACAGAATACGCACAAAGAGAAAGACACTATTAGGCATATCAGTTCATGATTTGAAAATCGGTTTAGAACTTTTTAAATTGGGCCACTGATTTAATTTTAAAAATAGGTCCAGTTCATAAACCATGTAAATGGTTAGGGACTTTTTTGGTATGGTGTGGTGCAATTACCTAATGTGGACTGGTTAACCTTACTACTTGCACACTCCTATCGCAACTTCCAAAAACGTCTAAAGTATTTTATATGTTTAAAAAATCTGATGTGGTTTTTTTTATTATGTAACCAAACTGGTGTATCCTTTCCAGCATGATGTGGCAAAAAAATGAAATAATTATATGAACTAAAAGTGATGATTTTGGAAATTATAGGAAAAAAACAATTTCTATAGGAACGAAAATAAAAATTTGCTATATTTACATAAACTAAAGTGATACTTTTTTTTTTGACAAAACTAAAGTAATACTTTTAGTCTCTGCAAATTTAGAGAATTTTTATTTTAGTTCTTGTAATTTTTTAGCCATTATTGTCCCTGCATTTTCCAAAGCCCCCACTTTTATTCTTTGTAATTTCTTTTACTTTTTTCCTTGTCATGCTAGAAAAGATACATAGTAAAAATAATGCATGTACCCCAAGAGGGATCTCTTACAGTTTACAGTTCTTTGTTTTATCTTGAAAGGTACCCCAGTGACTATTAGGAGCATTACTAGTCCACCCATTAGAGACAACCTGTCTACAATCAGAATGTTCTTCACAAACTATCATATTTGAAGTATCTAGTGCTCCTAGCAGGAGGATGAGGGATGAGCGCTATAGGAAAGTGATCAAAACTTATTATTGGCATAGTTATGCCCATAGCATGGGGTATAAGTCCCTCCACCCCCAATTAACAATTACCATGTCTATCTTTTGGTAAGTCACTACACCATCTCTTGGGTTGCTGGCCCACATGAACCTATTTTCTTTGAGATCCAAATCCATTAATCCACAACTATTGAGAAAATCTTTGAACAAAGTCATCCTAATAGGAGCAACAGGTCTACACCCATCCTTTTTAGAGAGAAATCATTTCATTAAAATCTCCTATGCATTCCTCCTTGGCATAAGCCTTTCCTGTTTACCCCATAACAACCTTCTTTGGTCAAAAGTGGGATTACCATAGACAAAAGTCATCTCAAACACATTCCCTATTTTTTTCTCCTTCACACAAGTGTGTATGTAGTTTTTACGAGACTCTATAATTTGGATTTCATGGGAGTGATTCCAAAATAATCCCAAGCCTCCAGAGATACCAAAAGTAGGGACACAAAATACATTCTTAAACTTTAGTTTCCTACGAACTCTTTCAACACGTTCCTTCTGGGGATTTGGTTTCCATGAGGAACCAAATGACAGGCTTGTGACCCTTTATTAGGGCCTGAAGCTCTCTACTTGTCACGGTAGCCGCCAAACCACAACAATTACAGGTGATGATTGTCATTTGGACTTTGGGGGCATGCTTGGGCTCACCTCCTCGGCCTTATTAGAGTAGTAACCAATAAAAAAGTTTCCAAATACACTAGGGTTAGCACGAGGCCTACCTTCCTGTGTATTACCCTGTATAGAATTCTTCCTTTGTTTTTTCTCTTCAATCTCCATGTTGCCTTTATCACAACTTGAGTCTTCATCAGTTATTTTCCTCTTTCTGAAGCTCATTCTAGTCACTATGCTAAGGGCCAGCATGTTCTCCTCCTTATCATTAAGATTGTTAGTAGAAGAGGCCCCTATAGGATATTCGCCTTCCTCATCTTCTGGGAACTCAACTGCGTAAGCATGCTTGGGAACTTCATTTCTTGGTTCTCTCCACGTGCCATGGCAGGTAGCTAGATTAGGGATAATCATCTGTTGAGTAATACCAGGTTCCAGTCCAACATCTTCACCAATTTGTTGTCCAACAGCTTCACCACTTGTTATTCTACCGGCTATACTCATAGAATTAGTAATGGATGTGTTAATCTTTGCTGGTTTTGGTATTTGGAGGTTGTTTCTACATGTAGGTACTAGACCAAAATCTTCACCACTTAAATCAGTACTTGTAATGTAAATAGCCTTGCTGGCCGAGGGGTTAACAATAGTAGGGTAAATAGAATTTGTAGTGATGGGAATTCCAACAATTATGTGCACTTTAGGGAGCATAGGATTATAGATCTCACCCCTTTGATTAAGGATTTCTATCTGAACAGTTCTAATGGGGTAGTTGAATAGAGAGAGATCACTCTCATTTTGAATCTCCCATGGGATGACACTGAAATTTAGGTTATGGATATTTGGGTTAACACCCTCTTGAGTTGGTTTCACCAAGGGTTTGTTGTGAAGGCTAATAGTTGTATCATGATAGTATTTTCTTAGTCTCTCTTCTTCTACATCAGTAGTAGTTGGTTTGGGAGGGTGATGATTTTGTTCCCGTTTTCCTTGGATTATACTCAGGAAGGTGATAGATCTAGAAGCATCAGTACTTAAGTCGGGGCCGTATTTTGGTTCAGATGGGTTTAGAGGAGCCATAGCTTTAGAGTTTTTGGCGGTTTTATGTTCATGACCAATAACAACACAGTTGTAGTACAACGATTGGAGCCTCTCGTACTTGTATGCCACCCATATCTGGGGAAGGTTAGATCTAGGGACCTAACAGCCAGTAGGTGATAATTCTATTTTATATAGAGTTATTCATCCATTTAAACTTAGATTATTGTTTATTTTCAAGTACATTAATATATAAATATAGCTTATTTATTAAGAAACAACATTTTAAGGATTCAAAAGGATTAGGACAATGAATTAGGCAAAATGCATATATCTTGTTAGGTTTGATGTTTTGTTTGGTCTGCATTTACTTGCAGTGTACCCACACCGCTCGCACTAGGAGTGCCTACCGCGCTACACTTGCTAAACCAACACTTTGCACCAAAACATCCAAGGACCAATTTGATGCTTCAACACTTGATATGTGACGTCATGCCTAGTCATATGGAGCAGATCCACTTGCAGAAATCGACGACCACTATCAAAGGCAAGTTGAGAAGCTCACTCACTCAAGGACATGTGGCACTTCTTTATTGGACCACCCCATGTGAACTTCATGCAAACGACCAACTTGAGCAACTTGCTTGATGGGAGGTCTGCAACTAACCATGGTTACTGATCTCAGTTGATTTTTCGCGCCAAAGGAAACCCTCCAAGGGAGGAAAGCTCACTTGCCTATAAATAGAGACCATCTCTTCACTTGAAAATCATCCTTCATTCAAGCTTTTAAAGGATCATTTCTTTTCTTTATATTTGTAGCATAGGTTTAGTTTTTATTTAAGTTTCTGAAGAGAAGGAAGGTAAGGAGGTGCTTGACAACCACTCTCTTCACTTCTACTTGGAGGAAACTTGTGTAAAGGAATCATTTTGTACTTCAACTTGGGAAACTCATGCAAAAGATCTCCTATTTGTGTAATCTCTATCCTTTTGAGTTATTTTGTTATATTACTCATTTGATTATGCTCTTTGCAGATTCTTTCTATTATATTATGAGTAATATGAGCTAAATTCCTTTAATTGAGATGTTATAGCCTTGTAATGAACTTCTAAGTAAGTAAAGGTGGTCTATATAGTGTATGCATTTTAACTCTTGTGTAATACTTCTTTCAACACTTATTCTGGAATTGATCACTTTAGAATAGGTAGACTTGTAGCAGCAGACATGGGTTACATTTAAGAAATCAAGAGTTAATAAGAATGAGTGTTTGTACAACATCTTTGTTAAACTAGCTTTAATAAGTAATTACTTGTTAAAACCGTGTTAAGTCCTAGACATAGGATAACATAGTTCTTAGGGTGATACAGTGGGAGCTTAAGAGACAGGAGGAACCTATTTAGCATGCCTAGACATAGGAAGCTTGTAATGCTAAACTCAAGAAAGTGGTGAAAGACACATACTATTGCAGTTACATCCAGTGTACCCACACTACATACTCCACTAAAACACTTAGAAGTGATTTACTTGGTGAAACCATCTCAACTACTTTATCTCACTGATTCCTTACACACATTTATTGTTTATATTGTTATTATTCACTTTGTACACTTCAACCAACTATGAATAGTGTAGACACACTAAGTGTACACTTTAAACTTTACAAAGCTTTACATAATCTCTGTTCGACTTTTTCTTATCATTATATTACTTGTGTGACTATGTATACTTGCATACTATTTTTCACACCAAAGAGTGGGAAGAGGTTTTTCCAAGATTAAGGATAACTCTCTCCCGAATGAAGGTTCTAAGATTTTTTCCCTCGATGATAGGGTTCTCTATTTTCAGGATATCCCCAACTTTCCCCAACAATTTCTTTGTATTTGAGACATTTTGGTTTTCCAGGGTAAGTTCTGGATTTAAATCTAAAAAGGAGTTTTGTTAAACTCAATCTCATGGTAAGCAACATGGGGTTACCAGTATTCCAAACAAAGCAGTTGGTTCATAACGAACAAATGATAGCTACAAACTTTGTAAACTTGACTGTTTAAATAGACAAAAGCCACAAACTTTGTAAACTTGGCTATTTAAAAGACAAACTGACTCATATTTGGAAGTGGAAAGACAATACTATTACATAAAGAGAGGGAAAGGGGGTTGTGTGCTGATGTTGGCCTAGTGGTTTGTTTTCTTGGGTTGTTGCCCATTTGATCACCCAAAAAATTTGTAATGGTTGAAGTTGGAAATATCTGAATTGACCAAAAAAAGTTGTAAATGTATAAGTTTTGCTTTCCAATGTTAATGTTTTTGTTTCGTTTATCGTCCCTGCCATGTAGCAATCATCAATTGATTGTTGATGTGTCATGTTATTTGATTTTGATGAGTGGATAACATGGTGAAGAAAGTTGGACAAAAATGAACAGGGTTTAGGAGGGAAAAAAATTAGAGACAATCTAGATTTTATATATTTATCATATAATTGAGTCAAAAAATATCATACAACTTTATAGCAAGAATATAAATTTAAAATATATACATCAAACAATTTGAGATGACTTTTCTAAAAAATAAAAACTTTGAGATGACTTTTTTTTATCTTAGTTTTAAAATTAAAATTTTAAAAATATCAGAATTTTTTAAACATAATAAAAATAAGGCATAAGATTTTTTAAACATATAACACAATTTTGGTCAAAAAAATAGGGAAACTAGACCAAAACCCATGAGCAAAAACAATATTACAACCAAAAAAAAAGTATATGATAAGTATTAATTTTAGTTTTCCAACATGTTGTGTTGTGACAAAAAAAACAAAATAATTACATGGACTAAAAGTGATGGTTTGGAAATTACATGGAAAATATGATTTTTTTTACAAGAATGAAAATAAAAAATTTGCTATAATTGTAAAATCTAAAATGATATTTTTGGTCCCTAAAAATTTAGCTAATATTGATTTTATTTCTTATATTTTTTTTGTCATTGTTGTCTTGGCAATCTAAAACCATCACTCTTAATCTCTGTATTTTTTTTACTTTTAACCATTCTACGTTTAAAAAGACATGTCAACTTGATAAGGTAGTAAAAAATGATACCTGGCTTTTGAGAGCATAATAGAAAAATAAAAAAAATAGAAAAAGAGAGGTTTTTTCCAAAAAAAGGATTGGACGGAAAAAATGAAAAAATGGAGAAGTTATAGGACTAATTGGATAAATATATATATATATATATATATATATATATATATATATATATATATATATATATATATATATATATATATATATATATATATATAATATGAGCTCCAATGGTTTTAGGAATTTGTTTTGTAATTTGTTTCAATGTTTAGTTATTGGATGATCTAATATGAGCTCCAATTTGTTAGCGTATTGTGCTTAATTTTGTTTTCAAAGTTATTAACAAAATTTTATTTTTACTATAAAGAAAAAACTATATATGTTAAAATTAATATGCTTTAGAAAATTGTACCTTATCTTCAAATACATACATAGTTTTTTCACCCTCGCACAAACCACAAGACTCGAATATTTCTCACCACAAATCGGTAATTCTCACCCTCAACCAAGACAATATGGCAATTTCTTCAACATTCATAGAAACAATTCTCATTTTTATCTTGTTTTGTTTACCACACATTGCTCTTTCAATTGGCGTTGCTACACAAACGAAGATAGATTCTCCCATGTTAACACAAAAGCTAGGAACCAATCGAACTATTAAAGTAGATATCAATGGAAATGGAGATTTTAAATCAGTTCAAGCTGCCATTGATTCCATTCCTGAAGGAAAATCTAATTGGGTCATTGTTCATGTTAGGAAAGGAATATATAGGTACAACTTTTATTTATCAATATAAGCTAGCTCTCAATTTATATATTTATGTTAGGCTTATTTAACTTGTTAATTAATTTTATTTCATTTTGGTAATGTGAAGAGAAAAAGTGCACATACCAAAATAAGCGTTATATATTCTTAAGAGGGAATGGAAAATGAAGAAGTGCAATATTATATTCTCAAAGCTCCTCTGAGAGTTAACATAGCGTCCACCACCTTCAAAGTCGAAGCCACCGACGTCGTTGTCTTTGGAATTAGCTTTAAGGTCAATATTTTCTATAAACCTTGTCAAAATTTATATTAGGAGAGATCTATGATATCTTAGAATTTTGTTATAAAATGAAGTAACATCTTTCCAAATTTTTATTGTTGCGTTTACAGAATGATGCACCTACAGGAATTGCTTATACCTTGCAAAATCAATCGGTGGCAACATTTGTGGCATGCAGACAAAGTGGCGTTTTATGATTGTGCATTTTACGAAGACACATAACACTTTATTTGATTACAAAGGAAGTCGACATTATTATGAGTCTTGCTATATTCAAGGTTCCATTGATTTTATATTTGGTCGTGGTAGATCCATCTTCCAAGTAAGCCACTTATCCACTACCTCTGGTCTCATATATAAGAAAAAAATGTAGGTTTAGGTTCATCGAATAACTTATGTTTACTATACATTAATTAATCAAAAAGGGTGGACCAATTGGAATAAAAATACGAGGGTCAATAACAGCTCAAAATAGAGAAAGCGAGTGTGAGATAAGCGGGTTTATATTTATCAAAGGAAGCGTTTATGGAATTGGTGGGGTGTACTTAGGAAGGGCCAAGGGTCCTTATTCAAGGGTAATTTTTGCCAAGACTTACCTCTCAAATTCTATTGTCCAAGAAGGGTGGACCAATTGGAGCTATCACGGTAGCACAAAGTAAGAAATTAATTAAATGACAAGTTGATCATGAACTCCTATATATAGTGTTGTATTGATGAAAATTAGTAGTTATTAATTAATTTGAATTGTTATGTATTAAAATTGTAGAAATCTTTACCATGCGGAGTACAAGAACCATGGACCTGGAGCTACTTCAGATGGACACACTTCTTGGTCGAGTCAGCTTACTGGCGATGAAGCCGCTCCATTTTTATCTATTGATTACATTGATGGCAAGAATTGGTTACTAGCGTGGCTATAATCATGTTTGTGCACAATCTCTCTTATGGAAAGTAGAAAGGCAAGCTCACCCAACAACAATTGGCACTAGAAAAAGAAGGGAAAACTCACCCAACAACGTTCATCCGCATATTTCGTATACGTACTTCTCTATTATTTGTACTTTACAGTACTTTAGATTTGCCTATCTTGTTTTATATATATATATATATATATATATATATATATATATATATATATATATATATATATATAGTCCAATGTTGTTATAAAGATCTCTTCTAAGAGTATGTATATAAGAGAGAGCCAATGTATCTATCCTCATCTTTGGCTTGTTAGTATGACACAAGTTGATCTGTATCAAGCTAGAATCATGTCACTATTGAAGTGTTTGCTAGTTGTTTTGTGAAATTTTCATGTAATAGGGTTCAATAGTTCTCAGAATGTATGTGGTGATTAATTGTGCTTCTTTAGAGAATGATAATGCATGTTTTTTAGATTAGTTACTATTAGGTGAGTTAATGCAGCCATGCCTTGCAGATGGTTTGTATTTGCTTCTTAGCTAGCCCTATTATGGTTAGTTCATATCAATAAACTTTTAATTATCGGGAAAAAAAAAGTAAAAGTAAGCTAAAACAAGCTAAAAGAAAAATAGTTGTAGCAATTATTAAAACGTAAGATCTTAACGAAACTCAGATTTATTTAATTAATTTATTTGTGGCCATACTTGCAAGCTGCATACATGATGAGTACACTATATTGCATGACAACATCATCGGATTAAAGTTTTAATTAGAAATGTATTGATTAGTAACCACCATCACTGCCTCCACCTTTGCCGCCTCCAAAGCCACCACCACCTCCAGCTCCTCCCCCAAAGCCTCCACCAGCATCACCTCCACCTTCGGCTCCACCATCTCCCCCTCCAATTCCTCCTCCAACTCCTACTCCTCCACCAGCTCCACCACCAATTCCACCCCGGCACCATGGCCCCCACCAGCTCCCCCGCCAAAGCCCCCACCATCACCACCTCCAATTCCTCCACCCACACCACCACCTTTACCGCCACCAGCCCCTCCTCCAATTCCCCCACCAACACCGCCTCCATATCCCCCTCCTACACCACCACCCTTACCGCCGCCAACTCCTCCTCCAATACCACTACCAGCACCACCTTCGGCTCCTCCACCCACACCACCACCTTTACCACCGCCAACACCTCCTCCAATTCCACCACCTTTACCGCCACCAGCTCCTCCCCCAACGCCACCTCCAGCACCACCTCCAACTCCTCCTCCTACACCAGCTCCATGGCCGCCACCAGCTCCGCCACCAACACCAACTCCTCCTCCAGTACCACCGCCAACACCAACTCCGCCTCCTACACCTCCACCTTTGCTACCTCCATGGCCTCCCTCAGAACCGCCTCCGAATCCACCCCCTCCTCCAATGCCACCGCCAGAACCACCTCCAAAACCTCCACCTTTACCGCCACCATCTCCACCTCCAAACCCGCCACCTTTACCACCTCCATGGCCTCCCCCAAAACCTCCTCCCGCTCCACTTCCTCCTCCAATGCCACCGCCAGAACCACCTCCAAAACCTCCACCTTTACCGCCACCATCTCCACCTCCAAACCCACCACCTTTACCACCTCCATGGCCTCCCCCAAAACCTCCTCCCGCTCCACTTCCTCCTCCATTGCCACCACCGGAACCACCTCCAAAACCTCCACCTTTACCACCACCGGCTCCACCTCCAAACCCGCCGCCTTTACCGCCTCCATGGCCTCCCCCAAAACCACCTCCAGCTCCACCTCCTCCTCCATTGCCACTGTCGGAACCACCTCCAAAACCTCCACCTTTACCACCACCAGCTCCACCTCCAAACCCGCCGCCTTTACCGCCTCCATGGCCTCCCCCAAAACCACCTCCAGCTCCACCTCCATTGCCACTGCCGGAACCACCTCCAAAACCTCCACCTTTACCACCACCAGCTCCACCTCCAAACCCACCACCTTTGCCACCTCCATGGCCACCCCCAAAACCACCTCCAGCTCCACCTCCTCCTCCAATGCCACCGCCGAAACCACCTCCAAAGCCTCCACCTTTACCACCACCAGCACCACCTCCAAACCCCCCTCCTTTTCCACCTCCACTGCCTCCACCAACTCCTACTCCAGCACCACCACCACTTCCAAACCCACCACCTTTTCCACCTCCATATCCAGCACCGGCTCCTCCTCCACCACCGGAACCACCGCCTCCAATGTGCTCAAGTGATTCTTCTTCTTTTTTAAGTTTTCGGCACTCTGCAATTCCTATCACCACCACAAACAGCACAACAACTATACCAACATGTTTGTGTAGCTTCCCCATATTTCTACACTCAGAGAGATAAAGGAAGTTAGATATGCTTGTGTTTCACTTATACTTCGGAAGCTAGCAAGGAGTGGTATTTATAGTGTAAAATCACAGTACTTGTCATTAAAAAATGCAGTTGAGATCTCTCTTTCATAGTATTTTTGGTGCCTTTCATAGACTTTATATGCAACATTAGGCCTAAAAATTCAAACTTATGTGGAAGATTGAGAAACAAAATTTTCTATAACATTCAATGCGTGACACCTAACTTAATTCTATTTCTGCCGT
Source organism: Oxytropis ochrocephala (assembly GCA_020916435.1). Taxonomy (NCBI): domain Eukaryota; kingdom Viridiplantae; phylum Streptophyta; class Magnoliopsida; order Fabales; family Fabaceae; genus Oxytropis; species Oxytropis ochrocephala. Next base: position 20,350,697 of record CM037093.1, read on the forward strand.
CTTAACTTTATTACGATAACACTACATCTTTAAACCAATAACAACTTTTAGTACTAATGACGCTCACACTAGGTCTTTGAAAATGGTGGCAACACGCTTAAAAATGTTGGAGGACAAGTGCCATATAACTATATAAACATTGGCTTCTGAATCTTGATCATAAGTTAATTGCTGATAATTAATTAAGTAAAATGATTAAATTTTGCTGCCGACATGTTTTACTCAGACCCAGAAATGGGATGAAAATTAGGGGCCCTATCTATCCTTATATTGATCAAAGTACCTCCACATTTAATATTTTTACCAACTGATCGTCGTATCAGCTGAACTCAAAACGATAGCAAATTTAGGTGTATAGCATTTTTAACGCAAATTATTACTGAAGAAATTAAGTGTACAATTTTTGTTTGAATTGTTAGGTTATTTAGGTACTTTATCAAAGAAATATTGTTAGAATTAAATAAATAAATCATATTGCTCGAGGCATTGAGAAATTGTTAGGTGTTTATAAGGCATTCGTAGGTAAAAGAAAAGAAGAAAAACATTCATATTTGATTGTGTGAGTGTATAAATAGATGTATAATTTAGCTAAAATGTTATTTGGACCAAAAAAATTGTACTAAAAGTATACCGAAATAGCTAGAAATACGTATGGGATACAGAGGGAATATATATACATATAATACATTAACTTTTTTATTTTAAATTAAGTATATTATACGCGTATAACAATGAACTTACTTTAAAATAAAATAGTAAAACTTTCGTATTCCATACATATTTGTATTTTTGTACATTTTTTATAATCAAAATAACATTTCTCATAATTTAGAGAGACACAATCAAGTGGTAATACATACATTCCAAAGAGGAAATTTCGGTTGGCGAAGAGCAGAGAAAGTCAAGTGGAGATTAGGCCAAAACGACAAGAAACAAGCAAAAGACAAAACAATTCTAAGGGTCCCCTAGCATGAAAGACCCCTAAAACAATTTAGAGACAAATAAAAGTCCAACTAAGGAACTAAAATGTCCTATTAACAAACTAAAAATTCAACTAAGGAGCTAGTATAAATACAGGTACAGATTTGTGAATTGGTTGGTTTAAAACTAGTTTGAAATTGGTTAATTAACGGTACAACAGAAAAAATGGGTTTGGTAGAATCTGATTCAGCAACACCTTCAGCCTTCCAAAAAATCCTTTTTATTGCGTAATTACAATTGTCAGAGATCTAGGAGGAAGATAATATAATCTTGCACACAAGGATGAAGGATGCAAATCAAGAAATTAGAGGAGCATAAACTAATAAAAAGGATTAGCTCTTTTGCAAAACAGTAATTTACTTCAGCAGTAGCAAATCAAGAAGGAGGGACATGGATTTCCTCTTTTATGATTTATTCCTTGCTGTATTAGCTACTTCTGCTCTCGAAGCTTGACAGTAGAGTCGGTGATACAGGTTAGCCTTTTGAAGAGGGGATTATTTGTTTCAGCAATGTTATTCAGACATGAAATGGCAGCCAAACAATACGTACGGGTATTTGCAAAAATACATTGGTGGGACCTGTTTTATTTAATTGAAAATTAAAATCAATATTTAATTTTTGAAAACAAAAACAGGACGCACGCTTAAATCCTCTCTCAGTTCAGTCTCGCATCTCCGCCATTCTTCTTCTCCTCTGCGATTATTTTTATTTTTGTTCTTCTTCTTAAAAAAAGGAAAAACTATGTTCATGGCAAAAAAAATTGAAGAAGAAGAAGAAGAATGGCGGAGATGCGAGACTGAACTGAGAGAGGAAGCGTGCGTCCTGTTTTTGTTTTCAAAAGTTAAATATTGATTTTAATTTTCAATTAAATAAAATGGGTCCCACCAATGTATTTTTGCAAATACTCGTACGTATTTCGTATATTTGTATGTCTGAATAACATTACTGTATTTGTTGTGAGATAATAACATGAAGCTAAAGAAACAGTAATTTACCGGTTAAAAGATCAGTCTCCTGATATTCCATTATTTTACTAAATGGGATAATTGGTTTTGCTTTTTAAAAGTAGAATGGATTTTTTATTGTTGTCCGATACAGTTCTCGGTGTGGTTTTGTTTTATTGTTTTGTTTTGCACACCCCTACGAAATGAATTAAGTTATAAGTTTAAACCGAGAAACTAACGTTCCTCCATTAACATTGCATATAAAAAAAAGTGGCAATACGTACATACGTAAATGTTATGTGAATATTATATTACAAGCGCAAACTCGAACCTCCATTTTTATAAACAAAAAAATATGTACTTGTTTTAACAAACCCAATCATATGTACTAAAATGCAAAAATAGAAATCGATATGTACAGATGATGGTGAGCCATTAATAATAGGAAAGGTATGTATCATGCAAACTATAGTCAATTTTTCCCGGTACGTTTCGTTAACCAAATGATTATGAAGTTTACCTACTTTTTCCTTCATATTAATTAATTTCTTTGTTCTCAAATTTTAGTACTCAATCAAAGTTATAAAATCTATAAGTTTTTCGTTCACTTTGATGCTTGAATCTATTATTATTTATAATGCCATCATTGATAAATTCTAGAACTAAAGGAAGTTATAAATTCTAATACTTCCTCGTAACACAATATAAAAGCACATTTGAGGCCTTTAACTTATAACAAAATATAAGCAAAAATTGACGTTTAAATCATACTTAGTGATAGTGTACCACCAAAAATGTCATTCATTTAATAATATATATTTAATTTAATGCTGAACATGAAGAGTTAGAAACAATGAGATGAGGGTTCATTTTTTATGTTTATGGCTCTGTTTGGCAAAAAATAGTGGATAACGGATAAACTAGCGGATAACGAATAAACTAGCTGATGACAAATGAAGTGTTTGGTAAAATTAGCGGTTAAACTAGTTGATAAATGTAAAATGACATAAAAGGGCATGTTTAATTATTTGTTAAATTTATTTAATAAATATATTTATAAAATATGTATAAATTATTTGCTATTATAATAATTAAACTAATTATTAAGATATTTAGAAAATAAATTTTTAAATTTATAGTTTAGTAATCTTATTTTTATATTTATTTGAAAGTCTAAATTAAAATACAATTAAAATAAATAAAAAAGATAATGTATGTATTAAAACAGTAGCCTTAGTGTTATGGAGAAATCACACGCCTACTATTTACACCCCCCACTCCTTCATTAAACCAGTTGGGCCTTCAACAGTCAAGCCCATATCTACTCATCAAATGGCCCAGATTGCACCTCCACAACGAACGGACGGATCAACACAATTGAATGCCTCCAAAGCCTATAAATACCACATTTATCATAAGAAGGAAGTGCGCATTAAATACTACTCATTTGCATTAACTCCACGACTCATCGACTTTAGCATCGGAGTGTTTGTGCAGGTACACCCCACCTCAGCTCGGAATATCAACTCGGACGTAACTCGGACATAGCTCTATATTGATCAAAACCTCATTACCTACCAACTATCTCGGATATACTTATCTTTAGATACGGTACATAACATTGGCGACCACGGTGGGAGCTTTTTCCGAACTCATTAAAAACTTTATCTATTTCTTTGATCGATCATGGACCGAATTACGAACCGGTGTACGGGTAGCAAGTATCATCCGGACACGGGGAAGAGGAACCGGAGGATTGCGATAAGAACTCCAACTCATTCTTGGCCGAAATGTCAATAAGAGAGTCAACCTCAAATCGAGTTCCTTCACCTCCTACGGTTATTCTGTTCGATAAACACTTTACAACAAATTGGTTCAAATTCTAAATCGGCATAATGAAGCATCTCAAGCTAGGAGTCTCCGTATCTCGAATTGGGGCCGAGATTGCGGATATCAAGCCCGAGATATTGAAGATCGGGGTTCTCCGCGGCGATATAATCCCGGATTAACCCGACGAGAAGAGCACGAGCAACCCCAGCGAGAACTCACGAGGCGAAAGGCGACATCGTTCTCCCCCCAAGGCGACGTCATTATCATCGCTCTCCCCAGAAGGCGAGGAAGAGAAGAACCAAGGGCAACTCTTAGAAATGTAGGCGACTACTGGCGAAGAAGATTCCTCTTACGCATCTTCCTCACCACGAGACAACGATCTAGGAGCAGAGAAAGTCCTCCAAAGCGAGAACATCGCAACCATAAAGAGAGAGCCCGGAGCTTAAACAACATTGATCCAAGTACCAATCTCGCAAAACTCGGAACCAGGAGAAAAACACAGGAGGTACAACCACCGAGAAGAGGGTTGTTTACTTCGGAAATAGATTATTTCCCTGTTCCCAAAGGTTTAGAGAAACCTCCTGAGCACTTGAAAATTTATGACGGGCTCGGAGACCCGAACGTTCATTTAGAATACTACGAGACCATGATGCAATATCAGAATGCTCCAGGTGAGATCATGTGTAGACTTTTTTCCCTCACCCTTGATAAATCTGCAGGTTTATGGTTCAGAGACATCCCGGCTAATTCAATCTCATCCTGGGAACAACTTTCCAAGTTATTCTCGGCGAGCTTCGCACATTCGAAAGTAAGACCGAAATCATGGATGGTGTTGCATGCAATCCACCAAGCCGATGATGAATCTATCCGATCTTATATTGCAAGATTCAACACCGAGTAGGAAAGGTGCATGGGTTAAATGAGGAATTTAAATGCGTATTTCCTATCCCGGGGTTTACTGAGGCACTTTATTCCAGTTAGCGTAAGCATCAACCAACCCTCAACCTTAGGGGAGTTCCTCCGACTTTCGAGAAAAGTACATAGATCATGAGGAAGCGATGAAGCTAGCAAGTTCTTTGTGAAAAGCATAGCAAACCAAACCAAAGAGAATAGACCTCGAATCGAGAAATCAAATCCAAATCTGAAAATCCTCGGAGATTCCGGGCCGCGGCCCATCTAGGAATTCAAACCTCGGCAAGGCGACATCAAGACTACACCGAACTCATATGTGGAAAGGAGAAGATCTTGCAAGAATGTCGAACAATGAATTCAAACATATAAGGTATCGATCCTATCCCCAAAGGCGGGAATGAGGAACAACAAGTATTGTCGTTATCACCAAAGCGCGCCATGACACAAATCGTGCAACGCCTTAAAAAGCGACATTGAAGACCTTATCAAAAAGGAAAACTCGGGCGGTATGTCGGAAAGTCATTCCAACAAGAAAAAGCATCAAGCGGGAGAAAGAGGTTGTGAAGTAAGAGGAAAGAAATCGTAGATTATAAGGAAGAGCCGGACACTCGAAGGAGTAGTAGAGGCCGCACTGTGGTGATGGTAATCTCGGTGGTGAAGTCCAAGGAGCTACAAAGAAGAACAATCAAAAGAAAGTGGAAGGAAATTCAATGTGTAGCATCTACATCATCGCCTGACCGAGTAGCAACGCGTCCCCCTCTGTCATTTGGAGATGACGATCTACTAAGCGGAAAGTAAACGAAGACATTCCACTTTGTTAATCTCGTGATAATGGCCGAGAAAAGAGATAAGAAGAATTTTAATTGACCAAGGCGGTTCTTGTGACATTATGTTTTTCGATGTCTTTGGGAAAATTGGAATTACACCGAGGAACTTTTCCCTATATCAGAACGGACCTCTCGGTTTCAATGGTTCCCGAACTAGACCGATGGGTTACATAGACTTAAGGGTCACTTTTGGAGAGGAACCTCTATCTCGGACAATTTTGGTTAAATTCATGGTGCTACCTTGCTCATCAATCTACAATTGCATCATTGGAAGGCCGACTTTGGGGAAACTCGGGGCGGTGACTTCCACTGTACATCTAAAAATGAAGTTTCACTCTCAAAGCAACGAGGTAATAACTATCAATGCCGATCTAGAATCTTAGAAAGATGCTATTACCTCCTTCTCAAAGTGAAATTTACGCAAGAGACAAAGGCGAGCTTGCATCAAAGAGTACATCTGCGAAAGAAGGAAAGTGAAGTTTTCCGAGGTAAATGTGATGGATTTAGGACGCGCGCTTACGATCAGGAGAGCTCGGACGAAGAGAAAGATAGCGTTCAGCATCCGCATTCAGAGAAAAGGCCAGAACGACCGAAACCGGACGGGGAATTCATCAGAGTGATGTTGGGAGATGATCCAACAAAAACAGTCAAGATCGGCGCAGACCTACGGACGAAATAAAAAGAGAATTAACCCGGTGCTTGAGGAACACGCCGATCTTTTTGCTTGGTGGTGAAGACATGCTGGCATACCACGAAGTCGCTTGCCATCATTTGTCAATATATCCTAATGCGAAGTGGGTTGCCCAGCAAAAGAGTGCGAGAATATCGAGAAGATCGAAGGCGAGCGGCCAAGGCGGTAGATGACTTAGTAAAAGCTAATTTTATGGCGAGCTCAAATATACTACTTGGCTCTCAAAACCTGTACTTTGTTAAAAATCAAATGGAAAATGGCGCATGTGCATTGATTATACCGATCTCGATAGGTCATGTCCTAAAGATGCTTTTAGGTTCCAAATATTGATCGGTAGTCGATCATGCATCGAGATTTGGTTTATTATCATTCATGGATGCATATTCGAGGATATAACCAAATCCCAATGTTTCCCCGATCAAGAGAAAGCGCTTTTATGGTGAAAGCGGAAATTTGCATTCTAGAGTTATGCCTTTCGGTCTCAAAAATGCAGGAGCAACGTATCGAGAGAATGATGAGCGAGTTTTCAAAAAACCGGATCGGGCGAAATGTAGAAGTATACTTAGATGATATGATTGCAAAAAGTGAGCAAGCAAATCGTCATATTCGCGATCTCAAAGAACTTTTGAGAGATAAGAAAAAGCAGAATGAGATTAAATCAGGAGAAATGCACTTTCGAGTCAAAGCGGAAAGTTCTTGGGATTCTATCTCCTTTGAAAGAGGATTGAGGCAAACCCAGACAAATGCAAATCGGTGACTGAGATGAAAACCCCAAACACCAAGAAAGAAATTCAGAAACTTAACGGCATGATTGCGGCTCTATCTCGGTTCATCTCAAATGCCGCATTTAAATCACTACCCCTTTTTAAACTTTTAAAAAAGGAATCTGAATTTATCTGGACCACAGAACGGGATGAGGCACTCACCCAGCTAAAAAAGATATTATCAGAACCTCCGATATTAACCCGACCTGAACCAGAGGAAGTATTATATTTATATCTCTCAATATCTGAGGAAGCATTAGGGGCAGCACTGGTCCGAGAAACAAAAGAGGGGCAGAGCCCGGTTTACTTTGTGAGCAAAGCGTTACAAGGGCCAGAACTTCGATATCAAAAAATAGAGAAAATAGCTCTGGCTTTAGTAATAGCTACTCGGCGACTCCGACATTATTTTGTTTCTCACCAAGTAGTGGTTCGAACAAACCATCCGATCAGACAAATCCTACATCGTCCAGACCTTTCAGGAAGAATAATAAAGTAGGCGATGAGAGACATGCGAATTCGGTATCAAATATGAATCAAGATCGGCAATGAAAGCTCAAGTGTTAGCCGACTTTGTAGCAGAAATGACTTCGGCAGAGGCGAGAATGAAGTATGGACAATCCATGTCGATGGCTCTTCCAATCCCAAAGGAGTGGGGTGGAATTATTCTTGAAAGTCTTTGCAGGTGGTAGAATTGTCACTCACTTTCAAATTTACAACATCAAATAATCAAGTGAATACGAAGCATGCATTGCGAGCCTACGATTGGCTTCGGATCTCCGTATCACTCGATTAAATCTCCATCTTGATTCACTCCTCGTGGTCTCCCGGATCGGGGACGAGACGAAGCAAAAGAGCCAATCCTCCAAAAATATCCGAATCATGTCAAGAAACTCCTCACCGAATTTGATTTCGCCGAGGTGAAACATGTCCCGAGAACAAACAACATTCGGGCGATGTTCTTTCCAAATTAGCAAGCACCAAAACTGCGGGAAATCACCGGTCAGTTATACAAGAGATCCTCAGCAAACCTAGTTTTGAGGATGACTTACACTCGATGTCATCGTTATATGCGTAATAAGTGAAGACCAAACATGGATTGCTCCTATCTTGAATTACATCATGTCGGGCATAGAACCTTCCGATCCTGAAAAAGCCAAGATCGTCCGAAGAAAAGCAGCATCTTTTGCGGTGTTCAATGGCGACTTTACAAGAAGGCACTCTCTTCACCGTTATTGAAATGTCTAGAACAAGCGGAGGTGATTATGTGTTAATGGAAATTCATGAAGGAATATGTGGCCAACATTTAGGTGGTAGGTCCTTAGCCGGGGAAGGTGTTAAAGGCGAGGATACTTTTGGCCAACCATTGAAGGCGATGCAAGGAACTATGTGAAGAAATGTCCGAATTGCGATTCACGCAAAGCGTTCACATTGCACCTCCTACCGGTCTCACAACTCTCTCCTCCCCATGGCCTTTTGCATGGTGGGGATAGACCTTCTAGGACCTTTTCCAAAAGCCCCGGGAGAAATAAGTTCTTAATTGTGGCGATTGATTATTTTACTAAATGGATTGAGGCCAAACCACTATCTCATTATTAAGGCAAAGAAGCGCATCTCTTTTTTCCGAAAGAGATAATTACTGATTCGGGGTGCGAGGTGGTAATCACGGACAATGGAACTCAATTCACGATAAAGGATTCGGGAAGTTGATGTCCGATCTTAAAATCAAGCATCGATTCACGTCGGTGGAGCATCCCCAAACAAGCGGTCAAGCGATAAAGAACAAAGTACTTCTCAGCGGGTTGAAGAAAAGGTTAGACAATGCTAAAGGAAATTGGGTTGAAGAGCACCCTTATGTCTTGTGGGCGTATAGAACAACTCCCCAAAGCTCCACGGGAGAAAGCGCCTTTCCGGTTATCATATGGGAGCGAAGCGATCATCGATCGAAATCGGAGAACTGTCTTGGAGAACCACAAATCCGAAATCACGGAAGACAACGAACAAGCTTTACGAGAAGAAATTTGGATCTTATAGAAGAAATCCGAGATCACGCATCCTCAAGGAAGCCATCAACAAACAAAGGATAGCCACCCGTTATAATCGTAAAGTCGTCGAGGATTTTGATGTCGGTGACCTCGTCTTGAGAAGAAGCCGATGTGGGATTGAAAAATGCATCGGAAGGCAAGCTAGCACCGAATCGGGAAGGTCCATATCAGTCGCGACAAAAGCGAGGAAATGGCGCTTTCGAGCTAGAAACCCTAGAAGGCAAGGGGATCCCAAGAACATGGGCGCCACCAAACTCAAGAAATATTATAGTTAGACTTGCTTTGCTAAGGCATTCTATTTCCGATCTTATTTAATATAGACTTGCTTTGCTAAGGCATTCTATTTCCGATCTTATTTAATATAGACTTGCTTTGCTAAGGCATTCTATTTCCGATCTTATTTAATATAGACTTGCTTTGCTAAGGCATTCTAATTCCGATCATATTTAATATAGACTTGCTTTGCTAAGGCATTCTATTTCCAATCTTATTTAATATAGACTTGCTTTGCAAGGCATTCTATTTCCGATCTTATTTAATATAGACTTGCTTTGCCAAGGCATTCTATTTCCGATCATATTTAATATAGACTTGCTTTGCTAAAGCATTCTATTTCCGATCTTATTTCTATATGATTCAAAACATCCATCGATATCGCTGTTTTCACCTCATAAACTTGTTTAAAACAGAAGGGAAGAGATATCAGAAAATAAAGACACGATCCACAAAGGAAGCCAAAAATATACGAGTTAATACTGAGATATCATTACAAAAAAATACCGTTCTACGGGCCTCGATTTCAAAAAAGCAGATGAAAATAAGCAAATTACACATCTTTCGGATAAAGCGATCCTTGACACTTCATCGGATTAAGGTCAAACTCAACAATATGACCATCATGAACCCCGTACTCGGGTTAAGAATATCACGATCGGCAATAAAGTCGGGATTAACTACGGCGACTTGGTCAGAGGCGTTATTAAAAGCCTCGACAATGCCCTCTTGACCCATTTGAATAGCCTTCTTCCGATCTTCCGAGCTTTAACATTTAGAGCGATGAGTTTCTCAATGCATTCTGAAGCTCGGGAAAATTATGGGCGAGTTGAAGCCATCAACTCGCGATCTTAGCATCTTTTTCTTGAAGCTCAACGGCGGCCTTTTCAAATTTTTCATTTGATTGCTTGATTCGGCCTCCACCGCTTCTTTCAAAGATCGAGTTGTAGGCGCTTAGCTTCCAAGTCTTCGACCATCTGTTTATAAAGATCCACATCTTTTTGAGATTTCTCAAGATCAGCCCGAAGTGGACTTGACTTTCGAGTGACTCATACTTGGCTTCAAGATCTGTACAAATAGATAAAATACATAAGTATAAAAGAAGTTGGAAGACCAAGGGTGGGCGAGCTTAGAAAACCAGAAACCGTACCTTTAATTTTTAGAGCTGCAGCCGTTTTGTCCTCCCTCACTAAATCGACCATCCTTGAAAACACCGAGAGTGAAACTCCGAAGGGGTCAGCTTGGAACTCCTCGGTTTTGAGGGTCATATATGCCCTTGGATCAAAAGGAGGCGTGAGACTTATGTTTTTGTGCTTCTTTGGTGGTCGCTCGGATCAATCACGTTTTTCTCCGATCTTGGGGTTTAGACCTAGGAGGAGTTGACCGAATGGTTGCTTCCTTTTTCTTGTGAATGGCCGAGCTTCCTCTTCATCTTCCACGCCGGGATTAACCATAGTGATAAAGCACAGTAGGAGTAACAATTGCTGCGAGTTTCCCTCAGCTGCAACCCCGCTACTACTTAGGCGTGAGGTACCACTGGGGTAATTTCTTCAAGTGCCAGGGCTCTCAAAGCCGCCATATTTCGTTTCGGGGCCATGCTATCTGCAGATTAAATACAAAATTCAGTTAGAAAAATTATGCAAGTAAAGATTGGCAGATATAAGATCGGCGGACATAGTAAAAATAAACTAAGAGAAAGCGTTTTTAAAGCGACCTAAAGCTTTCTCGGCGTGCTCAAACTTAACGGATGCTACCAACAACTTAGTATCGAACCCCCATTGATTAGCCCTATGTTCATTATTGGTGACAATCCGATCTGCAATGAACATCAAGACTTTCAAGGTTTTACGATCTTCCACGTTTAAATGATTCTTTTCAGCGAATGTCTCTTTGATTCATCTCGACGGGTCCAACCAAGAGGAAACTTGGTGGTGAGAACAATGTCATTCTCGACATTAAATGTACCAACTCGGTCTACCACTATCGCAACACAAGCTCGACCGAGAAAAATTTATTTTTCCATTCATATTTCAAACTTTTACGAATACGGCCGAAAAACCTTGATTAGGGTCTAGATCGGAGGGTATAATGCTCTAAACGCGCGAGGTTTGCATTTGTTCTTCTCGGTCCTTTTGTTTATTTGAAACATATGTAAGAAAAGTTGTAAGGAAAGGGCCGACCTAAATGAATACATACCACTCAAAAGCACAAATCACGAATGCCCAAGCATTGGGGTGAAGTTGAGATGGGGCTACTTCTAAACCGCCAATACCGATCGTTGGAAAGGCGTGTGAATGGAGGACGGATGCGCATGTGAGCTAAAGTCGTCCGAAGAAACAATAAACTTGAGAGAATCGGGTAAGTAGCCACATGCTCGCCCTTTCCCATTCAAAAACACGCGCGGCGCTTCGGGATCTTTGGCGTAAAGCCTCTTTGAATAATTGCTAATATCGATCTCCGAGTCGATGGCGAGTCTATACCACGGAGTTTTTGGATACCCGGGAATAATCACGAGGCGAGCCCCAAAGGGGAACTACGGGGAGGTCGGCGTTGTTAACCCGGAATCTTCATACCCATACAATAACTTTCGAAACTCCGGTATCTTAGGTTCTTTGCCTCTTCTCTCTTCACCAACATTCTCTTCTTACGGGTCAGCAGAGCGGATCGTCAACCTTTCTTCCATCCGATTACGTATCAGATTCGAACTTGAATCGAGCTCGGAGTCATCCGAAGAGCTCGGATCTAAATCAACATCTACTTGAGCCTCACGAGTTCGGATTATTGGGCGCGGAAGGGTGGGCGATTCTTCGTCGTCGAAGCTCTTCTCTCTGTCACTTCCTCTCGGCGGGAAGACATTTCTTCCTGTATTTTAGTGCAGCCATTCTTTCCCTATCTAAAGATTAGAATCGGTTCTAGATGCCATTAGCTTTCCGATGTCGGGGCCTCTAGACTTGCGAGCTTGCTCGGCTTGGTCTATAAGTCCGAGCGTTTTGGGCGCGAGTTATGCATTTTGTTTTTCGCGATTTTTACCTACGAGGAATGGGGCAAGCTATCGAGGATAAAATCAAAAACATGTTGGGTTCACGAACAAGATCGGAACAGACACGACAACCCCATCGACAAAAAGATTGCGGTGAGGCTAGATCTCGGCCGGCGAGAATGGAAAAAGCGAAAGCGTAAAGAAAAGAATAAATTCTACGAAAAACACAAAGAAAAGTAAATTCAAATAGAAGTACTAACCTCGGAAGAAAGTCTTGATAAAAATGGAGAGTTTTTGATGTCGTCGAAGGAGCGAGCTCGGAGACCTTAAAATCACGAAGTCGGTAGCTCACGAGTGAAGTAGGAAACTAAAAAGATGAATGAGTTACCCTCGTTTGTATTTATAGGGTTACGGGATATGATCATTGCATTGTTCATTGAGCGGCGCACTCAATCAAAATCAAAAGCAAGCGCGAGAATCGAGGAGTCATCATTAAAAAGACGCCTTGAATCCTGCGAACGGTCGCGTTGATCAGCACGAGCATTTAATGCTCTGACAAGAAAAGAAATATTAAAACGAAGCGTCACCAACACACAACCATTTTCAAGATCGGTGATACAGCTCGACTTCAGCCATCTTCAAAATCGGTGATACAGTTCGGCTTCAACCATTTTCAAAATCGGTAATACAGTTCGGCTTCAACCATTTTCAAAATCGGTGATACAGTTCGGTTTCAGCCATCTTCAAAATCGGTGATACAGTCCGGTTTCACCATCTTCAAAATCGGTAACATAGTTTCAATTCAACCACCTTTAAGATCGGTGAGGAAAACTGAACACGACTATTTTTTACAAATCTCACTTAAACAATTTAATTTTTACGCATATTTCAAGTCTAGTTTAACCTAACATGCCAAACCGACTTGGGGGGCAACTGTTATGGAGAAATCACACGCCTACTATTTACACCCCCACTCCTTATTAAACCGATTGGGCCTTCAATGATCCAAGCCCATATCTACTCATCAAATGGCCCAGATTGCACCTCCACAACGAAGCGGATGAGATCGGCACAATTGAATGCCTCCAAAGCCTATAAATACCACATTTATCATAAGAAGGAGAGTACGCATTAAATACTACTCATTTGCATTAACTCACATTCATCTGACTTTAGCATCGGAGTGTTTGTGCAGTACACCCCACCTCTCATTTCGGAATATCAACTCGGACGTAACTCGGACATAACTCTATATTGATCAAAACCTCATTACCTACCAACTATCTCGGATATACTTATCTTTAGATACGGTACAGAACACTTAGAATAAATCCATAGCCTTGTTTAGGTTCAATTCGATACAGATGATGCGTAGTATAATTTTTTCCTGATAAGTCATATGTATTGTATTTACGAAGAAAACGTTTTCATTAAATAATACTATAAAGGAAAGACGAAACCAAAAAAATAAATAACTTATGATGAACATGTGATGAACGAGGTCTAATACAAAATTAAGAATATTAAAAATTCTTTTTTATTTTAATGGGGATAGATAAGGAATAATGTAAAAATAAGGAGGGTAAAATGTCTAAAAAGATGAGATCTTTATAAATTTATAAATTCAAACGCTACTTGAAGTAACGTTCAAGTATTATACGCTCACTCCAAAAACGCTAACCGTTAGTGCATGTGCCAAGCAGTCTAAATTTTTCACTGCTATCTACTAGTCAAATCCGCTAGTAAAATTTGGTATAAGCTAGTGGATCGATCTGACTTGTCAAACAGACCCTATATTCACCAAAAAAAATTAGATGAGATTAGAGTTCATTTTTTACGTTTATTTTCAAGCATGGAGATTATGTGGCTTAAGCTAGCTGACAACATGACAATGAGAACTGGCTGGACACTAACAGTAGGGACCAAAAGTGCTAACAGCAAATAATGTGGGGACCAAAAGTGTCCAAAAAATTTTAGAGAGACAAAAAACAAAAAGAAATTATATTTATAGGGATTAAAAACATATTTAACTCTTATTTTTATATTGAAAAGTTTATGAGTTTGTTCCTAAGAGTTCACCACCATTACAGAAAATCTTGTTTTGAAAAGGACTTATATATTACCTACTATTATGTTGTCATTTTCGTTGCCCAGACCTAATAGTGAATACTATATAATAAAATTAAAGTAAAAATATCATTTTTTACTAAATTAAAATATCATTTTTGTCCCTAGAAATATTGTGATTTTGATCTTAATTAGTCTCTTTAATATTTTTCTTCATTTGTGTCCTCGCTTTTTAAAAAATGTCTAAATTATTTTATATGTTTAAAAAATCTGAAATGGTTTTTTTATCATGTGATAAAGCTGGCGTATCCTTTCCAGCATGATGTGTCAAAAAAAAAAATTATAGGGACTAAAAGTGATGGTTTTGGAACGAAAATAATAATTTGCTATATTTACAGAAACTAAAATGATACTTTTAGTCTCTACAAATTTAGAGAATATTAATTTTAGTTATTGTATTTTCCAAAACCCTCACTTTTAGTCTTTGTAATTTTTTAACTTTTTGCCATGTCAGGCTAGAAAAGATACATCAGCTTGATTACATAGTAAAAAAATTCACGTAACAATTGAGAGCAAAAGTAGGAAAAAAAGAGTTTTTATTTTGCAAAAAAAAAAATGGGGAAAAAATGGAGAAGTTATAGAATTAATAGAGTTAGGAATTTGTTTTGTAAATTGTTTCAATGTTTAATTAGTTATCGATATTTTTAGAGTATCGAGCTTTATTTTATTTTCAAAGTTATTAACAAAATTCTATTTTTACTATAAACAAAAAACTATATATGTACAAATTAATATGCTTTAGGAAACTATATCTTATATCTTCAAATTTCTGGATGCCCTCCAATATAGAGAGGATGGTGTAACAAATTCATGTCCATTAATTCAGTGACGCTCAATTATACCTTCCTAACATCTTAACTCCAAAAATAAATAAACCCTTTGTATTTAAGAACCTTTATTCACCAAACTGATAATTCTCACCCTCAACCCCAAAGACATACAATATGGTAACTTCTTCAACATTCATACAAACAACTCTCATTTTTATCTTGTTTTGTATACCACATTGCGCTCTTGCAATTGGTGTTAAGATAGATTCTCCCATGTTAACACAAAAGCTAGGAACAAATCGCACTATTCAAGTAGATATCAATGGAAATGGAGATTTTAAATCAGTCCAAGCTGCCATTGATTCCATTCCTGAAGGAAATTCTAATTGGGTCATTGTTCATGTTAGGAAAGGAATATATAGGTACACTTTTTTTTATCAATAAGCTAACTCCCAAATTATATATTGGCTAAATTACTGTTTTGGTCATTTATCTTTGGCCTCGATTTCATTTTGGTCCTTTATCTTTTCTTTTCTTTCTCGTTTTGGTCCTTTATGTTTGATTTTGTGTCAATTTGGTCCTTTTTGTAGTTTTTCATGTCTATGACCTTATGACGCCACCTTGTATGTGGCAGATTAACTTCCTTTTAGGAAAGGAAATTCTAATTGGACCAAAACTGAAACATAAAACTGAAAACTACAAAAAATGACCAAATTGACACAAAACTGAAACATAAAGGACCAAAACGAGAAAAAAAAAAGATAAAGGACCAAAATGAAATCGAGACCAAAGATAAAGGACCAAAACAGTAATTTAGCCTTATATATTTATGAGAGATTTATATTTAACTTGTTAACTAATTTTATTTTCATTTTGATATTCTGAAGAGAAAAAGTGCACATACCAAAGAATAAGCGTTATATATTCTTAAGAGGGAATGGAAGAGGAAGAAGTGCAATAGTTTATTCTCAAAGCTCCTCAGACAACATAGCTTCTGCCACCTTTAAAGTCGAAGCCACCGACATTGTTGTCTTTGGAATTAGCTTCAAGGTCAATATTTTCTCGCAACATCACAATTTTATAATAAGAGAATTATTCTATGATATCCTTAAGTTTTATTATAAAAAAGTAACATCTTTCAAATTTTATATTGTTGCGCTTACAGAATGAAGCACCTACGGGAATTGCTTATACCTCGCAAAATCAATCGGTTGCAGCATTTGTAGCAGCAGACAAAGTGGCATTTTACCATTGTGCTTTTTATAGTACACATAACACTTTATTCGATTACAAAGGAAGACATTACTATGAGTCTTGCTATATCCAAGGTTCCATTGATTTCATATTTGGTCGTGGTAGATCCATCTTCCAAGTAAGCTACTTGTCTACTCTCTTTGGTTACATATATATAAGGGAAAAAAATGCAATTTTAAGTCTGTTGTGTATATGATCAAATCTACATTATAGACATAATATTTATTACACATTATTTAATCGAGAACATTTTGATGCAGGGGTGTGAGATATTTGTGGTTGATGACAAAAGGATAAAAATACGAGGGTCAATTCTGACAAAAAGCAGAGAAAGTGAACACGAGATAAGTGGGTTTATATTTATCAAAGGAAGCGTTTATGGAATTGGCGGGGTGTACTTAGGAAGGGCTAAGGGTCCTTATTCAAGGGTGATTTTTGCCATGACTTACCTCTCAAATTCTATTGTCCAAGATGGGTGGACAAATTGGAGTTATCATGGTAGCACAAAGTAAGAAATTAATTAAATCAGAAGTTGATCATGAACTCTATGTTGATGAAAATTAATATTTATTAATTCTAATTGTTTTGCGTTAAAATCGTAGAAATCTTTACCATGCGGAGTACAAGAACCATGGACCTGGAGCTACTTCAGAAGGACGCGCTTCTTGGTCGAGGCAGCTTACTGACGATGAAGCTGCTCGCTTTTTATCTATTGATTACATTGATGGCAAGAAATGGTTACCAGCATGGGTATAATCATGTTGTGCACAAACTCTCTTATGAAAAGGGATTCACTATATATTATGTACAGTACTACTATTTAATTTGGTATAACGGGTTTATGTACAAATTATCAGAGTAGAAGGGTATACTCACCCAACAACAATTAGCAGTAGAAAAAGAAGGGCAAACTCCTCCAACAACGTTCATTCGCACATTTCATATTCGTACCATACAGTATTTCTCTATTATGTAACCACTTAGTTATGACACTCTTGTACTTTATAGTACTTTAGATTTGCCCCCTAGCTAGGTTTTAGAAATATAGAGTCCAAAGTTGTTATAAAGATCTGTTTTAAGAGTAGGTATGAGAGAGCCCATGTATCTGGCTTCTTCTTTGGCTTGTTACTATGACTTTGAATCAAACCATAATCATGTCACTATTCAAGTGTTTGTTGGTTGTTTATCATTGTGAAATTTGTATGTAATAGTCGAAGGTTGTGTATGTTTTGATAACTAGAGTGTCAATAGTTCTCACAATGTATGGCGTGCTTAATTGTGCTTCTTTAGATCAGTTTTCTTTAGATATGTGTTAATTGCTGCTTCTGAATCTTGATCATAAGTTAATTCTTGATAATTAATTAAGTAAAATGATTAAATTTTTGCCTGACATTTTTTTTTTTTTTTTTGAACTTCAGATTCGGATTGCACCAAAGTTCCTAATTTTTGCAGCCGACATGTTTTACTCAGACCCAGAAATGGGATGAAAATTAGGGGCCCTATCTATCCTTATATTGATCAAAGTACCTCCACATTTAATATTTTTACCAACTGATCATCGTATCAGCTGAACTCAAAACGATAGCAAATTTAGGTGTATAACTTATTTTAACTAGGTGTTTAGTGATTCAGGCAAATCCAAACTAATCCACAATCTAATTCAAACCGATATATTTGGTTCGGATATTTTCCGTATTTGGGTCAAGTTCAAACCAATCTGAACCAACTTATAGTTGTTTGGTTCGGACAACAGATTTCAAAAAACAAACCCGTGAAGCTGAACCAACCCATATTAGCTCATAGAAAGTACAAGATATTATTTACTTAGATTTTTTTATTTTAATAACTTACGGTAAAGTTGCAAAATTTAATTACTATATGGATTGGAAGACTAAAAATGAGTTTGAGTTTGAGTTTGATTTAGTGTAATTTTTAAATTCTTTTGAATTTTTTTGACTATTTGAAGTGTTGTATTATTGCAAAAAAAAAAATCTAGTTTTTTATATTTTAAAATTTAACATTTTAGTGCATGACCTGTGAGCCCAACCCAAACCAATCTGTCTAATATTGAATTGGTTTGGTTCGAATTTTAGAGAAAATACGTAAAATCCGAACCAACCCAAACCAAGTAATTATGTCGGTTCGGATAACAAAATTTGAGTAAATCCAAACCGACCCATGAACACCCCTAATTTTAACGAAAAGATTATAGTAAATTTAATTTACAAATTTTTGTTTGAACTATTTATCTGTAGGTACCGATTTTTGTCATTCCTAATTGGGTGTGTCTAGGTGAGCGTGGTATGACATGACAAAATAAGGTCATTGTTTTTCTCACACCCCTTCCTACTCACCACACATCCTAAACCTTTATTATTATTCTAAAAATATCTCACGTGCAACACGCGTGAAAACCTCCCCTATATAGTGTTTTTGATAAGTACGGTAGAGGAGCCCCAAACCAGTTCGGCTCACAAGCACCGAACAAGTTCGGAGCTTGACTCTAGAACACAAGAAAATTGCATTGCCATCTCCAAGAGCGCGACAGAAAGCTAAACAAGCATGCTCATGCAGATCTAGAACCCTTCCCTGTTCACTGTAGAACTCTAGGACATTGGCAACTTCCTCCAAGTCCATGTCAAAGTTTACTTCCATAGCATTATCCATAGTATTAGGCCTCAAACTTTTTTTTTACTCTATTAGCCTCAAACTTGGTACAAGAAAAAGCAAACCAACAACTTTATCAACAAATTTTTGAGCAATTTTGTCAAAATAAAAAAAAAAACAAATTTTTGAGCAATTGGACGAAAACACCCCATCAACGGAATTGTATAATTGTGATGCAGAAACACCCCAACTAACACATTAACCACTTCCGCTTTGTTTGGTAAAAAGTAGTGGATAGCGGATAAGTTGACGAATAGCGGATAAGATAGCTTATAGCGGATGAGGTAGCGGATTGAATTTAAAGTGTTTGATAAAATTAGCGGTTGAAGTAGTTTATAAAAATAAAATTACGTAAATAGACATTTGTAATTAATGCTTACAAATGAGAGAGAGATTCATTTAATGGAGGTTAAGTGAAATGCTATAAGCTATAAGCTCAAATACTACTTCAAGTAGAGTTTCAAAAAACGCTATAAACTAGTGGAAAAACGCTAAAAACTAGTTGTATCAAACACTTACAACTAGCGGATCCGCTATAAGCTAGCGGATGTGCATTGCCAAAGATAGCCTTCGTCTTCTGTAACCAAGCTTCCCTGTAAACAACAATTGAGAAATAATTTGATGAATCAATCCAAAAATAAATCTACAGTATGAACTTACATTGAAAAGCAAAAACACATGTAGCTTTTAAGCAGCAGTTAGATGAAGTTGTAAAAAAACCACGTTCGGCAATCAAGAACCAAACAGGGTCGATTGGTATCAGTGTTCGCGGTAAGGTTTAGTCCGGTTTTGAGACAAAAAGTGAACCGAACCGCAAGGTAAAATTACATGCGGTTTGGTTTGGTTCGGTTGGCTTCCTAAAGTAAAACGGAACCAAATCAAACCAAACCAATGCGGTTTGGATTGGTTCGGTTGGTTCGGTTTTTTCCAAGCAAAAATTATTTAAATCGGAGTTAAAATTAACTAACATAAAAAAGGCTAACATAAATCTTTAAAAAAAATCTACTCAAATATATATGTAGTATATAAATCACTCTCTTTTAATTTTTATCAAATAGCTAAGACAATGTTTAAAAGAATTTGAATTAAATACTTTGTTGTAATTTTTAAATATAGCATAACAATATGGATTGTTTGTAAGTGAGTCAAAAAATTAATTGGATTTGGGCTAGTAAGTGAGTGAGAGTTGGGTTGTAGTTGTATTTGGGTTAGTAAGTTAGTAAGGAAGGTTGTAATTCAATAAGCCTTAGTGTTACTTGCGGTTTGGTTTGGTTTGGTTTGGTTCGGTTTGGAAATCAAAACCGCGAATCGAAACAGAACCGCATGTGATGCATTAAAAAAGAACCGAACAAAACCGATCAAAAGCGGTTTTTTGCGGTTTTCGGTTTGGTTTGGTTCGGTTTGCGATCTCCCTATTGGTTTGGTTCGGTTTTGAAGACCCCTATTAGTCGAACCATCTAATTTTCACACAACAGGGTGTGTGTGAAAAAATATAAGCCTCAGTTTTTTCTGTTCGAACAGGTTCGATTGCCCGCGTCTGAACCATTGTAAATTTTAGAAAAAAAATTACTGAGCGTTGATTTCATTAATGGTCTTTTGGTCATTTTGCAGGGTTATGGGATGTGCCCTGAGTAGAGAGGGGTGTGGGAAAAACAATGTCCCAAAATAAAGGCTAGAAAGAAGTCCATAAGTCCATAAGGTTTGACCAAAAAAAAAGTCCATAAGGCCCCATTCGGGGTGGTTTTCAATTTTCTGTTTTGAAATTTTCAAAAACCAAAATCACTTTCTATTTTAAGTTTTAAAAATTTCAAAAACCAAATTCAAATTCAGTTTTGAAATAAAAAATTTTCATAAATCAAGATCAGTTTCAAACGTAAACATAAAAATAAATATTCATCATAAATTATCTTAAACAAAACAATATAAAACATTAGGTTTGAAAATTAATTTAAATATTACAAATATATAATTTATTTATTTAGTAATAATTTTATTAATAATGGTTGAAAGTAGTAGTTGTCGACAGACGCCTGCAAGAGTGGTCATAGTGGTGGTCATATTGGGGGTCAGTGGTGGTGATTAGAGTGGTAGTCGGTGGTGATCAGATTGGTGATCAAAGGTGGATGGAGTGCTGAGAGATGGTAGTCAAAGTGGTCATCGAAGTAGTGGTTGACGGTGGTTAGCAGTGGAAATGGTGGTTGACGGTGACTAAAGTGGTGGTTGCCGGTAGTCAGAGTGGTGACCAGTAGTGGTCAAAATGATGGTTGGAGTAGTGGTCAGCGACCATTGGGGGTGACATGTTAGCGTTAAAACAAAAATAGAAATTATAAAATCTATTTTTTGGCTTTGAGTTTTAATGAAACGCTGTTTTTAAATTAAGAAAAAAAAGTCAATTCAACCCCATTTTACCCAAACATGTTTTCGTTTTGAAATTGACTTTCAAAACCAAAAACTAAAAACTTACAACCACCCCCAAAAAGGGCCTAAGGTAACAAGTCTCAACCTGACAAGGGCAGATGCTTTTTTTATTTTTTGAGATTAAACGGGGCTAAAAGTCCAAAAGAGAATTACACATGGATCATTCGCGAAGTAGCAACTCCAATTACATCAGCATCAACAAGTAATTTAACAATAGTTGGGAGAGAATCAAAGGTAATAGAACCATCATCATAATGGCACCCCATGGCAGCAAGCTCATTTGCGAGAAGTTGTCTAATCCTCCTCACAAGTTGGCGATCAGTAGTACTTCTCAGATCAATCCCATTCAGGCAATTAACAATGATAGAAAAATCCATTTGAAACTCAATAGACGTAAACCTATATTAAGAGCAGATGCTTGTGTTTGAATGGGATAGTCTTGGCTACCCTAAAAAATATATATATATATATATATATATATATATATATATATATATATATATATATATATATATATATATATATATATATATATAGGTGTATTTTACAATTAGCTACTGCAATAATATATTATTTAACTACCTTTACTAAGTTTATTAGGAGATAAAAGAACAATAACAAGTTCATTAATTTAAGTCTATTAGTTTATTCTTAGCTCAAACTAACATAGCGATTTTTGTCAGCTTCGTAGTTTTGTTTCCTTTATTTTACTTTTTTTTTGACAAATCCTTTATTTTACTGTTGACAACTTTTAGTCTCCAATTTTCTTAATTTGACAAATTGTTTATCCTTATACTTTTTATTTTCACTTTTGATCTCTCAAAATCATAGATTTGCATTTTAGTTCTCTTATATTGAAATTCCTTTTGTCAAAAAAAAATTCTTTCTCAATTCTACTGAGAAACAATTGTCTTAAATAACCTATTCTAATACAAATTTAACTAAAAAAAAACTCTTTTAAAAAATAATAATTTAATTTTTGTAATAAAAAAAAATTACACCAAAAAAATGAGCCTGGTTCTTGTGTGCAAAGAAATTAAACACGGAGGGAGTCTGAACCTAAACCTAACCTAAATAGATTATTAATTATTAATTATATATTATATAAATATTAAACCCAGAGAAAATTGTTTTGTTTTAGGTTTTAAATAAATAAATAAAATTTGCTTTGCTAGGGCTTAGATAGACGAGAGGATTATTTGAAGAGAAATCGAAAGGGAGAAGAGGAAGAAGGAAAAATGGAGGGTGGAGAGGAAGGAGTGGAGATGGTAGTGGACTCAAAGGACATGCAGCAACAGAGCAAAGCCTTCGACAAGCTCACCGATCGAGTCGAAGATCGCCAGCTTGATTCCACTCGCGTTCAAGAAGCCATGGCTTCCATTGCTGCTTCTGCCGAAGCCGATTGGAATCTCATGCGCATCAGGTATTACAAACTAACTAACACTCCTTCACCTTCTTCTTTTTTCATTCCCAACCAATAAAACTATACTTTATATGATTAATCTATAGAGAGGTTTTAATCAATGAATTACAGAGAAGGGGTTAGTCAATTGAACACTAAAATACAATAGATTTTGAGTTGAAGGATCGAGAGAAGAAAAATATGAATAGTTTGATTAGAGATATAGCGACAAGCTTTGGAAACACATGGTTTCCATCTTTTACAACACTATGTTTTTAGATAATAAACAGTCTAATTAAGTACTTTTAGCATAAATGTTTATCGTATAATAATTTCTATAATGAAAGATAGATAAAGTCAGAATTTTTTATATAGATGGTGTTAGAAATCAAGAAGCTCAGAGAATGTGAAATCATAATTCTTCATTGATTTAATTGTGAGAATACAAATTGTACTTATAAGTTCCAGTTAGTCTAACTAACTGAGGCAGTTAGACAGTTACATTCCAACCTACTGCTAACTGCCTAACTGTTATTACAACAGAACTAAAGACTAACTGAACTACTAACTGAACTATTTAATCTCTTAACTTGTTTTGCTATTATCCTCTAATATTCCCCCCACAAGCTCAGCAGTACTTAGCACTCTGAGCTTGTCTCTAAATGGCAGAAATTGAGTTTGCTTTGAGAGGTTTAGTTAAAATATCTGCTATCTGTGCTTGTGCTGCGGTACATAAGTGACAACCAGGGATTTGTTAAGGACTTTCTCACGTCTGCAGAGAAGATATCCAGCTCCATATGTTTGGTCCTTGAGTGTAACTTTGGGTTATGAGTGAGTGCAATCGTGCTCTGGTTGTCTGATGAGATGTGGAGGGGGTGAAGATTCGAGTTCATGCAAAGTGATGGATGAATCCAAAGAACCTCAAGATTTGCTAGAGCCAAATCTGCGATATTCGACTTCATTTGTTGATTTGGCAACTAAAGGTCCGCTTGGACCACCATGTAATTAAGTTTGGACCAAGATAGATGCAAGCACACTGATGTGGAACGTCGTCATCAATATCGGATGCCCAATCTGCATCACAATAGGCATTGATTGCAAGAGGAAGACCGACGATGAGCGAGGTTGCGTGGTAATCCCATGATCAATAGTGCTCTTTAAGTAGCGTAGTATCCTTTTCGACAAAGCGATCCAATGAGAGGTGAGAGGAGGTTGAGACATGAACCGACACACCTTGTTAATGAGTAACCAAGTTACAGTGCAGTTATCGTGACATCCTGCAGTCTGTCATGCACCTACTGATGCTTCGTAGAGTAGAGGATCCTCAAAATAATCACTTCCATGTCTAGAGAGCTTCAGGTTGGTGGAAGTGGTGTGGAAATGCCTCTGCAGTCATCCATACCAGTTCTATGTAGTATATCTCGTATATACTTAGATTGACAGAGATGAAGTGATCCTGTTGGAGTGAATTTACACTCAATTCCCAAAAAATAATCAAGTGTTCCTAGTTGTTTTAGGGAAAAGGCTGTATGTAGTTTTCTGATAATGATGTTTATAGCAGTGAGTGAGGAGCCTGTGATGAGGATGTCATCAACATAAATGAGAACCATTAAGTGACAGCCTTTATTGTTGTAGATGAGAAGAGATGGATCACATTTGGACTGTTGAAAACCATAAGAGCACAGAGTTCTGGTTAGACTAGCATACCATGCGCGTGGAGCTTGTTTCAACCCATAAATGGCTTTCTTGAGATGGCAAACTAAGGAGGAATCACCCTTGATAAAGCCTTGAGGTTGCTGCATATAGACATCTTCCAATTGTCCATGTAGGAATGCATTATTAATGTCAAGTTGTTTGATGGGCCATTTATGAGTAAGTGCCAAGGTAAGAATAACTCTGATGGTAACTGGTTTTACAACTGGAGAGAATGTATCAGTGTAATCCTGGCCATGTTTTTGAAGAAATCCTTTTGCTACTAGCCTAGCTTTATATCTGTTGATTGAGCCATCTGGATTTTGTTTAATTCTAAAGATCCACTTGCACCCAATTGCACGTTTTCCTGCTGGTAAGGGGACCAAATCCCAAGTGTGATTGGCTTGGAGAGCATCAAATTCAAGTTGCATAGCTTGAGTCCATTGAGGAGAGGCAAGAGCCTGTTGAACTGTGTTCGGTTCTGTAGTAGTGAGGTTGACAGTAGGAAATAAAGGAGGTTTGAGATGGCCTGTTTTTGATCTTGTTTGCATGGGGTGAGTGTTGAGAGGTGGTGGAGGTGAAGGTGAGGGTGAGTTAGGGTCAATGGTACTAGAGGCATCAGAGGGTAGAGGTGTAGGAGGTGATTGAGGCAGGATAGGTGAGTGGTGTGGAGTAGTATTATGTTGTAGGTTTGGAGAGTTGTGTGGTATATCAGGTTGATGGGGCAGTAAAGGTGAGTGAACAACCGAAGGTAGAGATGGTGAAGGGCTTAGTGTAGGACCATTGGAGCTGTGAACAATGTTTAAAGGTGCCTGCATAGAAGGGTTAGTAGTTCCTGTGTGTGTTGTGGGATTAGCATCAGTGAATTTACTTTGGAATGGAAAATGATTTTCATTAAAAAGTACATCTTTAGACACATAGAGACGACCTGTTGCTCTATCAAGACATTTGTAACCATGGTGAGATGAGGAGTATCCTAAGAAGACACATTCTTTAGACTATAATTGAAACTTTGGATTGTTGTGAGGTGTGAGAAGAGGATAACATGCGTGACCAAATGATTTAAGGAATTTGTAATCGTGTGGTTTTGAAGCAGATTTGGAGTGGAATGTGAGGTGAGTGAAGTGGTGGCGGCGCCTATTGATGAGATAGATGCAGTGTGAAATGCATGGTCCCGAAATAATATGGTAAAGCAGAGTGAGAGAGAGAGAGCAGGACTGCTTTCTACTATATGACGATGTTTTCTTTCCACAACTCCATTTTGGTGATGAGTTTGTGGGCGATAACTCGGTGAATGATTTCAAGATCGGTGAGGAGCTTGGTAAATGGTCCGAACTCACCTCCCAATCAGTTGGGATGATTTGAGTTTCTTGTTGAAAGTGTAATTCGCTAAAGCTTTGAATTGTTTAAAAGCAGTTAAAGTTTCGATTTGTCATGTAAGAAGTAAATCCAAGTGTACTGGCTAAAGGCATCAATAAAAGACACATAGTACTTAAAACCCATTGAAGAAGTCATATAGGCGAGGACCTCGTATATCACAATATACTAAAGCTAGGGGTTCATTATAGACAGACTGAGATAAATGTGAAGGTAATCTGTGAGATTTTCCAAGAAAACAAGCAACACAGAAATTCTTTTCATTATATGGAAATGTTGACATATTACAAAGTTGCAGAACTTTATTCATAGTGTCTAAGCTAGGATGGCCTAGTTTATTATGCCAATGAAAATACAATGCAGAGTTTGTAACTACTGAGAATCAATTGAAGTTCTTTGAATTAATGAAACACAATTATTTGAAATAGCAGGACTTGAGTGGAGAGGATAGAGACCCTGGGATGACAGCTTGCCTTGCAGTATAACTTGGTCATTGACCTGAGATTTCACCAAGTAATGATTAGGATAAAACAAAGCATAAGCATTATTATCCGCAACAAACTTACTGATGCTAATCAGGTTTTTGTTTAGAGTTGGAACATGCAGTACATTCTTAAGATACAATGTGTGTTGTGGGTGTGTAGGTGATTGAAAAGCAAAATTGCTAATGGGTGAAGGTAACTTCATACCATTCCGAGGAAAATGTTCTCGAGGTGTGGTGGTGGTGGTCTTGCGCACCAGTGTGCAAAGCAGCATGTGTGTGACATGTTGTGTGGCTGCAGTGTCCATATTGTTGTTCATAGCAGGATGCGCAGGGTAAGTTGCTGTGTAGTGAGCTTGAGGAGCAGGAACAATTGTGTTTGGTGGCCAAGTTCTTTGGAGTAGCGGTATTCTGGCGAACATATGCGATAGGATTAGTTGCGGTGGTGGATATGCAGTGAGAACCATAAGAAGCATCAAACCGATAATAGCGGTGAGAAGCTTCATGACCATGACGTTGACAAACTTGACATTGAACTCGTTGAACGACCACCACCGCGCGTCCCCGGCGACCAAATCGTCCTCCTCCTTTTCCGCGATTGTTGAAATTGCCCATTCCCCAAAACCTGGGTTTGCGAATTGGGGAAATTCACGAATTCGGATTGCTACTTGTGTAATTGGCACGTGCGTTTGCATTAGGTTGTAATTGCGACGATTCTTGACTATCTTTTCGTCGTTGATTGAGTGAGATTGAGCGAAGATGCTTCTTCAAGAAATTTGGCCTCTCTCGAGCCGCTGTTCATGGCGGGAAGTAGAGATTTGATCTCTTCAAGATCAAACCATCAATTTTACTTGTTGATTAACGTGATCAAGGATTCGAAATCATGTGGCAATCCTTCCAAGATTGCATCCATTTGATCTTGAATGGTGGCGGTTTCACCAATTGATAACAAAGGAGTCTGCGACGTGTTTCACCTTCGAAAGAAATTCGTAAACCGCATCCGCACCTTTCTTCATGGTACGCATTTGTTGGCGTAATTGACGAGCTCGAGCCTTTGTCTTTGATTGGAAGGCTTGGTGTATGTTTTCCCATAGTTGAAATGTGTGCTTTGCACCGACACAGAAGGTAAAATCGATGGAGAAAGGGAGGCTTGCGGCCAAAGCTAATAATGATTGATCTTGTAATTCCCATTACGTGTATCTTTGGATTCTCCGTGTTTCTAATTCTGTCATCTTCTTCGAGAAATTGAGGCGATATTGTTGGTGAAGCGCAATACCGATGAAGGCGATGTGCACGAAGAACAAGCTCGATCTGTTGCATCCACACTAGATAGTTGTTTTCATCGAGTTTGATGAAATCTTGTAATTGAATGATGATGCGGTGGTGGCTGATTTTGTGTAGTTAGGCGCAACCACCTGGTGATGGTGGTGGGGTGGGTGGCACGAAGCCATGGAAGTAAGACTAAGAAAGAGGAAAGAAGAAGAAAAGGAGAAGAAACCACGCTTGTGGTTAGAAAGGGCTCGTGATACCATGTTAGAAATCAAGAAGCTCGAGAGAATGTGAAATCATAATTCTTCATTGATTTAATTGTGAGAATACAAATTGTACTTATAAGTTCCAGTTAGTCTAACTAATCGAGGCGATTAAGACGTTACATTCCAACCCATCGCTAAGCGCCTAACTATTATTACAAATGAGAACTAAAGACTAAATGAACTACTAACTGAACTATTTAATCTCTTAACTTGTTTTGCTATTATCCTCTAATAGATGGAGAGCTATCCGGTAGAGTCAATGGAAATAAGTTGAAAACAACTAATGAGCATGTCATAAGCTTTTTCCGTTAGCTCTTCCAAACAGTTTCACAAATGTTTATACTATAAGCTCGAATAAGTCAATCCCAAATAGGCCCTAAGGCAAGTATAGGGAATCCTAACTTAAAGGTGAAAATCCGAGAATATACAATACCTCCAAGCCTCCTGTTTGAACTTTGAAGTACCTTGGGTCCATCATACAAAGTAATGAAAAGATAGAGAGAGATGTCAATTATGGAATCCAACCAGGGTGGAGGTGAAACGAGGAACGCTCCAGGTGTAATCTATGATATAAAAGTACCACTCAAACCGAAAGGAGAATTTTACCGAACAAATATAAGACCTGCTGTGTTGCATGAAATTGAGTATGGGGCTGTAAACAACCAACAAGAAAGTAAATTTAGTGTTGCAGATATCAGATTCTTAAGTTAGATGAGTGGCTAAAGACAAGATAGGAATAAGAATTCAATCATTAGAGAAAGTTCGGGTAGTCGTCTTTTGTAGGAACCATGGTAGAGTGTCTTCAGAGGTGGTTTGAGAATGTTTAGAGAGGCCCTATAAAAACGTTTGTAAGGAGAGTCAATCAGATTGAGGATAATCTTGTAGCTAGAGATAGAGGGAGACCAAGGGAAAGTTTAGGTTAAACTATAGAAGAAGGTTTAGGGATAAATGGTTTTTATATTTGGAACTAATACACGACGAGGTTTTGTGGCATTGGTTAATCCACCTAGTGGAAGAAGGCTTTGGTTGTTGTAAATAGATTCTGAGATATATGTAAATTTTAAATTTGGGGGTAAATTACACGTGGATGATGGAATAAAGATGATCAAGGACCATCAGGATTTTTGGCTTGATGGGATTATTCACTTGGTAATGACTAATGAGTGGGCTTGGTTAAAGGATGAATCCAAAAATACCAATAAAAATATAAAATGTTGAATCAGCCAGCAATGTTCAAATTTACTGGTATTTTAGAATGTCATAAGCTTGTGAAGAAACTAGGAAGCACAGATTTTTGAAGCTTAAACCAAAGTTCTTAAATCTTAATCATAGATTTGGTATAATTTTCACCCTCCTGCATTCTCTCTTCTTACTCTAGTATGGTAACCAAAAACTTGCTAGTTTTCAACTTGAGTATTTACTCAAAAATGTATGAAAGTATAGGAAGTGCCTTTGTTCTTATCTTAATATTTTCATTATTCATTTATGCAACAAAGATGGATACTTGTAGTCTTAAGCTTTCCTTTGCATAGTATAGTACTGTTGTACATTTTTCTGTTGTTCTTGTATACAAATTGAAATATCAGGCTGTTTTATAACAGAAATCTAAATTACTTGTTTAGTTTTCAAGTTATGATGTAAATGTAACATGATTTAAGTAAACAAAAAGACCTATAAAGTTATATATAAAATTCAAAACTCCATTTTTCCCTCTTGTCACACCTGCATGTGTTTTGTTATTTTGTCTCTCTAAATCATGGTATGCATTTTGATCCAATCACAGGGAGAAAGAACTAGCTGCTGTTAAAATAAATCCAGTAGATGTTGATGTAATCGCAAATGAACTAGAGGTAACTTCTTCAACAGATTGTGTTACAATCTATCTAGAACTTTACATTCCCATTAATTTTATGTATTTTTTTCTTATTATGTCAAACAGTTGGACAAAAAGGTGGCTGAAAGAACCTTGCGTGAGCATAAAGGTGATGCAGTTGCTGCTATTCGACATTTACTTCGTTAGTTTAGCTGGAACCAACAAGGGCCAATGTTTCCGAATGAGTTATATTAACTTATATATTTGTGTTTCAGAATATGAGTTATGTTAACTTATATTGCTTTGCATTGACATTTGAACCTCAAATGTTTACTGTGATCCAGTTCATTGGAAATCCGAACTATGTTATTGAAAGTATTCCCCCACCCACTCAATTTTTCTGGTCCAAAAAAAGTTCTCATCTTTTTTTTTTTAAACAAAAGAAGGGATTATGGAGCCTTGTTAAAACCTTCTGATGGAAAACTCACCTTAGGGAAAAAGCATCAAGAAGGAAAGAATACTGATAAGGATGTGATTGCCGGGAGTCGAACTCGGGTTGAAAAATTGTAAACATGGGAATCGAACCCATGACAATTAGCAGGCGGCTGTCTTACAGCCCGCTTGAATCTTTTTTTACTAACCTCGTTATAGTTTCTACTGCAAGATCTCACTCTGTATTGCCTTCATCATTTCCAATAGTAAAACCTATGATGAGCTAATCTTCTACAACTTGCCATATGGATAGATCCATTGGTGAAACGCGTTTTTTTTTCATTGAATGCCAAATAAGATATCCATGCGCATTAGGCTTGGCCGAACTAAACCTTATAGGCAAGTCGAGCCTATGATATGACTTTGTGTGCAAGTCAAAGGACAATGGCATGCTAAAATTGATGTTGCATTGAACCAACTTGTCATGCAATGATATGTTATTGTTTCGCTTTCGGTCCAAAGAACTAGTGGAAGTTGCGTAAGAACTTGATGTCATGACCTTTAGTCTCAAAATACCTTGGCGATAACTAGGACGTGTAGATTTTTCAAAAGTTTCTTCCTCTAAATTTTCCTATAATTTAACTAATTAGCATTTTGTGTTATATGGAAAATGATACTTTGTAAGAGGAAATTGAATGTGTTATAGTTCTAGCTACTCCAAAGTCAACTCCTTTTAAAGTCTCAAAACTTTAGATGGAAAAATATCATAGTTGAGTTTGAAAGTGTTTATATGAACTTCATATTCTTCAATTAGGTAACGATAATCGCTTTATTTCACTTATTGTTATGAGAAATAACCAAGTCAGTACCTCATTATTTGTTGAGTCTTCCATTCAGCACGCACAACGGAACTAAAAAGTGCATTCAGAGCATATATATATATATAAACTAGCATAGTGTGCGTAACAATGGAACTAAAAAGTGCCTGTCGGACGAGTTAAAAATGAAATATCTAAATTACACGAACTTCCTGATTCTGATTTGATTCCAATCCATGTAGTAAAATGAAAGTTTTTTTTTTGTTTTTTCCCCCACCTTATGTACAGTTAAAAGTGGTACAAACATTTTCCATAAAAACTTATTCACAAGACTCCAAACATACAGCAGCAATATTAAGAGTGCCACATAAAATAACATAGTTTGGTAGCCATTTTCCAGCTTTATCTAATGCTCTTATCCCACTTGTGTGATACCTCAGAAAATGTTGATGAGCAGCAATTCGATTTTGAACACCTGCGGGGCTCAAAAACCAGATCTTTGTACCAATCAATTTGCTCATCAAGAGTGTTTTGTTTTGTAATATATGTGCAAAAGAATCCTTATGCATCAGCCTCGAGTAACGAAAAAATAAAAAACTCGCGTGAAACGATGGGTCGTTGGCTAGGACTCCTTTTGAGTGCTTTTGGCTGCTTGGAACTGAATGGCATACCGCCTTTGCAGTTCTTTAAGCCTGTCCAGTAGTTCATGGAATGCTGGTCTGCTCGCCGGGTCACTGATAAGTGGTAATGGAGAGTTAGATCAATGGAGAATAAATGAAATGTAAGAAGTATGACGGAGTTTCAAGAATTCACACCTATGCCAGCAACTCTCAATTATAGAAGCCCACTGTGGATCAACATCATTCGGAATTTCTAGCCGATGGTTCATAAACCCTACACTCCGATAACTGCAGGAATCCAAGAAGCTGTTGTTCACATAGCCGTTGAGCTTGACGAGACAGTGAAACATAATAACAGGCTTTGGCTTTGAAGCATGAGATTACAATATAAAAACTACATGTTGTAATGATCTTTTAAGTTAGATTATGTGTATATTGAAAACCAAATATGTGCAATGTGATGAAGCAATTTAAACACCTTAACTAGATGCAAACTCAAGCTACACATTTAAGCCAAGAAAAAAATGCTTTACTTATGTAAGAAAACTTCTTTGAACAATCATATATAATTAAATAACTATGTGAATAATTACTGACAAATGGAAGTGGAAAAATGGGTAAATCACGAGTCGTGACTCGTGAGCTTTATACTCTATTTTTTTAACAAATAAATCATCACAATCCGAATAAGTAACATTAACAATATCATATTTTGTAAGTCTTATCAGTTTTAAATTTATTAAATCACTTTTTCTTCTTACACACAAGCAAACTGATACTAACTGAACTAACTTAATGTATAAGAAGAAAAATGTTTGGAATGGAAAGTCACTGGAAATTATCAAAACTGATTGCCTCTGTCAAAATGATTCTAGCAAAAATACAAATATTTAGTAATTGTTGGGAAAAATTGAAGTATAGTACACATGAAAACAATACCTGCATTGCATTGAGAGTATCCCAAGGGATCTTTTCAGTTGCCAGTTCCCACATTATCACCCCAAAGCTGTAAACATCAGACCTGATTTTCCCAAGCAGCAGCAAAAACAGTAAGAATGCATGAGAGAGAAAGAGAGAGGGAGAGAGAGAGAGAGAGAGAGAGAGAGAGAGAGAGAATTAGAGAACATATAGCATACATACTTCTCATTTGAAGGTTCATTACGAAGAACTTCCGGTGCCATCCATTGAGGCTACAAAAGCAGGAAAATGCCAAGAGAATAGTAAGATATTTTGACATACTAACATTTTAAAAGGGATAATTTCAAACAGATCAAAGATCTAATAAGCTGCGCCTACCGTTCCTTTTCCGGTCCTGGTTGTAAGATAGGTTTCATGCTTGATACGCGAAAGACCAAAATCGCCGACCTGCTTAGCTTAAATGTGTGATTAAGTGTAGCTAAGTAGAAAACAATGCTATAATTCCTTAAGGAGTCAAGTGAAAGAATATAATCCAACATATAGAGAATAAAAAGAAAAATGACAGGTTGGTGGGTGGAATACCTTCACCGTCCAATTTTTATCAACTAGAAGATTTGAAGATTTCAAATCTCGATGGACGATAGGGGGGTTGCAATGATGAAGATAATTTACACCTCGTGCCTATAGAAAGAGTACGCACATGCCACTACTTCAGTTAAATGAATTGGTTCTAAGATAACAGATATTGTCCATAATGTTGTTTTAAAGAACTCACAATGTCGATGGCCATGTGAACTCGCCGTCTCCAATCAGGTTTAGCTGTGTTTCTCTGGAGCAAACGAAATAAGCTTCCGCTGAATTGATAAATAAAAATGGATGAAACAATTATCAGCACAAATCAAAATTTTGTGAAATGTGGGGCAACAAATTTAAATCAGAATGTTCATGACACAAAATATCAAAATAAAGTTCAGGACAAACCGTGGGAGAAACTCTGTTACTATGCATAGACGTTGAGGTGAAGTCACTGCCCCCATAAAGAGAAGAATATTTGGATGCCGAAGTCTTCTCATGAGAGAAACCTTCATGTAGAAGAAGATATTGTCAAATCAATGTTATACAAAGGAAGTTTAGGGAGGTCCAATTACTCGTAGAGACTACCCATTATAAAGTGGAATGTATCTGATTATGAAAATAGAAGCAAGAAAATAATCAAAGAGAAAAGCATGAGGAAGTGGAGGAACAAATTCGTGCACATATAGATGCAAATTGTGCGAGATTTTCAAAAAAATGGAATTCAATTTTAATTCCAAAGTTTGTGTTTCTTCGTGGAATTGAGATTCAAATTTATAGGGTGTCTTTCATCATGATTGAATGTGTTTATTCATGAATCAAAACATCTTTTCTTTTACATCAAGTGCTATAAGTTGCTATATAAATAGACCAACTCTACATGCAGAAATATGTACCAAATTAATGTATGTGGCAAAACTCAGTCAAATGCGTAGAGTTTCACGCATGCTTTTTCAAGTTATTTGCGCAATCATCTTTTACTTTATCATTTTATATCATTCCTGTTGCAGCATCCTCACCACAATATCACCAACATATTGGCCACATTCTAAGATGGTATATAAATATTTAACCAATGCTATACCCAATAGCTGGCTCCATTATTACCAATAGGTATTCAATATTCTTCCAATTATGAGTTTTGCCAATTCTAGTGATTGAAATAAAACATTTTTAAGTTACTATTAAAAATTATGAAACAAATTAACAACATAATCTAATCCAAAGAAGAAATTCAATTATGAGTTTGTTTTGTTCATGTAGATTGACATCAGACATAATGATAAAAGCAGTAAATATTATGAAAAAAAAGGTAATGAAGATGATTTCATTCCAAAAATATTAGCAGAGAAATCCAAAGAAGAAATTCAAGAATATTCTAATCAAATTTTCTCTCCCAATTACCATAGTAACCATAGCATTTTTTATTTAAACGTAAGCTAACTTCCGGATCATATAGATAAAATTTTGCCTATTACAAACATGATAAGCAAAGTAGACTACAGGAGATCACACCTCTTGTTTGAAGGACTGTATGACATCTTCTGAATATTCTTGCTTTGAGAAAACCTTGACAGCGACATCCTGCGGAAAGTTGAATACTTGAATGTAAGTTCAAATCAGAATAACAGCAGCAAATTTTAGTTTATATTTGTCATTGTCATATGCATTCCCCTTGTCTTCCTTAAATCTAATGATACCTTAAACAACATTCAATTTAACACATTAAAGGATTTCGGTGTACTAAACACTAATAATTCGAGTTGCAACATATCAATTTGAATAGTATATCTGAAAAACTTAAAGATTTCAAATATTAAGTTCTGATAAATTGCTTGGTCTTTGTATAATATCCTTTTTAACACACAAATTTAAAACCAGAAATCAAAGGGAGAAAAGAACATACTGATCCATACCACAGAGCATGATAAACAGTTCCACAAGAACCTGGAAAGCAACAATAGAAAGGTTAATAGAAACCATATACAGCATACCAATGCACAATAACAATTGATGACTGAATATTTCGGTTTGTGAGCACGGAATCAAATTACCAGGGACTCTTAAAGAAGCAAACAATTTTTAAAAATACGAACTTTAAGTGCAGGTAATACGTCAAGATTGCTAAAACATGTCTTTTATTATATCTATAGAGACTACCTTGCCCAATTGATTCTCCAACTGTCAGGTCCTCCCACAAAATTTCATAGTCCAAACAATCTGTGTCAACATCAACTTTATTATTGGCAGAAGAACTGCTGCCACTCCCGCAACTGCTAGTACTACTCATGCTGTTAACGTTGAAGGAGGACCAAGATCCCGGAGGCTCATTATTAACAGGTTGATTACTTTCACCTCCCTGGATTTCTGACCTCGACGCAGACGACACATTCTTCTGATTTACTGCCTCTTTTTCTTGATCACCCTGCAACCAAGGCCAGGAAACACGAATATTCTTTGCATCGGATCCTTCCTGATCATTTGTTTTCCATGGCCATGACATCGTTTTCTTTTGAATCCATGCTTCAGCCTTAGATGTTATGATTTTTTGTATAGATTTTCCCTCATTCTTGTCTCCAGAGTCTCTCATAGAATTCCCTTGGGATCTCTCTTCTACATGAGAAGATACACCAAAAGGAGACGGTCGCACCTCTCCTCTGGGTGTGCTAGCTCCACTGGAATTACCATCCTCTCTGTGGTCAGGAAGAACAACGTCCGAGAAACCAAGCTCAGAATGATGAATTTCTCCACTCCCTCCTTCTCCGTCAAAATTGTTTTCTTGATTCCGAATCTTAGACTTGACTTTGTTACTCACCTTTGACGCCTGTTTCAACAGTTACTACATCAATACATGTCAAACTATACTTAAAAACAGAAACGTGAAAAGCACAAGTACAATACAATACTAACCAAATTTGACATCTTCGACATTTTCGAAGCTAGAACAGTTTTTAGTGGCTGCTGAGAGTCAAGGCCTAGTTTATTTGTAATGCTACTTCTAGGCAAACTGGCAGCACTTGAATCTAGTTCTGCATTCTTTCCACTTGAAAAAGGAACAATGGTTTCAAGAAAGGGTCTTGAATCACTAGAGACACAAATAATCCCAACCAAGGTTCCATCATCATCATAGAAAGGTGTATTGGTTGCCACAGCTACAAACCTATCCCCCATCTTATTCTTAACAGGGAATTGACCAGTCCAACTCTCACCCATTTTAACACGGTTAAAAACATCGTTAGCTAATTCAAATTCACCAGGGTCCACAAGCACTTCAATCCCATCCTGACCAAGAACTTCTTCTGCTGCATAACCATACAGATTTTCAGCACTAGGGTTCCTGCAAAATGATCATCTACATCACACAAATTGAACCCCAAAACACAAAAACCCAGAAGAAGAAAAAAGTCACTTTTATGTAGTTTCTAATAAAAGGCAACACCCCAAATAACTAAATTTTTAAAAAAAAAAAACATCAAATACAGAAACTAAATGTTCATCTTCATCACAGAAACTAAACCCCAAACCCCTATTAAAAAAAAGATCTTTTTTTTATGCAATTCATAACAAAACCAAACACCCCAGATAGTTAAACTTTACAGAAACATAAAAACTAACTAACCAGTAAATGATACGACATTGAAGATCCAAAATATGAACAGAATGGCCAATTGATTGCAAGATATTAAGATACTTGCCACCATTTTGATGATGAGGATCATAGCTACTTCGACTTTCTCTCTGAAGAGGAGAAGAAGAACCTTTATTACAAACAGCAGCAGTAGCAGAAGCATTAGGACCTAACCTTGAACGTTGTGGTGAGACTGAGTGGGACCTACGACGATGAGAGAGTCTAAGCTTCGACATTTCTTGCTTAAGATGGTTGTGACCAGCTTCAAGGTTTTCAATTTTCTTTAGAAGCTTCTCTTCTGTTTCTTGGGTTCCCATTTTTTTCTTGTGAATTTCAGTGAAACTCACTGTTGATCGAAAAAGTTCAGAGTTGAGAATTTATAGAAAGAAGAAGAGAAGAGATTTGGTTTTGGTTTTGGTTTTCAGGGTCAACTAGCTCTTCTTTTCTTTCTATCTACTTTTTTTGTTTCTGCTTCTTTTCTTTTTTATTTATTTAAGTGTTTATTGAAGGTGGCTTTTGT
Organism: Oxytropis ochrocephala; assembly: GCA_020916435.1. NCBI lineage: Eukaryota > Viridiplantae > Streptophyta > Magnoliopsida > Fabales > Fabaceae > Oxytropis > Oxytropis ochrocephala. The sequence goes on from CM037093.1 coordinate 20,387,986, forward strand.
GAAAATATCACCCATATAAAAATAAATGGATTTTTTAGATCCTTTATTTTGTTTAAAATGTATTTATTATTAAGTGCTCCCATAACTAATGTCCAAAATATTTAGTTGACCAATTTTAGAAACCCCATGTTTGGATTGGTTGATTTTGTCTATAAACATTTATGATGCTATTTGAGAATTAAGAGAGTTTAGTTGACCAATTAAGAAAGTTCATGTTTACAAATTGTTTTCAGCTCATCTCTATAGCAATGTTAATCCACTAGTTTAGGATACATTTGATTTGTTAAAAAGTAGGGGATTGGACTGGACAACTTCAATTGTACCATGTTTGATTTGAAAAATTGTTCATGGTACTAGACAACGGTGGGAGCAATGGACTCGACAATACTCCAAATTCTTGTCCCTAACAAAACCATAGTACAACTTTATGTTCATCCAAAAATTACAAAAATACTATTTTGATTTTATACTCAATTTTTTCTCTCTTATCTCTCTTCTCCATCTTCTCTCTCCTCTTTCATTTTCTCTCTCCTCTATCATGTCTCTCTTCCTCTCCTTACTGTTGTAGCTTATAATGGATAAGTTTTTTGTAAATGTTTGGTACCACTAACTTATAGTATTTTTCATCAGCTCATAACATTTTTCGAAGCGTATTTGAAGGAGTATTTGAGTTTATAGAGTTACACTTTTTTCACTTTTACCCTTGTTACTTTAATCAAATTTCTTATTTATCCCCAATAAATACATATTCTCCGTCCTTTTAAGAATTATTACTCATGACCACTTATATCATGTTATGTTTGTAAAGTAGTTCCAACGCAAAATTTTATCAAACACTTAAAATTCAATATGCTAACTTATCTGTTATTCATTAGCGTATATGTTATCTATTATTTGTTACCAACCCGAACTATAAGCTTTCTTTTTTTTGGTATAAACTAGGTATCTTATGTGCGCAACTTCAGAGACTAATCTCTCGAGGTGGGTAGGACCAAATGGGCGACAAAGTTCTCCCTCAAGAGATTTAACACTGCTGCATGTAGGGGTGGGAATAGGCTGGGCCGAGCTAGCTTTGCCTGGCCTGGGCCTGGGCTACATTAAAAATGGTAGGCCTGAGTCTGGCTTGTGGCCTGTCGTAGGCCCATTTTCTATGTCGGGTCTGACCTTTCTGAAAGCCCGTTTAAAAGTCTATTTGACCATTTTTTAAGAAGGCCTAGAATATTTCAATGATGTAAGCCATTTAAATAGACTAACAAGATAATAGGTCAATGAGATTAAGTTCTAATTGAGATCTAACAAAACATTTTAGGGAAATATCTTTAAATAACATCCTATTTAAATTATATTTTACAATAATAACTTCAACTATGTCAAAAACAGATGTAGGTAAATATGTTTAAACTAACAAAAAATGTTAGCAAAGTTATGACTTAACACAAAATATCAAATTCAATACAAAATAATATTAGTAATTAAAAATATTAGTTACATTTATTTAAATAGATCGGCCTGATAGGCCTAAAAGGTTTTTCGGATGGTCTATGACCTGACCTATTTAGCTAAATAGACTTTTAAAAAACTTTGACCTTATCTATTGTAAAAAAATAAATAAAAAAGTCTGGTCTAGCTTAGGCTCATCAGAGGTGAGTCAGAGACCCTGTTAGCTGGCCCGATCTATTCCCATCACTAAATGCATTTGCTGGTAGAAATTGAACGAACTCAAGATATTTGTAAAGCTAGAAAAAACTTCTACCATCTCATTAAAGTGTTTTTCTTATTCTTTTTAACCCATGAACTATAAGCTTTCAAAAATAGCTTAACTTATACGAAAACACATTGACTTTATTTTAACTTATATTATTGAACATATTGACTTTATTTTAACTTATATTATTGAAATAGTTTATACTAAAAACCCTTATAAAATAAACTTTTATACTAGAAGTACTTATAATCAAATTGTTTATTCAACCAGAGTCTAAGTCTCTTCATTCAACTACATTTTTTTATCCAGCGTTTTAGAAATTCTTTTACGGTGTGTTTGGGTAGAGTATTTTTAGAGAGTAATATAATTTTTTGGAGGAATTAGAATATTTTGAACTAAAATATTCTAATTCTTCCAAAAAATTACATTACCTCCTAAAAATATTTCATCCAAACATAGGGTTAGACTTTTTCAAATTTCAGTTCAAATAGGGGTGTCAAAGTGATCCATTAATCTATTGGATATTCAGTCCATCCATAACAAAATCCATCCAATCCGTTTGTTAAAAAAAAATATATTAATGGATTGGATCCATCCCTTTGATATGGGGATGATGGTTGTGATCCATCTATTAATTTCTTTTTAAAACCAATGGATTACGATAAATACACAATCAAAATTCATTAGATAATTATTAAAAATATTTTTATAAAGTAATATATATATATATATATATAAATGTAACTATATATATATTGAATTTTTCTTAATAAAATAATATATATATATATATATATATATATATAAAATAATCTATATATATTTATATATACGTATAAATAAAACTATATATATATATTATTGAAAAATATTTTTATAAAATTATATATATATATATATATATATATATATATTTAAAAAAAGCAACCACGGACCTCCCCACTCGTGGACACCAACCACCGTGACTCACTGGAGCATCACTCGCCACCGGCCACCACCGGTTGTTGAAGCGTCATTGTGTCGACGCCGAGCTCCACCGCCGGCAGCCACTGCCACCACCACCAAGCTTCTAGCTAGTTAAATATTTATTTATATAGTATAATATGGTATATATATATATATATATATATATATATATATATATAAATATAAATATAGAAATAAAAATAAAATTATATTTGAGAAGAAAAAAATGTGCAGCAATAAAAATTATGACTGCATTTTTTATTTAATTTTTGTGACTCAAATATTTTTATTATAAGATTTTTGATATTGTAAAACTATTAATGCATGGATTGGATATCCATCCACTAAAAAATTGTTAATTGATGGATTGGATGGGCTTTTTATGTCAATGGATAGATCGGATTGAATTTTTTTGGCACAATCCTAATTGATATAAATTTTTAAATGGATTTCTCCAATCCATCTATTATAATCCAAATTCATATGCATCTAAACCATCCATTTTGACAACCCTAATAAGAAACTGATTTATTAAGTGATAAAGGTGTAATTTTTATAATTTTTCGATGAAACCCAAATAAAGAAACAGAAATGTAAAAATTAGTTTAACTCATAAATGGGGCTCATTTCATAAAGCCACCGCAAACTCCCTAATTAGCTTGCTCCTTCAAGCTTTGCCACTTGCTTTGGTAGTACTCTTTTTTTTTTGGTTTTCTTATCCTTAATTTATTATTACCACTTTCACTCCACTTAAATGGGGTACACTGGAAGACTTTTCTCACTCCAACAACGCAGGATAGACTTTCTTAATTTGCTTGCAAATTTCAGGATTATGTTGGTTATTATGGTCTTCACACTACGCCAGAATTGTAAAAAGAGATCGCCACCTTTAGTAGCGTTTATAAAAAAACGCTAGCCATTTTAATAACACGCTACACCATTAGTAGCGTTTTAAAGAAAAACGCTACCTATTAGGTAACACGCTAGACAGATCCCTAGCGCTTTTACTCAAAACGCTAGCAAATTAGAAAACACGCTAGACGGATCCCAGCGCTTTTATTCAAAAACGCTAGCCAATTAGAAAACACGCTAGATAGATCCCTAGCGTTTTTAGAAAGCGCTAGCTATTTAGAAAACACGCTAGACCGATCCCTAGCGCTTTTATTCAAAAGCGCTAGCCAATTAGAAAACACGCTAGATAGATCCTAGCGTTTTTATAAAACGCTAGGTATTTAGTAAACACTCTAGACATATCCCTAGCGCTTTTACTCAAAACGCTAGGTATTTAGAAAACACGCTAGATAGATCCTAGCGTTTTTAGAAAACGCTAGGTATGGTTAAATAATTTTTTTGTTTCCCATTGAGTTACTTCCCTCTTTCACCTAACACTCTTACCCGTAAACGCAAAATCACTCACCCGTAAACGCAAAAACCCTAACACCCTAACTCAAATTAACATCATCTCTCTCAACGAAAATCATCTCTCTCGGTGAACATCATCTCTCTCACTCGAGACAACATTGGTGAGTTTTTCTGTTCCTTTCTCTGCTTCTTGTTAGATATTAATTGTGGGTTCTAGTTTAGAAATATATTAGTTTTGTCACTTGTGCACACTAGACTCTTCTTCTTTTTTTTCACCACTAGCCTCTTCTTGTTACACATAAATTAATTGTTTGGAAGACTAGACTATATGGTTCCTTTGTCTTGACCAAAGGACCGAGAATAGAAATAGAATATGATATAGATATAGCTTGGGAAAATAAGGAGTGGAATTGAAAAAAATTTAAAAGAGGAAATTTTGTTTGTTTTTTTATATGAATTGATTCTTCATTATATTCGAATTGCTTGATGGGTCATATGTTAAAGTTCTCTTCTCAGGATTTTATTATAAATATTTGGCAATTATGGATAGAAATTGGATGTCCATCAATCGTCTATCCAAGGAGTATATTATTGGAGTGGATTATTTTGTGAAATTTGTCTTTGTTGAACGTTTAGGGACTTCTAGTGGTATGAAATGTCCTTGTTTAAGGTGTTGTTATGTAAAAATTCGCCATGCAGAGGAGTTGACCACGACATTTAAAGGCGAATGGAATTGATCAAAGTTACACTTGTTGGATAATGCACGGTGAGAAAAAGGTGAATCTTCAAATATGAATGATATTAGTAAGAGATATGCGCACGGTTGACACCGTAACACATTCATTTGATGCGAAACGAATTTGAAGAGATGGCAAAGGTGGTTGAAGAGGATCTTAATGATTGTCTGAAATGTTTGAGAAGTTGATAAGCGATGCAGAGACACCATTGTATGCGGGTTGTAATGAATTCACAAAATTATTGGTTGTGATCAAGTTGTATAACTTGAAAACTCGCCACGGATGGACGGATAAAGCTTTTTACCGATTTACTCTCACTTACGAAAGAAATGTTGCCGAATGATAATGTGCTTCCTTCTCGGACGTATGATGCAAAGCAAATGTTGGGGTCTATTGGCTTGAACTATGAGAAGATACACGCTTGTCAGAATGATTGCATTTTATTTGGAATGAACATGCGTTGTTAAAGTCGTGTCCTAAATGTAATGCATCATGATATAAGAAGAAAGAGTCCGCTCCACAAAAGGTGTTGTGGTATTTTCCTATAATTCCTCGATTTAGGCGCATGTATCGTAGTTCGAAGATGCAAAACACTTGACATGGCATGAGGATGAAAGGATTAAAGATGGTATGCTACGACACCCGCAGATTCTCCGCAATGGAAAAAATCAATATTGAGTATCCTAATTTGGGGATGACCCGAGAAACCTACGCCTTGCATTGTCTGGCGATGGATTTAACCCGCACGGTATCGAGTAGCTCCCACGATACATGGCGATGATTTTGGCGATTTATAACTTACGTGTGGCTTTGCATGAAAACGCAAATATATGATGTTGTCTTTGTTAATTTTTAGGCCCAAACAACCAGGAAATGATATTGATGTATACTTGGCTCCTTTAATTGAAGACTTGAAGCAAATGTGAGAGATTGGGGTAGAGGTGTATGATGGGTTCGAGAGAAGAAAGTTTCACCCCCGAGGGCTATGATCTTTGGCACAATTAACGACTTTCCTGCATACGGCAATCTATCCGGCACGAGAACAAAAAGGCGGTGTGCATGCCTATATGTGAAGATAACACGATTGGATGTGGTTGGAACATGGTAAGAAGAATATCTATCTTGGTCATCGTAGATTTTTGCCATCAACTCATCACTATCGATTGTGGAGAAAGGCATTTGATGGGAATACAGAAACACGTAGAGCTCCCCGCTTTGACGGGCGCAACGGTATTTGAAAAGGTGGAAGATTTGAACATTAAATTTGGGAAGCCTTTTGCAGGAGAGATTGCCAAACGGGGTGGAAGAAAAAGTCGATTTTCTTTGAGTTGCCATATTTGGAAGTCATTATATGTAAGGCATTTCATTGATGTGATGCATGTTGAAAAGAATGTCTTGAAAGTGTCATTGGTACCTTACTCAATATGCGGGTAAGACTAAAGATACCATCAACTCAAGGTTGGATTTGGTTAGTATGGGTTTGAGACTGAATTGGGTCAGGTAAGAAAGAAGGGTACACGTACATATCTACCTCCGTGACTCATACTCTATCTAGAAAGGAGAAGATCGTCTTTTGTGAGTTTCTTCATGGAGTTAAAGTTCCAGAGGATACTCTTCAAATGTGGCGACTCTTGTATCGATTAAAGACCTCAAGTTAAAGTCTCTAAAGTCCCACGATTGTCATGTTCTCATGGAGAATTTGCTACCCATTGGTATACGATCCATTTTGCCTAAGAAAGTGCGTCGGACCTTAACCAAACTTTGTTTATTCTTTAAGGCGATTTGTAGTAGAGTGATTGACCACGAAAGTTGCCAACATTGCAAAAAGAGAAATTACTGTCACTTTGTGTGAGCTTGAGATGTATTTCCCACCTTCCTTTTTCGACATAATGATTCATCTAATAGTTCATCTGGTTAGAGAGACACAATTGTGTGGCCCATGTTACATGAGATGGATGTATCCGTTTGAGCGTTACATGAAGATATTAAAAGGATATGTGAAAAATCGATCACGACACGAGGTTGTATTGTTGAGCGCTACATAGTTGAAGAGGCTATTGAGTTTTGCACGGGCTATCTATCTAGTCTTGAATATTACGTGGGACCGCCAATGTCTCGTCATGGGAAGGATTAGTAAAAGGGATGACGGGAACTAAATTAGTGATGGTATCAAGGAAAGAACTAGAGCAAGCACACTTGTACGTTCTTCACAATGATAGTGAGGTTGATTCATATGTTTCCAAGCACAAGGAGATTCTTAAGAGTCAATTCCCGGGAAAGAAGCAAGTTTGGTTAGCAAAAGAACACAATAGGAGTTTCATAGTGTGGCTAAAACATCACATTGATGGTGAGTGTGTTTGAATCCTACTTGATTTCAAAAAGATTGAGATGGTTAGCAAAATGTCCAAATATACATGTCTTCTCTTACAAATGACTATCTAATGAACGAGTGCACTTTCTATACAAAAGAACAAGATGATCGAGTAAAATGCAAAATAGTGGGGTGACTCTTGTAGCTCATTCTATGCATGCATCCAGTGCAAAGATAGAAATCCCATATATGCGAATATGTCTTACTTTGGCTTCATTGAACACATATGGGAGTTGGATTACAATATGTTTTGGAGCACGTGTTCAAATGTGAATGGGTTGACAATAATATTTGGTTTCTGATTGATGAATTAGGGTTCATGCGGGTGAATTTCAACAAGTTAGGATATAAAGATGAACCTTTTATTTTAGCATCGCAAGCTCAACAAGTGTTTTATGTCACCGATCCGATTAATATCAATTGGTCTATTGTTCTATTGATCGACAAAAAATTTGTGTATAACAACGATGATGATGAAGCACCCGATGATGTTGGTGTTGAGGACGACCCTTTCTTGTAACATCGGGAACCAATAATAGGGGAAAATACTTCTATAGAGGATGTTGTATATTTTAGAAAAGATCATAATGATGGAATTATTATTCGTCGGAAAAAAATACCAAGACGCGAATTGCAAACAAAATTTTATCTAGGAAAAGGAAAATGTAATATAGACTTAATGATTTCTCGTTATTTTTTATTAATAGATAATATTTATATTGTTTTTGTAAATTTAACAATAACATGGATTATATATGTTATATTGCAGGTCAGATGGCATCACTTAGTGATCATGAGATCTAGTGGTCAAGATAGTAGTCATTGAGGGTTGTCTTTGTTATATATGTTTCTAGCTTTAATTTGTAGCTACTTTTGAGTTTCATAATCTAAGTTACTTATTATGTTGTATGATTTGGATATATATTAATTATGTTGTAAGTAATTGTTAGTTTAATATGGTCTTTTGGTGATATGTACATATGTGTGTATCTATATATTGGTTTGTAATGATATATTGGCTGAATTTTGTTGGAATGTATTTTCCGAATTTTGTTGGAAGGAATGAATTTATAGGTTGTAATTAAAATGGAGAACAAACCAAAATAAAAAAATATTTAAAAAAAAATTCAGTCAATAGGTAGCGTTTTAGAGTGAAAACGCTAGAAATGAAGTTAAAAAATTCATTCAATACCTAGCGTTTTAAAATTAAAACGCTAGGAATTGTAAAGAGGAGCTAGAGGATCCCTAGCGTTTCTGAAACGCTAGGAATGGTAGTAAAAGGTGCTATAGCATCCCTAGCGTTTTTACATAAAACGCTAGGAATGTTAGTAAAAAGGTGCTATAGCATCCCTAGCGTTTTTACATAAAACGCTAGGAATGTTAGTAAAAAGGTGCTATAGCATCCCTAGCGTTTTACAGAAAACGCTAGGAATTGTAAAAAGACGCTATAGCATCCTAAGCGTTTTTACATAAAACGCTAGGAATGGTAGTAAAAATTTTAATAGCATCCCTAGCGTTTTCTAAAACGCTAGGAATTGTAGTAAAAATTTTAATAGCATCCCTAGCGTTTTACACAAAACGCTAGGAATGGTAAACACGCGCTAGATGATCCCTAGCGTTTTATGTAAAAACGCTAGGGATGCTATTAAAATTTTTACAAGGCGCTCTCTCATCTCTCCTCACACACTCACGTAGACGTCTCTTCATCTACCTAACTTCTCTCCACGACCCAGAAACCCTCCACGAACAACCCGGAACCCGGAACAACCCACACGGAACCCGGAAAAACCTGAGAACACACTCACGTAGGCGTCTCGTTCATCTACCCTCTTCGTTCATCGCACTGCTGCGAACCTCCACGACCCAGAAACCCCTCTTCGTTCATCTTCGTTCATCTCCACGCCGCACTCAGCTCTCCTCTCTCTCTCTTGGTGCTACGACCCATTTCTCTCCCTTTCAAAAGGTATTTACGCACTCACGTACTCTCCACCTCTCTCACCGCAATGACTATTTGTTATGGTTTTTATGGTTTGTTATGTGTCTTTTGTATGGCTTTCTCTGTTATTTAGCTCAATGTTGTATCTAATTAGTTGTTAGATTAGTCTAGCTTAGATAGCATTATTAACTTGACTAGTGCATGGCTTTCCTAGTGCATGGCTTTCTCTGTTTACTCTAGGTTCTTAGTGCATGGCTTTCCTATATATGTTTACTCTAGGTTATATACATAGTGCATGGCTTTCCTATGTATGTTTACTCTAGGTTACTTAGTGCATGGCTTTCTCTGTTTAGTGCATGGCTTTCATATATATGTTTACTCTAGGTTATATACTTAGTGCATGTCTTTCCTATGTATGTTTACTCTAGGTTACTTAGTGCATGGCTTTCACTGTTACTTAGTGCATGGCTTCTTCTATATTTTGTTAAGTGTTTGTTGGTTCTAAACAATTAGAAAGCTAAAACTCACTGAGTCTATTTCATTTGGGTCATTGCAAGTCAGATGGCATCATATAGTGATCACGAGAGTAGTCGGGTGGTGATGGGGTGATAGAAACACAAAGAAGTTCACTCCCGAGGAATTACATCGAAAAAGAATATCGTCCATCGGATAAGTAAAGGACACGAGAAATATAAGGTAAGTTAATTACTAATTATTAATGTTGTTCTCTACCTTTCCAAGTTATCTAATTATTTAATGATTTAATTATTTAAGGTCCGATGGAGTGTTAAAGGTTTGCCAATTGGAGACAACGGCACAAATTTAATTAGCTTTATTGGTACTAAGGTGAAACAAATCTTTCCAATTTCAATAAAAAGTTGGAATGAGAAAGATAATCTGATTTTGCCTAAACTGAAAGATGATTTTTGGTTCTTAATACAGGTATATAATTTTAGACCTCTTTAATAATCTTATTTAGTGAATTTTTAGTTGTATTTATTTAATCCATTTTTATGTATAAGTAGAAACACTTTGATGTCGATGATGCCCGAAGAGATTGGATACTCAAGGAAGCGGGAAGGTTGCATCGGGCATATAGAAGCGATGTGGGGAAAAAGTATTCAAACGGCTGATGGGACCATCAGAGAGAGAGAGCCTCAAAGATTGTATGCCGGAATTATAACTAAGGAGGATTGGACCAAATTTGTAGATATACACACTCTGAGATCCGGATTTCTGGTTAGTATATTAATTATTTAAGTTATATATATATATATATATATATATATATATATATATATATATATATATATATATATATATTTCACAACAAGATATCATTCATTAATGTATACTTATGTTTTTAAATAGAAAAAAGCAAAGCCAATAAAGTGAGAGCTTCTAATCCCGAGTACCCTTATAGAGGATGTTCAAGTGGATATCAAATTCTTGAAGAAAGATTGGTAAGACACAATTAGTTTAATTTATTATGATTTAATGAATCTCTTAATTTACTGAGTTGATTAACAATTATTAAACTTAAATAGTTCTTGCAAGAGGGGAAAGATCCAACTCAAGAATCCCTTGATCGTTTATCTTTATGCAGTTAGAGGCCCGACAAAACAAGGATGGGGAGATTGTGGATCCGAAAACTAAGGAGGTCAAGGACAAAATTGTAAGTATTCCAAAATTCATGTATTGTAATTTTAATTTTATGATTCTTAGCAAGTTGGAATTTGTGTCGACTATATTTTTTAATCCGTTACTCGATTTTTTTGACACGTGAACATATTTTTTATTGTCGATTAAATTTCTTTGACACTTGTTTATTATTTTTATCCGTTACTCGATTTTTTTGACACGTGAACATATTTTTTTATTGTCGATTAAATTTCTTTGACACTTGTTTATTAATTTTATCCGTTACTCGATTTTTTTGACACGTGGACATATTTTTATTGTCGATTAAATTTCTTTAACACTTGTTTATTATTTTTATCCGTTACTCGATTTTTTTGACACGTGAACATATTTTTATTGTCGATTAAATTTCTTTGACACTTGTTTATTATTTTTATCCGTTACTCGATTTTTTTGACACGTGAACATATTTTTATTGTCGATTAAATTTCTTTGACACTTGTTTATTATTTTTATCCGTTACTCGATTTTTTTGACACGTGGACATATTTTTATTGTCGATTAAATTTCTCTTGACACTTGTTTATTAATTTTATCCGTTATTTATGTTTGTGCATCGCCAAAGCATATCACAATCTGTATCACAAGGAGATTTAACAGATTGTGATGGTCAACAAGATGTCCTTGCTCGTGCCTTGGGAAGGGAAGAGAGACAGGGTCGGATTAGAGGTTATGGATATGGGATTCCTCCTACAACTGTGTTTGGGCCAAAGAGCCAAAGCAAGGGGTGCGGGGATTGTAAACTCATGGCGGCAAAGTATGACGAGCTATCCAAGAATGTTGCTGTGTTAATGGAAGAGAGACAGATGTTTAAGCGACTCTTGGCACAAAGGATTGGTGCACCATCCTGCTTTGCACCACCCCCTGCTGAACCTATTGAGCCTGCTGCACCCCCCCATAGCGCCCGAGATAGCTGCACCATCCCTTCAACACAGGTATTTAACAAAACTCGACCTGTTTTTTGTACATATGTATTTGATAAAATTATCATGTATATTTATTTTTCTTTATAATTGATTTAGGATAAGCGTGAATGTGAGCTATATATTGCAAACCCACATCGAAAGGTTGCGAGTGGGTTTGATATGTAACCAATTGAGTGCCACATCGCACAATCAGGCCATGCACGAAAACCATTTGAGAGTTAGGGTAGACTATTCAATAGAGGGTCCGCACCATTGCACATTCCAATTGCTAATGCGGATATATTTATCGTGGATCAAGCACTTAGTACTTTTGTGGCATGGCTTTGAACAACTTGTCGTTGTAAGTGACAATATTTTTGTTAATAAGTTGATGACTATAATGTGTGTTAACTAACTAATTAATCATTTTTTTAATATATACTAGGTACCCCAAGTGTCCCGACCTTCCCTTCAATAAAAGTGTCCCGACCTTCCCTTCCACTACCAAACTCTCCCGACCATCTACTTCTATCTACGGCCAGTCCAACATGTTGGTCAATTTCCCATTGATGAATTCCGAAGTACATCGATTCTCTAAAGGTCCACATTCAAAAAATGAACCAGGCGACCAAATTTTTTACCGCCCGATAACATTGTGGGCTGGAGCAGTTGGTAATGATCAACATCGAGGATATGAAAGCTATAGTTGAGATGGATTGGGCCACTTGCCATCGATATTAGAGTATACAGAGGTATGTATTAAATTATTTGTACACAATAGTTGTTTATATTAGAGTATATATTAGAGTATATATATGAGGATCTGAAAGTTGTATATATATTATTTATAGGTTTTTGTACAATCGTCTTCTGGTCCCTTCGCAACGGACACAGAAGTATTTCTTCTTGTGTCCAGCGTGTATCGTTGTGTTTAAGCAAGGTAATCTGAGAGGAACATATTATGGCTATTAAGAGTGAAATACAAAGTTATATCCATTCACGCTTCATGGATGCCAAGCATTTGAAGAAGGCGACTCTTTATTTTTGGCACCACTCAATAATGGGTGAGAAATTTAGTCTTCAATCACTTGTTTAATTATTTTGAGGATTGTATTATAGTGTAAATTAATGTGTACTCATTCGTGATTCATTTACTTGCAGGCAACATTGGGTACTCTTTGCAATAAACCCTAAGCAAAATGTTGTCTACTATCTGGATTCACTTCAAGGCCATTACAACGTCTCACGTGAGACTTCCGTAGAATCGGTTGAGAGGTGTGTATGTGTAACCCTCTCATTTTAATTTGTATAATTTAATATATGTATTTTGTTCAACTTAACATTATATATATATATGTATGACGTTCTGATGCTTTGAAAGAATACTTGGGATTATCTACGAGTAAAACAAGATGGCTACCCATAACTGTAAGCTTTTTAAGAATCATTCTTATAATTTTAATTGAATTTTTGGTCATAAAAATGTGACAATTAAGTTATAATGATCTTTTGCTTTGTAGTGTCCTAAACAACCAAACAACAATGATTGTGGGTACTACGTTATGAGGTTTATGAAAGAGATTATCACTCATGACAAAGTAACAATCCCAACCAAGGTAACTACTTAGATTTCTTTTTATATTGATATTATAATACTTACTCACATTTAATAAACATTTTAATTCTAATTTTATTTCATTTTATTTTTCCAGTATTTTCCCAGCTTTAAAAATATCCAGAATTACTCTGCTGAACAACTTACAGTAGTGGGGAGAGTAGTGCGATTTTGTTTCTAGCTTTTTGTAGCAAGTTTTGAGATAATTTCATAATAGTTAGTTGTTGTATATATTGTATTTATATTATGTTGTAAGAACTTCTTAGAATGATATTGGATTAGAAATATTTGATGAATTTTGTTGAATGAATTTTGTTGAATGAATTTTGTTTGAATGATATTGGATTGGAATGTATTTTCTGAATTTTGTTGGAAGGAATGAATTTATAGGTTGTAATTAAAATGGAGAACAAACCAAAATAAAAAAATATTTTAAAAAAATTAGTCAATACCTAGCGTTTTATAGATAAAACGCTAGGAATTGTAAAGAGGAGCTAGAGGATCCCTAGCGTTTCTACGTAAAAACGCTAGGAATGCTAATAAAAGGTCTTTATAGCATCCCTAGCGTTTTATGTAAAACGCTAGGAATAGTAAAAAAAGGTGCTATAGCATCCCTAGCGTTTCTACGTAAAACGCTAGGAATGCTAATAAAAGGTGCTATAGCATCTCTAGCGTTTTACATAAAGCGCTAGGCTAGGTATGGTAGTAAAAGGGCTATAGTATCCCTAGCGTTTTAATTTAAAACGCTAGGAATGGTAGTAAAAAGAGCTATGGGATCCCTAAGCGTTTTTATATAAAAACGCTAGGAATGGTAGTAAAAGAGCTATGGGATCCCTAGCGTTTCTAAAACGCTAGGAATTGTAAAAAGGCGTTGGGTCAAGGGCTAGCGTTTTATATAAAACGCCACGTATGTCTAAAACATTTGGGTCAATGGCTAGCGTTTTATATAAACGCCACGTATGTCTAAAACACTGGTTGGGTCAATGGCTAGCGTTTTTAAAACGCTACTAATGGGGTGTACGCATTAGTAGCGCCCACTTCTCTCTAGCGTTTTAAAACGCTACCAATGCCCAAAAAAAACGCTAGCCATCCTAATACGCTGGCGTAGTGTCATATTCCTTTGTAAAAACAAGATTTGTTTCTTTTTCCTTTTATGAACTTATGTTTCTTTTTAGTGGTTCATTTTAACAAATTTTTGTTACTATTTATCGTTTTGAAGAGTTCATGGCGATATTAACTACTTTTTCTCAACTTTGTCAAGAAAACAATTATAATAAAAGAAGAAATATGTGCAATGGTGTAGTAATAAAAAGTAAAAGATATCAAAGGAAGAAAATTAATAATTGGATAAAATTGGTACTCCTCTATTTCATTTTAATTATCTTTTAAGGTTGTTTTGAATAGACCAATAGAGAAACATTAAATTTGCTATTTTTCCTATATAATTTATCTTTTTCCTATTATACCCTTGATTATTTAGTAATCATCACACTTATTTCTCTCTTCACAATAATTAATTATAATGGTATAATTGGAAAACAGCTAATTTATATATATATATATATATATATATATATATATATATATATATATATATATATATATATATATAAGTCTTAGGTTTGAACCCAAAACATGATATTCAACCAATAGTTATTAGTAACATTTTTATTGCATCAATCAAGTGGTGGTGTTTTACTTTTGTACACAAATGGTCACGTTTTCACATTTAAGTAATGTTCATATTTATAATTAGGGTTTTATTTTGGTACCCCCTCATTCCCTCCCACACCCCCATAATGTCCCAAATGGACAAAAATACCCTGAAAATTTACAAAAATTACATGGTTTTGTTAAAAAAAAAAAAAAAATTACAAATTTGAATTACCTCTAAAATTTGGAATTACCTCAAAAATAATGGAATTTGGATTTACCCTGTAATTCCGAAAAGATTTTGAATTACCTCAGAAATGAGGTAATTCGGTTCTAAATTGTGAACCGGAATTACCTATTTTCGAAGTAATTCAAAATTTTTTTTTTTTTCGAGCGAACGAATAATTTAGGCTAAAAATCGGTTTTGGACAACATACTCGGATCGTAATGAAACCACAGCCATTAGAAGCGAAATAAATCAAGAATCAAGACTCCCTTAGAAGGGACTTCTTACGGGACAATGACCTCAAAATCCCAAATTCCATCGTTTACTATTTTTACGATTTTTTTAATTTTTCATAGTCTCCAAAAATCTTAAAAATTTGTATAGCCTTATTTTGGTTTTGTTAGATTTTTAGTGGTGTTTTTATATTTTTTTAGAGTAGTTTTGACTATTTTTAGTAGCCTTTTAGTAATAAAAATTAAAACAAATCGTATATATACGCACTGCGCGTCCTGGATTGGCCCGGGATGCCCTAGATGTCGCCCATTCACCTACTTCACGTGCTTATTTTCAGTCATTTTTAGACATTTTGGACCCATAGTTGTATTTGTACTCCTATTTTATGTTGGTCATTTTATATATTTTGACGTATTGTTATTAAATCGTAAATCGTTCGTATCATATTTCCAATAAAACGCGTTTAAATCTTAAGACCAAAATACAAACTTTTTTTAAAAAAAAAAATTACAAATTTCGGACCCATAGTTAAACATTGTTAAACATTTTGGACCCATAGTAGTTGTATTTGTACATTATATTATTTTTTTATGTTGCTCATTTATATATTTTGACGTATTGTTATTTAAATCGTAAACCGTTCGTATCATAGTTCCAAAATATAACGCGTTTAAATATTAATTCAATATACAAAGTTTAAAAAAATTAATAAAAATTAAAAATTTGGAATTACCTTTTTAGAGGTAATTCAGAAATTTTATGTTTTATGAACCAGGAAATACTGTTTTAAAGGTAATTCGAAATTATCAATTATTTTTGAACCGGAATTACCTTATTTTGAGGTAATTCGAAAAATTTAATTTTTTTTTTTTTTTTTTTTAAAAAGGCAGGGGTATTATTGGAATTTTTTGGATTATGGGGGTGTGGGAGGGAATGAGGGGGGTACGAAAACAAAAGGCCTTATAATTAACTTGATTTATAGTTACCTTTAGTCCTTATTATAAAAAAATTGAAGTTAGGCGTTACCACCATGAAGATGATTTTCTTAAAAATCCTCGATCTGCCACTGGTTTTTACAATGTGTATATTTATACACCCAAAATTTAAGTAATGAAATCCTTCCTTTTTCTAGAAATGAAGACGTTCCTAACCCTTAATTTTCAGTAGAATAAAGAGAGATGCTTTGCGGTATTTTAAAAAGTGTGGTATTTAGGAAAAATAATTCTTCTACTATTTTAAAATACCACACTTTTTAAAATAGTAGAAGAATTATTTTTCATAAATACCACACTTTTTAAAATATTAGAAGAATTATTTTTGCGAAATGCAATAGCCCAAAGCATGTTTTTATATTTTATTTAATTTATAGAATAATAAAATTAGTTAGCCTATCACACTTTCAAGGTGCAACTAGCCCCAATTCCCCGACTAAAGCAAATCTATTTATAACATGAATATATGAAAATTAAATGCATAAAACTACTATCTTTAATATTATTTTTTTGAAAAAAATTTGGGGAAGGAGATATTTTTATTAATCAAAGTGGCACTAATGGTCATTTTACAACAGTCCCCAAGGGGATTTAAACTCAGCACCTTAAGGATATAATGCTAGCTCTTACCACTGAGCTAGCACCTAAAGTAACAACTATCTTTAATATGTGTAAAGGTGATCTCAAAAAAATGTGTAAAGGTAGATAATTTTGTTTATAATTAAGTCCAAAGAGAGTACATCAATACATCATGCATGATTGAATAAAAACCACTAATAAAATAAAAGCATCTACACAAATTTGAAAGAAAATGTTGGCGAGTTCTATTGTAAATGAGGTCGGAGCTCCTACGAAAAAAGTTAAATTATAAAAATAAATTAAATAACAATATATCAAATTAAAAATAAACTTTAACAAAGACATTGGAATTGAACATCCACAGATAATAAGAAAAAAAGTCTAATTTTTTTAATAACGATATCTATATTCATCAAATGGAAATATAAAAACTCAAATCATAATTAAAGAGAAAAAAAGACAACACAATTAGAAAGTGAAACGCGTACGTAGGTATCATCCAGAGTTTGATTTAAAACTAAACGTCAATTTAAGTATGCTTCTAATACTCGTTGGTGCGAAATTGTCAACATAAAGAAGATAACACCAAGTTTGACATGTAATTTTTTTTTCTGGAACCTAAAGTACTCCAAAACACACTGCCTAGCATCACACTTTACGTATTTTGTCACAATTTTTTTCATCAAACCGTTATTGAGAAATGAAATTCGCGTATTTGAACATCTAAAATTTTTCCGGAACCCTAAAGCACTCCAAAATACAATGAAACTTCTGGTATTTGAAGAATTAATTTTTTTTTTCTGAATCCTAAAGTACCCCTAAACACACCACTTAACATTTCACTTTACGCATTTCGTTACAAAATAATTTTTTTTCCCATCAACTACATTAAAACAAATTGTTTAGCATCACACATTACGTATTTTGTCACGAAATTAAATTGTTTTTCACTGAATATTTGCATATTTAAACATCTAAAATTTTTTGAGACTGTAAAGTACCCCTTAAAATATAAAAAGGAAAAAAGACGAAGAACCTTGGATGTGGTAAAAACTCTATTGGGGGAGAACCACACGGACCGACAAAGCCGGATACTCGTGGTCAGTCAGACTCCCCAAAGTAGATTAGTCGTCGACAAAGTCGATGGAAACTGCGTACCAACGATATTGGACAAAAAAAGTTAAAGACGAAAAAAAAACAAAAGAGAAAACCAAAAAAATTGAAGAAAAAAAAAAGTAAAAGGAAAAAGTGAAACAAAAAAAATTGACGACAAAAAAAAGTTGGTAAGTTCCCGCCTAATTAAGCGACAAGCGGATTATGTTTTATAGATAGGCATTCTTTATTTTTTTTCTTATTTTAATATTTCTTTGTGTGCTTTTTAGGTATTCAAATATGCAAAGTATGTTTCTCAATAACCAATTTAGAGAAAGAAAGAAAAAAGTAATCATTTTTTTTACAAAATATGTAAAGCAATATGCTAAATAGTGTGTTTTTGGGTGGTTTTAGATACAAAGTTTGTTCCTCAATAACTAATTTTCGTAAAAAAAAAAAAAATCAATACTATAACAAAACATGTAAAACGCGATGTTTATTAGTGTGTTTTGGGGTACTTTAGTATTTAGAAAAATAATTAGTTGTTCAAATATGTTAAGTGTGAAACTAGATTTCAAATTTGTTGTTGAATTAAGGCATTGAATTCATAGCTCATAGGATCACGACATTCTGTTAATTTGAGTGCTTGGATTAAGCAACTAATAATGGTCGGGAGTGGATGTTTAGTGGTGAGGAGGTGCTTAATGTTTAGTTGGTGAATGTTGTTTTCTCTTGTAAATATTGAGCCTAAGAAACTAGTGGCGAAGGCGGTGACGATGCAGGTGAGTCCATAAACTGATGAATCAGTGGGTTTTTGGTGGCGGTTTGATCAACCAATTGGTGCAGTGGTTGGAGGAAGCATATTTGCATGAAGTGGTTGACAGTGGCGGATCCAGAAATTTCTAATAGTGGGGGTAAAAAATAATCTGATGTCTCCCTAGAAGAAAAATATTAGAAATGTTTAAAAAATACATATTCTCACAATAAATAAAAAGGAGTAGATACTCAAATAGATATAAAAAATTGATACTTATTTAGTCTTTACGAAATGAATAGTATCAATTTGGTCAAAAAATAAATGTCAAATTAGTCATTTTAAAATAATTTTTAAGAAAATTTTAGTCTTCTTTAGAGACTAGTTTGACTAATACTTAATTTTTTAAAGATTAAACTAATACTTTCTATTTTTTGTGAGCAGTAAAATTAGTACAAATTATTGTCACTTATATTTCTTGTAATTTTGTGCAAATAGCTTAAAAATCTAATAGCTTATGGGGCAAACTTTATTTTTTTATGGGGGTACAATATATTTTTATTAAACATCACTAGTAAAATATTTTTATGGTGTGAGGGAAATTGCCCTCACACCTCTCAAAGTGGATGTGGATCCGGTACTGGTGGTTGAAGCGTGAGTGGATGGTGAGACATATAGTTGTATTTGGGTTTGAGGTTGGTAGGACAGGGTCGACTAGGGGTGTTCAAAACCGAACCAAACTAATAGGGAAACCGCAAACCGAACCAAACCAAACCGAAAACCGCAAAAAACCGCTTTTGATCGGTTTTGTTCAGTTCTTTTTTTCATTGCACCGCGCGGTTCGGTTCGGTTTGCGGTTTTGATTTCCCAAACCGAACCAAACCAAACCAAACCGCAAGTAACACTAAGGCTTGTTGAATTACAACCTTCCTTACTAACTTACTAACTCAAATGCAACTACAACCCAACTCTCACTCACTTACTAGCCCAAATCCAATTAATTCTTTGACTCACTTACAAACAGTTCATATTGTTATGCTATATTTAAAAATTACAACAAAATATTTAATTCAAATTCTTTTAAACATTGTCTTAGCTATTTGAATTTTTTTTAAAAGAGAGTGATTTATATACTACATATATTTGAGTAGATTTTTTTCTTAAAGATTTATGTTACCTTTTTTATGTTAGTTAATTTTAACTCTGTTTTAAATTATTTTTGTCTTGGAAAAAACCGAACCAATCCAAACCGCATTTGTTTGGTTTGGTTTGGTTCGGTTTTATTTTAGGAAGCCAACCGAACCAAACCAAATCGCATATAATTTTACCTTGCGGTTCGGTTCACTTTTTGTCTCAAAATCGAACCAAACCGCACCGCGAACACTCTAAGGTCGACTGAGTTGTAATGAAAGAGAAAATTAACTCATGAAAAAACATATGCCTAAAGAGGTATAGTTTTTGAGTTGAAATATGATAACATAGGTAGGCATGATGCTGACCATAAGTAGACAAAGTGTATGTAAGAAATTTTGGTGATTGATGGTCAAATGTTGCATGCTACAGGTCAATTAATTACTTGATGTATAGGCTCGCTCAGTGCCTCAAATACTCAACATTGTGTCTTATGAATAGTATATAATATACTCACTTTGTCTCATATTAAGTGTTTTGTTTGGAATATTTCTTTGTCTCAAATTAATTGTCACTTTAAAATTCCAATACAATATTTATTATTACTTTCCATCAATACCTTTACTTTAGAATATTAATAACCGTGTCTTTGCTTCAATTGAGAAAAGTGTATGAGTATTTTAGTCCTACCACATTTTTTCACCATAGAATTTAGCATATCCAATCATTTTCTAAACTTGTACAATCTAAATTTATTTCTGAATCCTAAGTCAACCCAAAAAGCACTACTTAGCGTCACACTATACATATTTTGGCACAAAATTAATTTTATATTTTGTTACAAAATTAACTTTTTTAAAATAAAATTCGTTATTAAGGAATAAACTTCACATATTTAAACAATTAAATTTTTCATACACTAAAGTACCCAAAAAGTATACTGCATAGTGTTACACTTTATATAATTTGTTACGAAATTAATGTTTGATTCCATTACTAAGGAATAAACTTCGCATATTTAAACAATCATATTTATTCAGACACTAAAGTACCCAAAAGGCACACTGTATAGTGTTACACTTTATATAACTTGTTACGAAATTGATGTTCGATTCCAAAAATTTGATTATGGAGGTGCAAATTTGCCTTTCTAAATAATTAAATTTTCTATTTAATCGTAAAGTACCACTAAAATATAAAACATGAAAGAAGAGAGAGAGAAAGGAAAAAAGAGAAATAAAAATATGAAGGGGAAAAAAGGGGAGAGAAAGTAAAAGGGAGGTGGGGTGGGGGAGGGGGCCAGGGGAGGGGTAAAGGGTTTGGAGCCAAAAGGGAGGGGAGGGGGAGTTTTGGAGGGAATTCTTGATGTAGGTCCCACATGGAGACTACATTAAAATGTATATATAAATATATAACCACTGAAAATAACAAATATAATTATTAATATTATTTTACAAAAATAGAAAAATGGGAAGCATTGGTTTAAAGATTCTTTGGCCAGAGAGTTTTAGACGATTTTTAAAACATAGGTTCACATAACATAAACAACATCTCCTAAAAAAAACATAAACGGCGTGTATTTTGAGAATTCAAGTGTATTTGGTTGATCTCACATCGACTATAAGAGGTGACTTAAATACTTAAGGTGTGTTTGATTCGCTAACACACCTTAAGGGTTTGGAGCCAAAAGGAGGAGGAGGGGAGTTTTGGAGGAATTCTTGATGTAGGTCCCACATGGAGACTACATTAAAATGTATATATAAATATATAACCACTGAAAATAACAAATATAATTATTAATATTATTTTACAAAAATAGAAAAATGGGAAGCATTGGTTTAAAGATTCTTTGGCCAGAGAGTTTTAGACGATTTTTAAAACATAGGTTCACATAACATAAACAACATCTCCTAAAAAAAACATAAACGGCGTGTATTTTGAGAATTCAAGTGTGACTGGTTAGTCTCACATCGACTATAAGAGGTGACTTAAATACTTAAGGTGTGTTTGATTCGCTAACACACCTTAAGGGTTTGGAGCCAAAAGGGAGGGGAGGGGGAGTTTTGGAGGGAATTCTTGATGTAGGTCCCACATGGAGACTACATTAAAATGTATATATAAATATATAACCACTGAAAATAATAAATATAATTATTAATATTATTTTACAAAAATAGAAAAATGGGAAGCATTGGTTTAAAGATTCTTTGGCCAGAGAGTTTTAGACGATTTTTAAAACATAGGTTCACATAACATAAACAACATCTCCTAAAAAAAACATAAACGGCGTGTATTTTGAGAATTCAAGTGTGACTGGTTAGTCTCACATCGACTATAAGAGGTGACTTAAATACTTAAGGTGTGTTTGATTCGCTAACACACCTTAAGGGTTTGGAGCCAAAAGGAGGAGGAGGGAGTTTTGGAGGAATTCTTGATGTAGGTCCCACATGGAGACTACATTAAAATGTATATATAAATATATAACCACTGAAAATAATAAATATAATTATTAATATTATTTTACAAAAATAGAAAAATGGGAAGCATTGGTTTAAAGATTCTTTGGCCAGAGAGTTTTAGACGATTTTTAAAACATAGGTTCACATAACATAAACAACATCTCCTAAAAAAAACATAAACGGCGTGTATTTTGAGAATTCAAGTGTGAGTGGTTAGTCTCACATCGACTATAAGAGGTGACTTAAATACTTAAGGTGTGTTTGATTATTAGTGCAAGGATTTGGGTGAATAACTCCAGTTGTACCCGGTTTGATTTGAAAATTGTTCACAGTACTGGACAGAAATGATGACAAGGGACTAGACAAAGACCCAAATTCCAATACCTCACAAAACCACAGTACAACTTGTTGATCACTCAAAAAAATAGTAAAATATTATTTTTAATTCCTATTCAATATTTTTTTTCTCTCATCTATTCTCCCTCCCTCTCTCTCCCTCCCTCCCTCTCTCTCTCTCTATTGCCTATCTATTCTTCTTTATCCTTTTCTCCACCGCTCTGATAAATTCTCATCTCATGACCTATCTCGTTCATCTCTCTTTCTCTCCCCACTCACTACCTCTCATCTCTCTTGTATCATCTCATGACCTCTCTCCCACATCTCTCTCTCTCTCTCTCTTTCCTTCTCTCTCTCTCTTTCATATTCTCCATCGTACGTTTTTCTTTATATTTTTTTAATTACATTATAATATATGTCATATAAAATCATTATAAACATTAAAATGAGAATTATAGTAAAATTTACATTTTTGTGCTTGTGCTGTTCATTGTTTACCAAACAATGTACTGGACAAAAGTTTATCCAGTGTTGTCATGTCCAGTCCAGTACTGTCCTGTTTGCAAATCAAACGGACTCTTAATACCTTAAGGTTTTGAAGGAAATGTAGTGTTCAAATCTCTTAATGGTCCAATTCGTTTACTCATTGTTTGCTCTCAGTGCTCCCCAGACTGCCAACAATATAAGAGTGGCTCACCCTAAGCAAGAGATGCATTGCTTTGAATTTTCCCTGGCTAGATAGTTAAACAGAAAGTGGCATTCACTAAGAAATAAGAATAGTAATTCTAGGCCCTACAGTTATCGTTATCTCCTATCTCCTAATCCTATGAAAGATAAGTCACTTTGTACGAACCGATAACCCAAACCACATCCATGGTCTATTTTACCTTTAACTTTACTCCCATCAAGGCAAGTAGGGGTGGACAACATCCAACAACCCGACCGAAACCGTACTACCCGAGGTGATTTTTTTCAAATCGGACAAGACAGATCGGATTTCGGTTACCCGAATGTTGAAAAACGGTTGCTCTTGGACATACATGGGCGGATTCGGTACTGGAACCCACAACCATCACTACCCGAATCCGACCGACTTGTCACACACTGCACTGCCCAATCGTCACTGCCACTGCAACAAGACTGCTCACTGCGACAAGACTGCCCAACAGTTGCTTTTATCTGATTTTTTATCTGTCAACTCACTTTTAAATACCACACATATCCATTCCTACTTTTCTAACTTTATTTTTCCTCTCTCCAACTCTACATCTACACGAAACCCAAGCTCACATTATTTTATTTATTAATAATTCATGAAGGAGAGAGAATTTATCAAAACTTTTCATTTCCAACTATTCTCTTTCTTCAACCTCCGAAAAGAACTAACAGGTAACTCCGATTTGCAGAACTACCTCCAAAGTCACCACCACCTATTTGGGTTTTTTCTTCTTTCTTCCATTCCTGTTAACCCGCAAGCCACCACCCGCCACCCGACAAACTGCCACCCGTCAAATCCGATGGCCAAAACGGACAGAGATGGGCCTCATCTTTTCAACCGCGGGTTGTGACGGATTTGGGTTTTATGAACCGAAACCGACCATTACCGGTCGGTGTCCACCCCTAAAGGCAAGTTTATCCACATCCAAATTAAAAAGATTCACTAGGAAATCTATGTAATATGTTTAAAGAATGTTACTTAATTAGGCTTAAATTGTTGTCCAGTTAATGAATCCATGCATGCACATGATCGAACGATCACAAGCAAAGAAACAATCAAATATATGTTTACATGAATGGGAGCTAAACTTTTATGGAGTGAATGATGTGGCAGATAAAGCTGATTCAGAAGCTTTCCTTGAGGTTGAGTGAGTTTTTCAGAATTAATGTCAGTGAGTCAACACATTTGGATTAATTAACCTTCAAATGGACTCAACAACCAATAGGTTCACCAAAAATCTCCTTTAATACGTATTGTTATTGCAACATTAGAAAAGATAAAAATAAAATGCAATGGAACACATGCTACTAACTTTTTCCAGTATTTAAAGACTCTCAAGTGTATCATGTTAGTATGAGTGTGACTTATTTATTGAAAATGTAATGAAGTGTTTTTGTGGGACACATTTTATAAATTATTTGAAGGTGTTGAGATGGAGGAATTAATTACTTATTAAGTACTAATACTAAAAAAGTATAAAAGGGTGATGTGTGCATATGAGATGCAGATAAACACTCATGAGAGGAGTTCTCTATAGGAGAAGGTCTAAAAGAATCTCTGTAACCAATAGGTACTTTACCCATTAAGAAGTGGTACCAAATAGATACCTCATTGAAGAAAATATTAAAATGGGTACTTATTAGGTATGTACCTCTACAAGTACTCTCTCTCATCTTAATAGAGTTTGTGCGCTAACTTTTACTATTAAAAAACAATGTGTAGTTATTACCAGTTTCTCAATTACTACAAATTTTTATGGGGAGGTGGGTGGGGATAGCTGGGTACCCAAATGTAACCAAACACGGTTGACCCAGTTGCATAAGCTACACTGGGACACAGGGGGTTGACTTGGTGCTCCCAAGTTCGATTCCAGCTGTGACAAACTCAGTGTTGATCAGTGCAAAATTTTCTCCTAAATACAAAGAGATATTAATCTTCGTTGAAAGCGTTGAGATACTCATAGTGTTGGGTCTTGAGGGGAGCTTGAGGGATCATCCACATTTGGCCAAGAGCAATCACACAAGTGAGTTGGACACCCTAAACACAGGGGGTTGACCTGATGCTCTCATGTTCGATTCTCGCAGTGACAAACTCAATGTTGGCCAGTGCAAAATTTGCTCCTAAGTACAAACAGAGATTAGTCTTCGTTGAAAGCATTGAGATACTCCATAGTGTTGGGTCATGAGGGGAGCTCGGAGGATCATTTACATTTGGCCAAGAGCAACCACACAAGTGAGTTGGACATCGTGGGACACGGGGAGTTGACTGATGCTCTCGAGTTCGATTCATTTGTGACAAACTCGGGTTGGCCAATGCAAAATTTTCTCCTCGGTACAAACGGGGGGATATATTAAATACCCAAATGTAACCAACACCGGCATTGCCTAGTGGCATAAGCTACACTGGCACACAAGTGGTTAACCTGGTGCTCCAAGGTTTGATTCCCGCAATGACAAACTCAGTTTTGGCTAATGTGAAATTTGCTCTGAATTACAAGTAGAGATTAGTCTTTCATTGGGACACTCCGTGTGTAGCCGACAATTGTTGCAATTGTCTGAAACAAACAAAGGTACCTAAAAGAAGGAGTTGGATTTGAGCTTTTGTGGATGTTCTAAACACCTATATTTTGTAGCTAACACCCTATCCGAAAGTTAATTTATGTACGTGTAGTTTTGGTATTTCAAAAATTTATTTTCTGATTGTTTTACATGGGCTGGAATTCAATTTTCTGAAACCTACTAGGAGCTACATAAATTTTGGACTGTTACTCTTTCTTATCCTCTCTTATTATTCAGTTGGAAAATCGGGGGCTGGGGTGATGAGTGTGATGTTTGAATGGTGAACTCAGGAACAAAATATTGGACCCTTTCAAGCTCATTAAATCATCCAGTAACAGTTAATCAGTATCTGCTTTTGAGTTCTTTAAGGATATCGAGTCATTGATTCACTCCCCTGTGCTTTTTGTAATCTAGTACCATAAAACTCTTGCCAATACATGATTTCAGACAGAAATCAAACCACTAACATTACATGTAAAATCTGCCTAAACTCATTAAACCACTTCCAATGTGACTAACTAATACTCCTCCTTATGGTCTCATTTATAAGCAAAAAATGCACTTTCTAAATTCAACGAATAACAGATATATCTAGTATATATTATAGACCAGATACCTCAGTTATAGATCAGATTCATGTCTCGGTGTGTAGAGGAATGAAGTAAATATGCAAAAACACATTACACAAACACAAGCACACATAAATACAGAGTCAGAAAGTGAGGTACATATTCATTTTTTATTCAAAAAAGGCTTGCTTACACTGAGTTCCAAAAATACAGGATAACCCAGCTTTTATTACAGATAAGGAGGGATATACAGGCAATGGGTGGCAAAATACAACATAAGGAGGGAATTAGAAAGGCAACATTGCAGGTAGCAAACCTTGTTGCAGGCAGATTTTACAATTATTTGTGAACTTAAACATGATATAAGCAGTTACTTTCAGTACAGAGGACAAACCATGGAGTGGAGTCCATTGCAGCTGCTAATGATGTAAGCATTTGCTTGAAAATTGCCTCAGGACACCCACTCGACCATTGGCGACATAGTATTTCATCTACTCTGCCATAGCTTTATCAGTAAGATTCAGGTTACATTTAGTTACAAATCAAAAGCCACTCATGCTGTACGGAACAAGTTTTGTCAGGGTGCAAAATAACAACCGAACTTGGTAGAATTACATGTGACTGGGATAACTGGCCGAATCAGCTTGTTCGAATGCATGTACCCTAAGTCGCCTTGTTAGGTGAGCATAAACTGAGTATATGACAACAAACTATCTAATGGTCAACATGAGAGGTAGGGCATGGGCTTTAATTTTACAGTTTCAAAATGCCTAAGTAACATTTTTAGAGCTTCTCCGCGTCACAGGTAGTTCAAGAAGAACAAAGAAGTAGCACCGTTCTGCCTCCCTGACATATTGGACTTCGCCATTCATTAATTTTAGAATCTTTCTGCTCATGCTTAGCCCTAAGCCTTCTTGAGTCCCCCACCTACTGTTGTGGAACATGTCTTGAATCAATTCAGGAGGAAGACCTTCACCGGGACATACCATCCTTCACAAAAAAATAGAAGATTAAAACATAATCCCTCAAAAAGTATCCACATGAAAATAATAAAAGCCATGAAATGACTTGAAGAGCGTGCTATGATACCTAAACTCCGCATGCAGAAGAGTCAGTCCATCTGAAATTTGTTTTATTCTTGGACATACATGAATCTCTACCCAGCCATCTGGAGTTGGTGCATAGCGCACCATATTCAATAAGAAATCAGCCAAGACTTGTTGAATCCTCAATTGATCACCATAAACAGCCAATGTCTTTATTTCTTCAGGAATATCACGAATCAACTGTAGATTTCTTTCTCTTAGTAATAACATTACTTGGCTAACAACTGCATTTATGACATTCCCAAGCAAGAATTCCCCCTTTTCAAGCTCCAGAGACCTAACTCCAAAAGAAAATAAGACATGAAGTTTGCTTCCTCTAAAGAAAAGCGATGAAGTTTATAGGATGACAATAAAGCAAGTATACACATTGAAGCTAACTAACCCATCAGCAAAGCATGGTATACAGGAAAGTAATTGGTATTTGATATTCACAAGATGCATACAGTCTACATATCCTAGCAGGAAGGTATTATTATGTATGTTGCATGACTGACAAGTCCTTTGTCTGACTTGGCCTATTTCAAGAGCATCACAGAAGACAAGTCAAATTGATTCCCATCATGGTCAATAGGTAAAACAAGGACCTTTGATAACTATGGATAATCAGGATATTGCTGTTTGTCCTCGGATCAAGGTAAAACATCAAAAAAGTTTATGACATTGACACACAAAGCCAATCAGAGAAAGAGGTTCTAAAAGGGACTACCTTGGGTTGGCTACGTTAAGTTAGTTTTCACACTTTGGGAGGAGAAGGGAACAATAGCATAACAATGAAAGAATGCTTGCAAAAAAAACTGTCACTTTTGGTGTCAGATTTTTTGACCAAAATACCCTTAGTGTAAGTAAAATTTTCTAATAGACATAACCACCCACTAACACACCAATACATCAACACATGAAATTCCCCGCTAGTGAAAAATAAAGAAAGCTAAAAATAAAATAATTAGATAGTTAATAATATTCTAGCATTCATGATTAGATTTTCCCATTGTTATGATCCACAAAACTGTTCTAAAAATTGGTAGATTTGGATATGTTATATAATAGGGGATACCAACATGCTATACTTAGTTTCTAGAGAACTTAAGGGCCTACTTGATTTCAGAAAAACATTTTCTGTTGTCACTTTTAATGATAATCATGCCATGTTTATTTTCATTTATTTCGTATTTTCAAATATTTGTACAGTTAAAAGAATACAAAATTGTTTTCACTGATTCCTAGATTCTTATATAGATCTTTGAAAACAAAAAACAGAATGAAAACCAGGCAACATTTGTGTAACAGAAATTATAAACAGAAAATAGAAATTGAAAACATTTCTCAAACCAAATAGGTCCTATGGTATTCTTCCACTGGTCCATCATTATCAGATAAAAAATAACTCTCACGTTCTTTTCTTGAGCCCCAACCAGTTGGTGTTAACTAGTAGTATCAGGAGGACTATCTTATTATATGGAAAAAATAGCGAACTTAACAATTGTAGCAGGTTTATATTTTTAGGACTACAAGAGAAGTTAATTTGACATATGCTGACTGGCAAGCACAAATTCATCACACATTTAGCAAAACAGCATGCCTTCATGAATCATATACAAGAAAGCCTAATGACCTTTAGCACAACTAAGCAAAGGCCAAAGAATAGCTTTTAATATTGCAACACCCCTCACATGAAAGGTAGAAGACCTGAAATGTGTAAGGATATCAAACTAACTAATCAACGTTATTTAGTATTGAACCAACCACAACTTACACATTTTTGTTATTGAACTGTCAGGCAACAGGATTGACCCCGATAACAACTTGGTAGACTAATCCCGTGTTAAAGTACCATTTGTTTTAAAACTGTAGTATTACAATTCAATTCGATATAGTT
The DNA here is from genome assembly GCA_020916435.1 of Oxytropis ochrocephala. NCBI lineage: Eukaryota > Viridiplantae > Streptophyta > Magnoliopsida > Fabales > Fabaceae > Oxytropis > Oxytropis ochrocephala. Next base: position 20,417,567 of record CM037093.1, read on the forward strand.
TTGAATTGTCGGTCTGTAATTCCAACCTTCAAGCCTAGAAGGCTTTTGCATGAGATGTTGGATATCTTATAACCAAATTTTACAACTCTAAAATTATCTGCATGGACAACCAAAAAAAGTTTAAATGATTGCTTAGAAAACTCACCCATCCTCAATGCTTTCCAGATTAATGTCCCGTATTATCTTTAACATTTGCTTCTCACAAGCAGCACTAGTCTCCAGGAACTGCTTTTGTTCATCAGTCAGGCCCGTAGCTTCCAAAAGAGAGTTCGTAAAGCGTATGCCACTCAAGGGATTTTTTACTTCTTGACAAATATAAGCTAACTCTTTCATCCTAGCAAAGCAAGTCTTTTCCTGTTGTCTCTGGACCGTTAGAGCCTGTTGAAGTTCAGGACTCACAATTTGCACAAAGCAAAAAGCGCCAATGATCTGACCTTCCATGTTAACCCTCTTATTTGCAGTCAAGAAAGTTTGCACATACTTTCCATGCCGGTCAAGAAATGAAAAAGGGAATTTGTCTGTATCGGTTCCGCCAAGTGCATTGTGCAAGACAATCATGAACTTTGTCATTGCATCTGAACCCTTCAACTGACAGCAACTACCAAAAACCTCTCCCACCAACAATTTTCCAATGACGTCGGCTCGTCCCCAACCAGTGAGCTTCTCCATGGCACTGTTCCACTCTAAGCAACATGTGTTATCATCCGATGCAAAAATTGGAGGGATCAAAGGATTTGGACTATGTACAATAGCCTTGTAGTCACCTTGTATGTTGATGAATTTGTCCATTACAAGTTTTTGACCAGTAACATCCTGACCAACAAAGCACACTCCAACTATATTATTTGTATAATCCTTGCTGGAGCAAGCATTCACCACTACAAACACTGCTTTATTTTGATGCCCAGGGCCAAACGTCCTCATTTTTATTTCAACATTCTTATCTTCATCACCTGTACTAATTAAATTCAAATTATGACATTGTACAACCAATTATCAATATCTTATTTTTACTAAAGCCAAACTAGATATTCTACAGCAGTAGCTAGCAGTTTACTTCAAAGCTGAATGACATACAATATGCTTGATTGAGAATAGGTGGAAAGTAGGAAAATGCCATAGATGGAGGAAAGTGAAAGCGGTTTTCAATTTAAGGTCCAAAATCCTAAGAGAAAATATCATTTAGTTTCCAACATCTCATACTTTTGTTATTCCAAACAAGTGTAAGGCAATTTACATTCCCAATTTTCATACTAAAGCATTTCACTGTTACGCAGTTGAAATAGATGCCCAAATTGCAGCCAGTATTAAATTACCAATGACTCAACTATTAATAGCATGATTGTGCATCCATTAATTTGTGCTTGGGAATTTGGAGAAACTAGGCATTCATCTTACGAAAAAATATTACCTTCCAGTCATTACAGTTGAAGTATTCTGTACACCTAAATTTTTCATCAACATGTTTACAGCAAATTATCGGCAAGGACTTCGGTAAAGAAAAAATGGTGAATGCTCTTCTGAAAGTTTGGTTGGAGATATCCTACCTAATAAACTCAATGAATTGGTGAGCAACCAGAGTTTTAGAAATAATACCTTTTAAAGCATGAGATAGAAGCTCGTCCACAGATTCTTGAGATTCCTGATACACAAGATCATGCACCAAAGACTTCCCCATAGCCTCCTCTACTGGAAGTCCCGTCAATTCTGAAACCTTCCCATTCCACCCATTTATGCGGCCATCAACATCAACAGCAAATATGGGAGCAGTGGCAGTTTCTATCAACCTAACCATTTCTCTAGCCACAGAACTCAGTTCATCTACCCCTTGCAACTCTAGTTCCGCCAAATGGGAATGCACAACAGCCTTAGAATCATTATTCTCAGCCTCCTTAAACGAGTCTCGCAAAATAAGCTGCAAAGAGTGAATTGCATCCATTTCTGCATTCTCCCACGGCAAACTACGGCTCTTCACCACTTCTAGAAAAGCCTTGAAGGAAGAACGAGGATGCATTCTCTGCCCATCATCCTTATCCTCCGGGTGATGCTTAGCACCACCCCATTTAATCTCCTTCGCCGTATGAGACCTGAACCAGAAAAGAAAATCCTTTTCTGTAATATACGCAACAGCCATTCCACAAACCGCATCCCCAAGAGAAGCAGCCCCAGGATAGCCAGCATCGCCCAAGCTATCAGTACTCAAACCCGTCGAATCACCATGAAAGGCCAACAACCACTCTATAATATCCCTTATCTGAGACTCAGTCGGTGTAACACCTAAAGGGTAATAATTCCCTCGATAGAATAGAGCAGCCCCATCACACTTAACCAAGTCCATAATACTAGGACTCTGAGTAACAATCCCAGTAGGAGAATCCCTAAGCAACATATCACACAACAGAGTCTGCGTCCTCAAAACCCTCTTCTCCAACGCCTGTGCCGCCAACTGAAGCTCCATATTCAACTGAAGTCCAAAAGCCTGCATAAGAAACTCACAAGCATACCTAAGAGGGAAAGGAATACACCTAGAAGAAGTGTGATGACAAACAACAAGACCCCACAACCTCATTGAACTCCTACCAGTACCACCAATACCAACACCTTCATCATTTCCATTAATTATAACAGCCATAACTAAAGAAGCAATAGAGCCCATATTAGCCATGTACTGAGCATGGCAACCATGAGGAGCACGAAGTGTTGAACCAACCAAACAAAGAGGCTGAACAAGAGCCTCATCCTGAAAAACCCCAACAGGAGAAGCATGACAATCAACAATCATTCTAACCCTATTCTGTTTAAACAAAAACCTAGAAGCTTGAGGAATATCAGTAGCAGGATAATGCAAACCAATATAAGGTTCCAAATCAGCTCTCTTACTCTCAGCAACAACTTCACCATGTTCATCTTCATGAAACTTGTAAACCATAACCCTATCATAACCAGTCAATTCCCTAACACTCTCAACCACAGCATCACATAAAAGCTTCACATCACCGCCAGGAAGTGCCTGAAGCTGAGAAATCGCACGAACAGCAAGCTTCTGAGACTGAACAGCACCAGCGATAGAAACGGCAGGATCCTCAGATCGAGCAGGTTCCAAATCAATAACAACACCGACATCAACACGGTGAAGTATACCATAAAAAGGTTTTCCGGTAGAACGAGAATGGATCCAAATAGGGTTCATAAGACTAATTTCACGAGCAGCAAAAGCCTTCTCAAGAAGAATCGCACTAGAATGAGTAAAAAGCGAACGAACATCAGTACCAAAAGTTAACAAACCAGAAGAAGAAGAATCATCATCAAGAGAAGGAACCGATTGAGGAGCAATTCCAAGCATATCACGAGCGTTTTCAGAGTAACCGAGAATACGAAAAGAAGGTTCATCAACGGCAATCATTGAACCAAACGGTTGAATAAAACCACCGCGTTGAATCTTAGCAAGGTAAGCGGTTATTTGTTGTTCAGGAACGGATTCCGCCGTGATTCTAACGGATTGTGTAGTGTAATCGAAGGAATCGCCGGATTGTTCGAAAACGGCGTGAAGTCTTGCGTCTTCAGTGTATTGTGCTATGGCTTTTCTCATCGTAACTGATTCTCCTCCTCCTCCTCCTCCTCCAGTTCCTCCTACTTGTTTTTTCTTTTCTTGTTCTAGTAATTTTGTTGTTGAAGTTTGAAATTGTTGTTGGTGTGATAGTGAGGTTGATGCATTTACTTCTCCTCCTCCTCTACTGGCTGAGGCCATTTTGTGTGTGGTTAATGTGAAATATTGGATGAGAGAAGAGAGAAGGGTAAAGGAGTGTTGTGTTGTTGTGAGTGTGACACTAGAAGAAGAAGCAGACTTGTTTGGCGTCTTGCTTGCCCGCGATTGCTCGACTCATTCCGTCCAATTACGGCGCCAAACCATCTCTTTAATTAGCAATTATTAACGTCACTCTCTTTTATAAGCAAAAATTAGTCAACATATCTGATTCATATGTTGACCAATATTCGCTTATACTAAAAGGACGGGAGGGAGTTACCTCGGTCACATATTATAATTTATATTAGAGTTTAATTTATATACACAATAGTTGTATGAGCATTTTACACTATCTACCAATTAAAGGTTGACACATCACCAAAAATAAATTGGTCAATTGGTAACCACCAATTAGTCAATTGGTAACCAATCACTCATTGAATTGTGATTGGTGGTGGTTGTAAAACCTGATACACAATATGGGTATATAAATTAAACTATTTATATTATATATATGTGACTTTGAATCATTTCACATAAATTAAGAAAAATAGTTAATTTTGTATGGAAAACAGAAATTGTGAGTTAGTTTACCAAATTATCTTTCTAATAACATTAGAAAGATAATTAGTAGAATAATGAAGGGTATAACTAGAAAATAAAAATTAATGTTTTATTGCTATTCTAAAAATTCATGTATTATGACAAATTTTTTAATTTAAAAGTTATATAATGGGACGGAGGAATAATAGGGAGATTAATTAATTTTTTATAATATGCTATTTTATTCTTTTAATTTTAATTTTAAAAGTGAATTGTCATAATAGTCTTTAGAGGCTCTTTGTTATAGTTTTAAAAAAACACTTTTTTATAAAAGTGATTAATTTTAGAAGTTTTTTTATGAGACTAGGCATTCAGTCAAACGCAGATGACTAATCCCTCATTAAATTGGAGGCACCACAAAAAGGGTGAGGCAATTTGGTCAGGATATTTAAAGTTCTTTCCATACTCAAGCGATGATCGAAACCCTCAACCCTTGGTTAAGGAGGAGATTAATTTTAGAAGTTTGTCATTGGTTTGTTAGAGCTTTTAAAAATGAGAAACTAAAAATTACTTTAAAAATAATCTAATTTGAGTAGCTTCACATAAAAATTACTTTTATAGAATAATTTATTTTTCAAAAAAAAATGATATTCAGTATGTTACACAAACACAAAACAACTTCTACTTTTCTCAAAAATCTCTAAACTATTTAACAACAAAGAGTCAATTTGTCACAACTTTTTTTTTTGGGAAATAATCACTTTTTATATAAAAAAATAGAGCCCGTTTATTACGGCTTATTTTTTAAAAACATCACTTTTTAACAAATAATAATAATCACTTATGACGACATATTGTCTGTTTGTTACAGATTCTTAAAAAAATGAGAACTGAAAATAATCTAAAAATTGCTTCATATGAGAAGCTGTTTTGAGTAGATTATCATAAAAATCAGTTTTTTAAGAATGATTTTTTTTTAAAAATAAGTATTTTTAGTATGTTACACAAACACAAAACAACTTCTCATTTTCTTAAAAATCTCTAAAAACCAATCTCTAATTTTTTAACAATAAAATCACTTGTTTTTTAATCCATGACAAACGGACCATAATCTATTTTGAAAGTTTTTGATGTGTTTGTTACCGCTTTTTAGGAGAATGAAAATCTAAACAAAATCTAAAAAATACTTTAAATGAAAATTTGTTTTGAGTAACTTCTCATCAAAATCATTTTTTTTAAATGATTTTCATTATGTTACACAACCTCAAAACAACTTCTCATTTCTTAAGAATCTCTAAAAGCTAATTATCTCTAAAATCATTTAACAATGAAATTACTTTTTTTATCCATAACAAATGGGTCCAAAATCACTTAACTTTTAATCCATAACAAATGGGTCCTTAATTTCACTACAAAAAAAGACAGTATTAGCGAGGGAAATTAGCGAGGGAATCTAGGTGGGTCGCTAAAAATCAATTACCGAGGGAATTAGCGACCAGACGGGCCGTCGCTAATGATACGCTATTTATTTTTAAAAAAAAAATTCCTCGCTAAAAGGGTAATTCCTCGCTAAATTCAAAGACAACAGTAACACACAATGGTGATTTTAAATTCCCTCGCTAAATTTAACTATTCCCTCGCTAAATGTACAGTTTCTGCACACTCTGACACTCTTTGACTGATGGTACAGTTCCCTCGCTAACTGCACAATTCCCTCGCTAAATGATTCCTCGCTAAATGCACAATTCCCTCGCTAAATGTACGGTTTACGCACACTCGACACTCTTTGATGATGGTACAGTTCCTCGCTAAGCGCACAATTCCCTCGCTAAATGATTCCTCGCTAAATCCTCGCTAATTTCAACATTGTGATCAGTGTGAAAACTTTAAGATGTACCTCTACCGTTGATTATTTTGATAAAAGATAATACTAACCGTTGGATAAATCATATCACACCTTTATCTCCTTATTTACATCACTCCAACCATACTCCTTCATCAAAAACTCTCTTTTCATTTTACATCTTCAAACCCCATTTCCCCTCCTTCATCAAAAGCATCTCTCTCCACCCTCTCTCTCTTCACCACCACCACCTCCTCTCATCCTCACTCCTAGCTTCCTTCTCTCTACCCTAATTCACCCTTCACCACCACCACCACCACCACACAACCACCGCCACTAGAGCTCCTCTCCTCTTCCTCTCTCTCTCTCTCTTATGACTTCCCCTTTCCCTCTTCTTTTCGCCACCTTCTTCCACCACACAACCACCACCACCACCACCACCCACGACACCACCACCACCACCACCACCCACGACACCACCACCACCACCACCTATGAATTTCTTTTCTGTTTCCCTCTTCTTCTCTCCACCTTCCACCTGACCACAAAAAAAAATTCATTGTTGACAAAAAAATATAATTTTCATTTTAATAATATGCTTGAAAAATAATATAATAATAAATATATATAAAAAAAACAAGTTATTCAAAAATTAATTTTCATTGTTGACCAAAAAAAAAAATTCCCTTGCTAATTCCCTCGCTAATTTCCCTCGCTAATTCCCTCGCTAATTCGCTCGCTAATTTCCCTCGCTAATTCCCTCGCTAATTTCCCTCGCTAATTCCCTCGCTAAATTTAGCGAGGAGCATTTTAGCGAGGGATTTGGATCCTCGCTAATTCCCTCGCTAAAGTACATTAGCGAGGAAATTTTGTGTTTTAGCGAGGAATCATGCGTCGCTAAATCACGTTTTTTTTTTTTGTAGTGTTTTGAAATTTCTAATTTTAACAATATCATTAAATAGATGTATAAATTGAATTTTTTATCACATTAGTTCTTTTCACTGATATAATTGATCAACTAAAAGGATTAATTAAAAAGGACTAATGTGATTTTTTAGTAAAATTTAATAAATTTATATCTGTTGTGAATAATATGATAATGGATGTCCACTCCTATTAGACTTCCACTTTCCTTTATGTAATGGGTTGTTAGTGGAACTTTAAGATTGATCTTTCACTTACATTTTCTCACCCTATAAATAGGGTTCACTCCTATGTATGGATACACTTGTAATGAGAAATACAAAGACTCCCAACTTATATTCTTCTCTCATTATCTTCTTCTATTTGCATATTTCTTCTTCATCTCTAATCTACTATAATGGTTATATCCTACTCAAGTTTTGGTTATTTTCATAACACGTTATACACGAAGTTCTACCAATCCATGTAAGTATAGTTCATCTATAAACCCATTATATGTATTGATCAATATGATGAAGTCTACATTTGTATCAGTTCTGATTTGCATCTGCTATCTATCATGTTACTTATGCCTAGATTATGATTTAAGAAGATCCTATGCTTAATCGACTTGTGCTTTTAATCGGAACATTGAATTTTTCTACACCGATAGATATTGCCTCTTTGACTATTTACACAAACATTTGTGATGGTTTTAACATGCCTATCTCTAATTGTATATCCAATTCGTGATACTATAACTCACAACCGATCATGCCATACATTTCCATAATATTGATTTTTACTTGTTTCATAATATTGCGGTTATATTATATAGTTACCATTTGTTTTCCTTTTCTTTTTTTAGATAGCACCGATTATAAATAATTTCTAGACACTTAATGTTTATCTTCATGATTAGCTACTTTGACCATCCGGCTTCATCCATAGTACAAGTTCACATTCTATGACATAAGATTTGATAGATCACAAAATTCTGAGTTGTTTGACCATCCGGCTTCATCCACAGTACAAGCTTACATTCGATGAATAAGATTTGCTAGATCACAAAGTTCTGAGTTGGTACTTGATCGTTTTTTTTTTGTGTGTGTTGTTAAGTTTATACTTTGTATTGTAAATGTAAAAGAGAATAAACAGAATCTTTGCTAGTTGTTTCTATGTATCATTGTTTATGATATAGTTCCTAAAGAACTTAGAAATTTAATATTCAAGCATCCTTGAAGGATTGCTCTTAGTATGATTTTTCATGATTGTCATTGAACAAGTTTTATGGTATAGTTCTTGAAGAACTAATAAATTGGTGGTAATCCAATATCCTTGTAGGATTGAACAAATAATTGTTTTCTTTATCAATGTCGAGAAAGAATAACTTAATATTCAAGCGTCCCCGCAGGATTGCTCAAGTATGATGTATTCGTCAATGTTTAGATTTTGTGGTATAGTTCTTAAAGAACAATGGATTAAAGAGTATATTTTTCATTGATTATCGTATATATGATAGATTTTTGATCGAGTTCCCGAAGAACTTGACTTTTACAGAATGATTACGTTCTATAAGATCTATTTGATCTAGTATGTGATGAAGCAAAGGAAATCAAGAGAAATGACATATAATTTGTCTCAAATATTCTCATGAATTAGCAAAATCAGAAAATATTTTCAAATAAAATATAATGAATCAAAGTTATGTGATATAGTGATTGTAAAGAATACTAAAAGAAAAAACACTCAATGAATTGAAGTTCATTCCCAGAAGTGAATGACTCACATTATAATTTTGGTGCAAGAAAAGTTGTGGTGATGACCAATCATGTAATAAATGTTATCATTATCCTATTTAACTGTCATTGATATCATCTGTGATTGTGACATTTTTATTCCTAATAGTGGTGTAGCATCTTATGGAAAAAATGTAATTTTTTTTCTTCTTTCTTCGCTTGGAATTCCCAAACAAAAAAATGTTTGCATGAAAAAAAAGGGAATAAGAATAATTGATTGTATGACTAGATCCTAAAGAACTAGACGTTTTTATGTTCAAAAGAATTTGTATATCTACTGAGAGAGACTTCCTATGCTCTTTTTTTTCCTTATTTTGAGTAGCAAATATAATTTTCTACTAATATTTTGTTCTTCGAAAAATTATATTTTATGTAGTTGCTAAAGTTTGATCTTTGTAGGCATATAATATTGTAGAGACTTAATTTTCTCATACCCATATTTTATCATATTTATTTTATTTTAGGATAGAATGAGTATTGACACTAGCATCTATAATAGAGAAATGTGTTTCGCTGATAGTGGAACTACCCATATTATTTTAAAGGGAAAAAAAAATTCTCCTATTTAGTGAAGCGAGAAACCGAAGTTAGTACTATATCTAGCTCTTCAAAAATAATTGAAGGCTCCGGAAGAGCTATACTGTTATTCGGGGAACAAATTTGCACATTGACAATGCATTATATTTCCCGAAGTCTCGTAGAAGTTTATTAAGTTTCAAAGATATTCATATAAATAGAATCCATATTGAAACAAGAGATGAATGAGATATTGAATATTTTTATATAACGAGACATATTTTGATAAAATAAGTGTAGTGGAAAAATTGTCTATTTGTTTCCTTTAATTTGTACAACACTTATATATGTGCAATTGAAGCACATGTTATTGTAAACCAGAAGTTTACATATCATAATAATTTAGTTGTTGGCAAGATCGGGTTTGGGCCATCCAGGAGTATATTATGATGCGAATAATAAATTTCTATGTGAACTTGTATTGAAGAACCAGTAGTTTCTTCAATCTACTAATTCTTGTGTTCACTAATTCTCAAAGGAAATTGGCAATTTGAGAATAGTAAATCTCTCTTATTTCTAGAAGCGATATAAGGTGATATTTGTAAACAAGCATACTAATCTTGTGGACCATTTAGATATTGGTGGTTTTGGTTGATGCATCAACTAGATGGCCGAATATATATTATATATATTTGTCGTCAACTCACAACCAGGAAGTTTGTGAGATTGTTTTCTCAACTAATTTGAGTAAGAGGTCATTATGTGAATTACCCTAAAAGCATCTCATAAGTGTTGTATGATATTGGACATGACTTAGTATACACTCACTCATAAAATGGTCTTGAAGAACCATTCTTTAGACGCGTCTAAAGTTCATTACATGACCAATCTACTTGGGAACATGCAATTTTACATGTTGTAATATTGATTCGCATCAAGCCAACAAGTTATCACAACTCTTCCCCTTTACATTTGGTTTTGGTCACGAACCTAATATTTCCCATCTTAAATTTTTTGAATGTGCAATGCACTATGATGGGTCCTCAAAGAATTTTGGAAATATATTGGATATAAATCTCCATGTATAATATATTATCTTGAGCCAAGCAATTGGAGACTTGTTTATAGTCGGTTTGATGATTATCATTTGAAGAATTAGATTTCCCAACATTACTGGGGAGAGAATAAGCATTTGTAAAAAGAGATCGGTTGGAATGAATTATCATTATCTCATATTTGATCCTCAAACTAAATAATGTGAACTAGAACTTCAAAAGATAATTCATTTGCAGAGCTTAGCAAATTATCTACCAAATGCATTCATCGATCCAAAATGTGTGACCAAATCATATATATCACCGCTAATGCTCCAATAGAATGGATGTCCCTGTTGGACAATTTAATATTGCAAATGAGTCTCAACCAGCGTCAAGCGTGGTAGACCAAATCGGTTCCAAAGATAAAAATCCTCGAACAACAAAAAGGAGCTAAAAAAATGGTCCAAGCGATGATATAGAAACTCTAAAAGAGTATTTAGACATAATTGACATTACAGTTCCAGAAGAACTGATCAGGTACCTGAAATGTTATGAAATTAAAGAGATCTCAATGAATTATGTCAAGAATGAAATACAATGGAACCGAAATGAAGTCAACGTTGACGATGTTTTTACTAAATATAGCGCTAAATGTGATAAATAGAAGTGAGGATCATGAACCAAAGTCTACTAAAGATTCTAGACAATGTGAATTGGCCAAAATTGAAAGATGAAATTGAAGCAGAATATATGAGAATGGTTAAATTGTGAGATACAAAGCTCAACATGTTTCTCAAGGGTGGATGCGAGTACTTTTCAGTACTTAATTAGCCTTGTAGCACATGAAGAGCTCAATTTTCACAAGTTGAATATTGCTACAACTTATTTGTTGATAGTCATAATTATTTAAAGATCCCGAATGATTTAATATTCCAGTGCACACTTTTTGAATTCTCGAGATGATTACTCAAATTGAATCAGTACCTCCTGAAGAGCTTTCCAAATTATTATTGGAACTCCTGAAGAGCTTCGCAAAATTATAGAAAGAACTCTAAATGAATGACCTCAAATTATATCTGATGGATTTTTGAGGTTGAACCTGTAGTTGACCTCTAGATGGAAAATCATAGAAGGATTCAAGATACAAAGAAATATATTTCTTTTGAAAAATAAAGACTCATTGATCTGCAGAAATTATTTATATTGAGTAAATGAGTTGTGTGGTAAGAATATATGGAATATCTCAGTCCCGAAGACTACAAAAGCATGCATGCAAATTACCAAATGTTATATCCCTTGATATGATAATATTATGTGATAGTTAGTAGGAATAAAGTTCAGCACAAACAGAAATGCATTAGAAGAGAGCGAGGTTTATATTTTATTTTTCACTATTCTAATGAATAAATCATTTTATATATGTTCTCCAAGTTAACCATGCAGAAACAAAGTATTTTTCGATCTAGATCAAGTCAGATCTCAAGCCAGCTGTTATCTTTATGTGGTGACATGAAATATATTATGAAACAATCTATGGTTCTTGCTTCTTCATTTCAAGTTCATGCAAATGCCAATAGTTCAAGGAAGATGACCTGAAGATAATACTCCGCAAAGCTTCATTAAAAGAGGATACATCACAAGTGACAGCGGAATAGATTACTCCATATGTACTCAGGGAGAAACTCCAAATGTTGAAATTCATGTTGTGATGTGACGCTTCATTCAGGGGGAGAAAAGCTGCACTCTTTTTTCCTTTGCCATGGTTTTTTCCCACTGGGTTTTCCTGGAAAGGTTTTTAATGAGGCAGTTCCCATTAACAGAATATTGTACTCTTTTCCTTCACTAGATTTTTATCCCACTGGGTTTTTTCTAGTGAGGTTTTTAATGAGGCATATCCTCGATGGACATCCAAGGGGGAGTGTTATGAATAATATGATAATGGATGTCCACTCCTATTAGACTTCCACTTTCCTTTATGTAATGGGTTGTTAGTGAAACTTTAAGATTGATCTTTCACTTACCTTTTCTCACCCTATAAATAGGGTTCACCCTATGTATGGATACACTTGTAATGAGAAATACAAAGACTCCCAACTTATATTCTTCTCTCATTATCTTCTTCTATTTGCATATTTCTTCTTCATCTCTAATCTACTATAATGGTTATATCCTACTCAAGTTTTGGTTATTTTCATAACAATATCGAAATGTTGAATTGGGATCAATGTGATTTGTAGTAAAATTTAATAAAGTCGGTATTAAAATGTAGAAGTGGGGTTTATTATTTTAGAACTGATGACAATTTAAAATTTTGTTCATTTTTATATGAATGTTTTTTTACAACAATAAAACCATATCATTTCCTTATAAATTAAACTTGCAATACAGTAATTAAAAGAAATTACTCCCTCTGTTCCTAAACTTTGTTTTTTTGTCTCTCTTTTTTCTTCCAAAACGTTAGTACTTTTGAGATACCAATATACATTTTTTTTTTACAAATTGGATATTAATGCTACAAAGAGATACTTTAGTAATTAAGTATTGCAAATTTATGATTTCATAATTTGTGTGAAAGATTTCAAAAGAACCAAAGTTTAAGAACGAATGGAGTACGTGACAAGCATAAAATGTGGTTGCATTAAAGGTGACAGATGAACATGGCAAAAAACATGAAAATGCGGGGTTGAATTAGTGAGTTATATATATATATGTTCATTATCACCAGAAAGCTATATCTTCTCGTTTCTACAATGTAAGAAGGATTTTCACTATTTTCAAAATAAATTACAAACTCAAGAGTAGTGTCACTACTGGCCAATATTGTAGTTTCAAAGATTGAAAGTTGTTTACGAAATTCTTCTAGAAAATGAAAGCTTTAGATATACAATAAATTGCTTTCAAATGAATTAAGAATATTTTTCTTGGTTCAGGTTAGCTTCGGCTTCGGTGTGCTTTGAATATTTACAATATGCAATAATATTATTCTGCTAAAAATGACAAAAACCAACTTACAACACTAATTAATCAAATTTTTTAGACTATATATTAACCAATCTGCTTTTTCACAGTTTTCTAGATCATTGATTAAAAACTTGGTTAATTGGCTACTTGGTTAATAACCTAAAAAACTTGGTTAATTGGTGTTGTAAGTTGGTTTTTGGCTATTTTTATCTGTAATTTTTTTGGCTAAATAACATTGTTGTACAATATGTACAATAGTTATTCCATTGGTATATTGCTTTGTTGAATGGACATAAATGTGTGTGTGTGTGAGTGAGAGAGACTGTGTGTGTGTCAAAGTAGTATCGTTGATACTTAATTCTTGAAATAGTCGTTGTGACCTAGCTTAAGGTATCCTCAGATAAGACAAAATCCATTAATGGCGGGTACTACGCTGACCTTGTATGCACGACTTGAGACGACCCTCGTCCTCATCATAGTAACCCTTGACACTAAATCTCTTAATCTCAAAAATAGGTAAATTTAAAACTTAAAATATATATAACTGAACATCAATGACATATATATAAAAACATAATGTTAAGAGTTTTACAAAATATGTGGCTATACTAAAGCTGGTCAAAACATATATCGAGTTTTACAAAACAAGCTTAAACACAAGAATATAAAACAAAGTCACCAAATAACTAACTAGCTAAACAAAACTCAGGTTCTCTCATTGAGACACCTGACTGCTCTATCATATTGCACTAGCATCCTCGATGCCTTCAGCGTCCTTCGTGGGAGGAAGACTATATCTTTCTTCTAAAAGTGGCTCCTCAACTGGATCTAAGCGATACAACAAATATACAAAAGAAAAATACACAGAGCTAAGATACATGTCCAAGTCAGAAAAATAGGAAGATAAGATCAAGCTCAATTTAAACATGTTATAAGTGTATGAAAATCAAATTATTACTTATCTTTTATCCTTTATTAATATCTTAATTTTCAGACAATATCTACATGATTCTCTGAGAGTCGACATTTCAGCGGCTGCACTCTACAGTGCTTAACTCGGTCTTACGGTCAGCCCATTCGTATGTAGCCCTTTCCGAGCTATCGTCAATCAATTCTAGCTAGTACCTGTTGATTATAAAATCCTTAACTTAATTTATCATCAAACTTTTTTATCTTATTTCTATAATGAAGTAAAGCCATGCATGCTACTCAACTTAATCACGAAGAGCACAAAAGCATTTCATAGAATATAAACCATCAAAGCAATCAATCACAATATCTCAACCAACCAATCAATCACTCAAATAATCAAATAATAATATAGAAGTTTTCTTTGCGTTAACCGGTCATCGACAACCTAAACTTCATTTAACCTTAACTCCGAAGAGTAGTAAAATGATATTTAGGTATCACTGACTATTTAACTCTAGTAGAGCTTGGGTCACTCTGCACATATTTAAATTAAAACTTTACGCTAACCGTCCCGACGAATACGGTATCTTGCCCTGCCTGAAATATAGTACTGAACAAAATACTCGCTCCGGTAACCTTGACACGTGCTCGAAAACTAATGTGGCTACGAATACAATGGTATGATTGGATGAGGCTTTTTAGGAGTTTGGGTGGGTTATAAAAAGAAAATGGTGTATGAAGATATATTATGGCCGAAGGTTTTAGATTTGGGTTCTAATTATTTTCCATGGCTTGCTTTTATACCCAAACCCAACTCCTAGGCTTACCTCATGCCAAACATTGTAATTTTTCTTTCATGGTGGCATTATTCTAAGACTTCAAAGAAGTGAGTAATGAACTTGCTTTTATGTGGCTAATCCCTAGAGTTCCAACGTAGCCAATATAGAAGCATGAGGTGCTAATTCTATCATGAAATTCCTTCATATAGAAGACATGCAATATATGAAATTTAGAAAATTGAATTGTAAATAAAACAATATGGAACCGTTGATTTCCTTTCCCCTATTTCATTATTTACTTCTTTCTAAAAAATAATAAAAGATGCATATAATTAACGCAAAATTACATCAGAGGACTTTTAACTTATTTATTTGTAACAAGTTGATCATCTAAGTTTTTTTTGTAACAAATAAGCCATTTTGTGATTACTCAAAGCTTATGTATTTTGATGTAATGTTTTTTATATATATATATATATATATATATATATATATATATTGTGATTATTCTAGTTTATGTATTTTAACGCAACCAAACATATTTTGGTGTATTTTGATGTAATCAACGATATGACATTTTAATAAAAGGGCCAACAGTGTCAATGTTAAGTAACTTAAAGGGTCTATTTGTTATCAAAAAAACTTAAAGGGTCAACTTGTTACAAATAAATAACTTTAAGGTCATCTGGTGTAATTTTGCCTATAATTAATTATATCCTAATTATGATCTAGTTAAATGAATACACACATAATATAATTTAAGAAAATTAGGGAGTTATATCTAGATCTCTCTCTAAACTCTAAATCACACAATTAAAATAAAATGATTTCTAAAACATATTCAAAAAAAATTATTTATAAAAAGTGGGACGCGCCAAATAGAGCCGTAGTACACGAACCAATTTGAGAAACCTGAACTAGGTTATTCATTGTGGCTTTGACGCTATCTCATTTCTTTACTCTCTTTGTTTCCTCGTACCATGACTTTTTTTGTCTTCATTTGACACTTACTATAGCATTGAGTTATTGAAGACACCAGAAGGAGTCTTCCACTAGATGCACTATATTAAAAACAAATGCACGTTGATTAGAGACAGTCTTCATCTAAAACTGATGTGTTGATGACAAACAAGAGATTCAGAATAAAATAGTGGGTCTAAACAAGGACATATACTCCTTCCGTTCCTATTTACTTGTCGTTTTTTAGTTTTTAATTTACACATATTAATGAGACCGATGAATTTTGTTACTTTTGATACAATTAATTCTCTTTTATCTATAATACTTCTTCCGTCGAGTTACGATGGCAAAATATCTCTTTAATATAGCAAGGGATTAATTGTTTTCTATTGTGTGTAGTTTTGCAGTTTTGGTATTTTCACACCGGTTCTTTTAACAATCGGCATAAAATGACCCTTTTAAATGCTTTAAAAAACTCTCAATAGAGTGGTTTTTACATCGGTTATTAATTAATGACAAACCAACGTTAAAATATTTTTTATCAATAACGTTTCTTTTCAGTTTCCTAGTTCAACAATAATTTTAGAATCAAAAGTACGCAAACAAATTACAAAAAAAAAAAGAACAATGTAAGTAATAAGAACATAGAACTCGATATTAATAAACAAGGTTATTGCCAGAATTCTCATAATATACATTATGTCGGCCTACGATATCAAAGCATCCAATACATAATTATAATGAGAAAAATATATAAGAATTATTTGTATCTTTACAACATGCATATGTTTATTTAAACACATTATATTATATAAATTATAATTATACGTATTGCTATAATTTAGATGCCAATATTATTTTTTGGATATTTAACTACTTGCATTAGAACATCGAAATTAAAAATAATATTGTCAATATAATTCAATTATATGTGTATTTTTAAAATATGATATGTATTATTATTCAATCATATTTTACCATATTATAACTATTATACAATATGATTTACATATTTTTAATCATATTTAAGTATGATATGTATTTGAATCCTATTATTCAATCATTATTTAATTACGTACCATATTGAAAATATTTTACAAAAAAAAATAGGCAATTAAGTTATAGCAATATGTATACTTACAAATTTAAATATAAGCATTATAAATACATGCACTTTTTTTTTTACAATCATAAACTTAATTCATTTCCTTCAGATGATGAGATATAATACAATGTGGGATATAATTGAACACTTTGAATCTAGCTTACTAGTTACGACCTTGATGCCCTTGCTATGCCGTGGGCAACTTGGTTTACCTACCTTGAAACAAATGTTTCCCAACTAATTATTAAGTGTTGAATCTTTACCAATACTTAATCTACAACAACTTTACAATCTAGTTCAATTTCTATATTAACCTTCCACTTGTAGCCATTGGACGCCTTGTAAAGCTATGAACACTTACATATAGACATTCATTAATTTAATATCTATGCGATGTAAAGATACAAATATATAATAATCGACATTTATTCACAAGTCAATCTAAATCTCATTGGTACTTGTGGGTGTTTGCACTCCAACTCTCCAAGCCTCCAAGATCAAAACATTTTAATTTTGGAAGAAGATAATCTAATTTTTTTATTTTTATAGGAACTAAACTGAATCACATATATATTTAGGGGGACGAAACATATATTTAAGTCTTCATTAAAATATTTTGTTTTGTATCAAGTCACATTAGAATGCCAACATCACGATGATCTAAGTAGAACTGGACTCAAATCACTCCTGCAACGACTCAAATTCAAGTTTTGTAAATGGAACACATGTGATTAAGAGGAGAGACTTTAACTATATTTAAGGTGTTCAACCAATTCTCTATAGAAGATTATTTATCAACAAAGTTGAGAAGTACTTCACATCTATAATATAATAAAGTAACAAAAAACAAAATACTTACACACTTCATATACCATTTGGGATCCTTAACTAATTTTCATGTTTCGATTAGGTCATTTATGTTTTGTTTGTATCAAATATGTCATATATATTTTTTTGGTAATGAATAGGTCTCTTATGTTTTTATTGTAACGAGTAGGTCCCTTATGTTTTAAAAAGCATTGCACCGCTACCCTTTTTCAGATTTCGATTAGGTCATTTATGTTTTGTTTGCAACGAACATGTCCCTTATGTTTTAAAAATCACTACAATGTTGCCCTTTTTTAATAGAGTTCAACGGAAAATATCAAAAAATGGCAACGGTACAATGATTTTAAAACATAACTATATAAGGGACATATTCATTACAAACATAATCTCAAAAAAAAAAATTCATTACAAACAAAACATAAGAGACCTAATCGAAAACTGAAAATAAATTAAGAAACCCCATATGGTATTTTTCCTATATTTTAAAACAATACACTTCATCTAAAAACACTTATATCGAATTTTAATATTTCGACTCACTGTGTTCCTAATATTATAATGGGAAATACTTTTGTCAAAAAGATGTGAATTTTGAAGAAAACCATTAAAAGCAACTACACACCTATATATTTTTTTTTATATGTAGACGGAGTGACCACAACCACTAGAAACTCACACACAACTGGGAGGCCTCAAGTTCAAACTCGGTACATGGTATCCAGCCTAACGATTTCGACAATTGTCAGTTTGTATTGTTAATAATCACGCCACATATTCTAAGATGTTTCATCTCTTTCATTTCGCACTAATTAGCATCGTTGTATTATAGTAATTAGGTTGATTTAAGCAAGTAGCAGTAACGACAAGAGGAGAAGATGAACCATGGAATACAAAGCAAATAATGCGATTCGACAAAGTAGTTGAGTCAATTGTTGAAGATAGATGAGATGATAAAAAGTAGCATACTAGTAAAGATTCTACGGACAAAAAACTAAGAGTGGTAGAGAATAATTTTATCGACACTCTTAAAAAAGCAACATTATCGGGTCTAAAGAAATAAGGATAATGATAGAGACATTAATTAATCATACTAAAACATGTTTTAGACCTCAAAATATTTTGTAATTGGTAAATAATACCTCAATTTTTTTATTTAATGGATCCTAAAAAGAGTCTAGGATGTTACATTCCATGCACCTCTTTTAGATTTCTGTCACAAAACATTAACCTAGAGACTATTTTGACCCAAAATTATCATAAGTCTCAATTAACTTATATGTCTGATGGTCGGATTGACAAGTGTCAGGACTTAACACACACACACAAATGGGAAAATCGAGGTTCGACACTGGGGATCGAACCCAACAACCGAATATCCTTAAATAACATTCTTCTGCAATGACGAATCAGCCTCAGACCATGTCATCGGTTTTATAAATGACAATTTTGGATGGTGATGGAGAAGTGAATTAACGTATTCTATTTTAAAATTGTGATATTGACAATGAACGTTTTTGTGCCATAAAACTTAAAAGTTCAAAGCATCTCAACCAATAATTTTAGCCTTTAAGAAATGATTTGTGAGGTGGTTCAGAAAATGACGCTGAATGGGTGGGGCTTTTGTTGTTTGTCCAAAATCATTTGAGCCAAGGAACAAGAACCTGGGTGTCCCGTGAATGTTTTTTGAGCAGAATTTAGCTTTCCATCACACTAGCACAGGGAAATTGATGCAATTGACCATTGGGTTTTGCTTTTCCCACTCCCCTCCTACTCAAAACACATCTCATAAGGGTGTGAAATGACTAAAAGGCCAGCCAAAACGTGTTTTTTTTCCAAGAATTTTCACGTGTTCGAACACGGGGCTTCGAACCCGTTCGAACGATATCGCCCGCGTGAGTTAAAAATTTACTTCACACCCTCTTGTGCGTAGGGGTCACTCGAACCTGTTCGCATAACCTTGTTCAAACACCCTATTTTATTTTGTTCATATGTTGTTAACCGAGGCAACAAACAATGGACCCTCACACCACATTCACCAATTTTATTGTGTTCGCATGCAGTTGTTCGAACAAGGTCGTTCGAACGTGTTAGAACAATGTCGTTCGAACCGTCATTAAACACGTGAACTCAGCGTTTCACACGAGGTTATTTTTGGAATAAAATTTGTTAAGGGGTGTGAAAGAGTAGGAGGGGAAGTGGGGAAAGTAAAAGCCTTGACCATTTGGTGGATTTTGTTTTTTAGTGTTGGACTGGTACAAGAGGGACCCGGATCCCCTGCACTAATAGAATCATGTATTAGCTAACATATACCTATCTGATTTAAGGGTGTTTCTAGGTAGGGGATCAACTAAATCCCTCATTGGTAAATCACTATAATTTATGGTTGTTTTGTACCTTGCTCAGCTCGAGTCGGTCCGAGTCAGTAGTCGGTAGGAGCCTCTGCTTGAAGTCGGGTCCTACAAGTCAACCCCGAATGTGGTACCTGTAAAGCCACTCCCTCAAGTCAGTAAAGTGATAATCTCAGAGTGAGCAGGGAATGAAAATGTACCTTTTCCAGCAGGATGAGATCATATTTATAGGCACTAGGCCAGCCCCTGATCCGTTGGAATATCTGAGTGAATCTTGACCGTCGATGTGTGATAGGCATAGATGAGCTGAATAAATTGCACTAGATTTTGTTGGGCTAATCCATGATCCAAAGCTTGAATTGGGCCTCAGGGCCCAGTCCAGAACAATGGTAACATATGATATAAAACTTATAAATGGTTGAGATTTAGTACTGACAATCACTCTTGTTACGCTAGCACTTAAAGGTACGAAGAACTTTCAACCTTGGGAGGTAGTTAAAATTTGCCATTATGATTTCAAAATTAGACTCTTGTGCACCTGGAAGGAATATGGTATTGCTCTTGATTGTGAAAAGAGTAAGAGCATAGGCAATACAATAACATATCGACTTGCAATACTGTTGTGATTATTTGTATAATGTGTAAGTATCCACAATCGTGATAAAGTAATTAAAAGTAAATATCATTCTCAGATGGATTGAATATGGTTAGTTTCACAAAATCTCAATTTGATCAATCCAGTTAATTAGAAATCAAAGTCTTAGGATATGGTTTAGGCCTAACTCAACCCCACAAAACCAGCTTGTAAAGTGAGGGATGCCTCGCACTTATAAACTCTTTTTCAAATCATATCGCATCCGATGTGAGACTCTTAACATAAAGTAACAACTAGCTCATTATATTGAGATGATGAGAACAGTTTTGAATGGAAATATCAGTAAAAATGGCTAAAAACAATGTGGCAAAAATGAATGAATAATAATAATAGCTAGAGATGCAACTTTCTAATAAATCATCACAAGTAGAACGAGTGTTGTGAATAAAAAACACATGATTTTGGCAAAACAAACAAAAAACACACATGATCTATTTTTTCCGGATTTTATATTATTCTAATGAACATTTTATTCTGAGGGTCAGATTCGTGTTTGTTTGGTGATGAGAGTGAAATTGTCATTTTCTCAATACAACTAACTCTTCCAATAAAACTCGTTACTCATCAAATTTCGTAGGAAAATAAAATGTTATTATCAGGAAAAAAAACTTGTTAACTCGCACAAAATCTCCCATGAAGTCGCCGTTGAAGCCGTTACCAACCATAAACCTGAAAACATGTATTATCCGAGTTTATGTTTTTTTTTTTTTTTGAGATTCGAGTTTATGTTTAACAGAACAGAACTTAGTAGAATTACAGAACAGATGCGCTTGAACTCGGTGGTCATTTATTTTCGAAGCCATAACACAACAGAGATCAGAACCTTCATCAATAAATTTTAAAATTGGCCGTGAGTTATTTCTTTAGAAATTTAATAATACAACTTACAAATGGCTTTTCAACATCGTACAACACTAATTTGGCGGATAAAAAATCATTCTAGAATCTCACATGCATGCTTTCCCAAAAGATTGTTAATTTGAAACATGGCAAAGTTCTTCCAGCCATAAAAACACCCTTTCACTTTGTGTAGAGTACATCCTCCCATGGGTGGCGGTAAAGCGGTTGCTTCAGTCTCTTTTGGTCAAAGGTATGTCTGAAAATGTAAACCATGAACAACGAATAAGACATAGTCATAGATGCTTCCTTTTCACATTACACAAGCCATGCAATATCAGTGATTAAGAGGACAACCTAACTGAAAGTGGAACTCTTTGGACCACAAGAGAGTTGTGGATAAAAAGGCCACAAAGGTCTATAACTACAATAATGTCCAAAGTGCTCTTCACATGAAATATGTAAAAATTAATTTAAACTTACCGATCAGACCAATGGAGCGTGCCAGCACAAAGAGCCCATTCAGATAACCAATCTCCACAATTTCATCAATCTCTTGCTTGGTGAACATTCCGCTACCAGCAAGAAGATCTAAGAAAAGAGATCCAATTGCACCATCTACATTGAGAACTAAATTATTTGCCTTTGTAAGCGTGTAGGTTTCAACTTGAACAGCATATTCCATGTATTTCACAGAAGGAAAATGTGTGCGTGCAAACTTTTGTAGCAGCTCAACTCTCTTATCTTTGTTGTCCCTGTTCTTGATCCTGTTTCAAAAAGCAAAATCAAGCCTCAGATTTAGTTTTTTTATAGCAACAGCAGCAACAAAAACAGAATAATTATCACTTAGTAAATGCACAGACAGACAGAATACCTGTGCCCTATTCCTGGCACACGAATTCCCTTCTTCTTCATACTCTCAACAAACTCATAAGGTGTAAGCGACTGTGACAAAACAAAAAAATAAATAGTACATGTTAGACGAAAGATGAAGTACATGCCTGTTTGTGGGAAGAGGGGGATTTCAAAATTTGCCCTTAGTTTCTAATATATAATTTCTGACCCATTAGGATTTTATTCCCCTCCCCAACGCTAACAAACATTTCTATTCTAGTTCCACGCAGCTTCATAGTGAACATATTAATCATACATACCCTGTCATGAGCATCCTTGAAGTAGCGAGCAGCGTCATCGATGGCACCCCCAAATCGAGGACCAATTGTAAGCAAACCTGTTTCAGAAGCTCATCATTAATCATTTTATGAAAAAAATTTGTGATTATTTTATGACACTGTTAACGTTAAATATTTTGGTCACACCATTAGATAAAATCAGCCTACTTCAGAAATAGACAGACCAAAGGGCATGTGTTTACCTGATACAAGACTGGAAACTAGGTCCTTCCCTGCCCTTGCTGTGACAATAGTATTGTGAGCACCAGAGACACAAGGACCATGATCGGCACATAACATAATGCATATCTGACCAATGTAATGTATCAGTAGTAGTAGTAGTACCAAAGAAGAATGAATATTTTTCCTAGAAAAAATATATCTAAATGGAAAAAATGATAGTGCAAAATTTATATAAAGCTTGACTGTAGAGTGTAGACTGATTTCATATTCCAGAGTGAAAAAATTATGACAAAATGAAGGGAGAAGAATGTTAAGCTCGACACCGATTGAACACCCTACCTCAATAAATTGAGTACAGTAGCGGGGAAGGCTGCGTTTAAACCACAAAAGAGAGATAACATCACCAACACCATAACCCTTTTCGATAATAGAAGACATGGGTACACCGGCATAACATGGCTCCTCACCTTCAGAAAATATTGGGAGAAAACTTTAGTTTAATAATAAAATTTGAGTGTCTCACTGAAAAAAGTAAGATCCTATTTGTAAATTACAACATTAGTACTAGTAGATCCCAACTTACCTCTATCATCAGAAATGGTGGAAATAATATGAGTTGGAGCACGGACTTTTCCACTCTTAATTGCAGTGTTAAGGTCCTCAGGGATTGGTGGAGGAGTAATTTCCTTCACTGGTGTGATTTTCCCTTCTTCAGCCTAACAAAAGATAAGCTAACTGTGATAGCCAATCACGGATAGAAAGACTTCTAACAAAGATAGTCCGCCTTAGGGGATTGGGAGAGGAAAGAAAATTAAAAATATGGAAAATTCAAACACACATGCATACATACCAATTTGTCGAATGTTTCTTTAATTGCAGCTTCAAAAGCTTCAAACGAAGTAGGAACGACAGCTCCAGCATCTCTTAGTGCCTGATTCTTCGCTTGAGCAGACTCCAACTCACCACCACTTTTGGCTCCCTGATTTATATAAGTTCCAGTGGCATTAAGAATGTTTCCTTTTAGGATAAATACTTTAACTGAGAACTTTGTCAAAACATAAGAGAGAGCAGTGACATACAGCATGGCCAAATTGTACTTCAGATTTGAAGAGTGTTGCACAGGTTCCACTAACCCAGGCAGCAACGGGTTTTGTCACTTTCCCTTGTTTTAGGGCTTCCACTAAGGAATATTCATCGCGCCCACCAAGTTCTCCAAGTACTACTATCATTTTCACCTGAGGTTTAATGTAAATCCAAACTGGTCATCTACGAAAAACTGATATGCTTTATATTATAGTAAGTTATTTGAGTCACAGATGTTTTATGTAGTTCCCATGATGAGTTTAGAAATTCACCTGTGGTATGTTGTTAAACCGCAATACGTGATCAGAAAGTGTGGAACCTGGGAAAACATCTCCTCCAATGGCAATACCTGTAGCAAAGCAAGATGTAACTCAACGTTAGCACTAACAAAAGCAGAAAATCTAAAATCAGCATATAATCTTTCATAAATCCCATCAGTTACACAAAAGCAGAAAAGATGAAATCAGCATTTAATACCTTCATAAATCCCATCAGTTACACGAGCAATGGTGTTGTATAATTCATTGGACATCCCACCCTGCAATTCAAAAGGTTGACTTCTTTCAGAATCATCCATGCATACATTATATGCCATGAGAAATAAACTCAAATTGTAAGTTTCTTCAAATCACCATTTGGTAACATTAAATAAAAGAAATTTCATGTTTTTTGATATGCAAATTTTAGTGGCTAATTAGTAAGGGGAAGGGGGAAATGTTAGTTTGCAAGATTTGAACCGTGGACCTCCTATTTAAACTCATTCGGTGTCTCTTAGCCTCTGTAGCACCAACACTTTCAGTTGAAGACGTGTCCGGTGTACGACACCTATCGTGTTGGACACCAATACCGACACTTCAATTACTTGTATTTTTCAAATTAAAACCGGTGTCTGCATGCTCGTGTCAGGTGTTTGTGTCCGTGCTTCATAGCCCATAGCTCCAACAGAGCTACCTACTTGGGACATTAAAGAAATTTCATGTAATTATGCTACTATATGTGAAGACATGATTCATCGTCATCCTTAATAGGATTATGATAAGATTTCATGCTGCAGTTATTTGGAACTTGACTTAGCTCCCAATGGTGGAATCTCTGAGTACAAAGAGAGGTGCAAATAAGCAGTGGCATATCTAAATTCTAAGTGAAATGCATGCATTTGAAAACATCGTGAACACATCCAAGAGACTGATGACATCAGCATTAGCTAAAGGTTCATAGTGGTACTCATTACTCAATAAAAAGGTCTGTCCTCAACAAGAGATTGATGACAGCAACATAAGCAGGGATGACTACATACAGATTTTGAAACAAATCCAACAGATCCGGGCCTGTAGAGCTTGCATTGGATTATATTATCAATTGTTCCAGCTGTGTCACCAATTTTAAAAGCTCCAGCTTGAATGCCTCCAACAGTGGCCGGGCCAATAACAACCTACCACATCATGAGCACCAAAATGAGTTTTTCCAAATTATTACAAAGCTACTTATGTTGATCAATTTCCATTTCAATCACCACCTTATTGTTTGACCGGGCATATGCAATCAATTGCTTAGTATCTGCCTCAGGTACTCCTTCAGCAATAATAGCAACAACTCTAATTGTAGGCTGCTTCAAAGCGGTGATAGATGATGCAGCAGCACTGCATGTACATCAATTTGCACTTGTTAAAAATTAAAAGGATTTAGGTAGGGAAAGAAGAAAAAGTAAAACTAGAGATTGAATAATTGAAATTTATAATGATGTGATCAGTGGCGGAACTTGCCTATAATATTAGGAGGAGCGGCAACTACTAACTAAAATATTATAATTAAATTTTAAGCTTAATTGAAAATGAAAATTTGTCAGCGTTTGAAAGTAACACTTCACTTCAGGTATTTAGGATGCTAGGCCTCACGTTGTGTGAATTTGTGGCTGCAAAGGGACTGGTCATATCACTATTTGGCATTAATGTATAGACAAAGTGTTCTAGAAGGAATTTTAGAAGGAAAAGAAAGAAGTATAATAAAAACAGGGATGATACAAACAGAAAAAATGAAGTGATAGAGATTTAAAAATGCAGTAAAGCTGCCAATATCACTCTAATTAAAAAAAGTTCACCTTACACAACTGTTAGAAGAACGCCACAAAGGCCATTTACAAACTCTATCTAATTATAATTTTCCTGGTGTGCATAGAATTATGCAGTGGCTCTTCCCATATAAACAGAGTATTTACATTGTATATTAGATCCTAAGCTGCTTCATTCTAAAAAAGTACCATGCTGCTCATATTAAACTGTGCACTTCTGCACAACACTGCAGGCTCACACACAGGTTCACACACAGACGCACAGGTTTTCATACTGTCATCTTGGGCAGTGGGTATTTTTTTAAAAATTATATTTTCTGAGGGGTGCCACGGCTACCCTCCGCTCCCAACATAATCCGCCACTGAATGTGATATGATATGATACGATACAAAGACAAAGAATTGACATATATTTATTCAAAGACTATACTCCAAATCGTACTTAACTAAGGAAACAAATCATAAAATATAACAAATATGGAAGTCACTCTTAAGGTACTATGAAATATCACACAATATAGTGATGTTATGAGATATTCTTAGGATATGTAAATAACATTCATGTACTATTGTGCAATAGGATACCATAGACTCAAAACAATTGTACATAATTTACTAACCTCCTGAACGATGCAAAATTGATGAAGACATCAGCAGTAGGATGTGCAGCACAAGCTGCTTCAATGCTGCAA
Organism: Oxytropis ochrocephala; assembly: GCA_020916435.1. Classification (NCBI taxonomy): domain Eukaryota; kingdom Viridiplantae; phylum Streptophyta; class Magnoliopsida; order Fabales; family Fabaceae; genus Oxytropis; species Oxytropis ochrocephala. The sequence goes on from CM037093.1 coordinate 20,444,536, forward strand.
AATAAGCCAACATGCAATTAAGAACACATTAGACTTAGACAAACATAGATGTCGTTCTCTGCAAGTTGGTTACTTAGTATTCAATGGCTTGCTGAAATTAGTAAGATACCACTAAAATGAAGAAAAATGCCCCTGAGCTACAGGTAAACAAATCCAAAATTCAAGTAAAAAGAGGACAGTTTGTTTATAGAAATGAACGAGAACACATACGTAGCATGAACCGGGATGGCAATTTCCTCTTGACCAAAAAAGAGTTTTTGAAATCCCTCAGAACCTGGGTTAATTATTCCAGCAACTGATGGTGTTTCCCTGCCTGTGAATACAAAATTAGAGCTTCCATTAATATTAGAATTAAGAACCTATGATAAATTTCACTGTATGATTTGCTCTTGTCTTCCAGAAGAAAATAAGATTATAGATCAAATACAAACCGCATAGGAAGTCAAAATCGAGCATCCTCTGGATGGGAAGTTGCTTGTAGTTATAAAACAAAGCTTGTGTAGTACGGGAGAATAGTTGTCCAGTCGCCATGATTTAGAAATAGATATATCTGATGGCAAACCAGTGCATTATTTATATGTTGTAGAAGAAACAATATATAGTAATATTTTAAAATGAAATATAAATAAAAAACGAAATAATAGTCAAATAGGAAACAAGACTCTCCCTATCAGTTAAATTCACATATAGATACATTAATCAACTAGCTTACAGAAATTAAACAAGGTTAAAAAAAATTATCCACAACAATAGCCAAATAGGAATCTAAGTTCCAGATTCCATAGCATCATCAGTCAAATAGAAAACTATCCAAAGGTCTAATGATCAATCAAAAACCAGTAAAATAAATCTATATATGCAGACTAGTGATGCAACAAAACAAAGTAGATCAACCAAATTAGTAATGCCAGAAAACATGAATCCAGCGAAACCAGAATTCACTAATTCATTCACCAATAAAAACAAAACACATCAATCACTTTCGGAAATGCAGAATCACACAATTAAATTCAAAGAATAGAAACAATAAAAGAAGAAAACTTGTCAATGAAACAGATCCACAACCAGAACAAGTTTCCATAGTTGACAATAGACACATTATAATTATAATAAATATTTAGCCCAAACCAACCAGAAAGCTAACGCTCATCAACAAAATTGCAACAACCTCACTAAAATCCAAATCTACCTAAAGTGCACGTAAAATCCCTGAAACTTGTAATTCCAAACCAAACAATACCAAATATTTCAGATTCTAATATAAACCTCAAGATCTCTAAAAACGCAGCGTAAATTTCCAGAAATTTCAAACTTAAAAGCAAACACAGTAACATGAAAAACAATCCAAAGAAGAATTGAAGTAGATGAGCAACAAAAAGAGGCAATTCACATGAAGATTAAAAGCAATTGGAATCGGGATAAGGAAGAAAATGGAGATCTAGAATAAGGAAGTGGAAGAAGGCATTGTTTGGCAGTAAAAACGTACCTAATCTCACTAGCCTGGGTGAATCGGCAGAGGAGTGAGTCGAGAACGAACGAGTTGGAAGGGAAAATCTGAAAATGAAAAGAAAGGTACGTGAGAGGAGTTTATATAGTGGCGGGGGGTAGTTAGCTTATTTTCCAATTTTCCATAGTGTTAGATGAAGGTGGAGTTGGAAGGTAGGTGTGAGGTGGCTGTTGTTATGTTATGGTTTTTTATTTTTTAATTAATTAAAATAAAAAATAATTGAGAAAGATGGCCATTTTTTTCTATTTAAATATTCACACGATTCCCCCGCCGATCTGTGGACATTTTTACAAGTTCGTGTCAATAATGTACAAAGGCCGAAATAAAATAATGTGTGAATGCAGTGAATGTGGATCGAATACACGACCTTCAGATTGAATGCTCTCCCAACTAAGCTATCCCCGCTTGTTAATGGTAATAATAATCTAATAGTAATTTTTGGGTCATTTTTTACCGAGAATCATCTTTCTACATCGTTTTTCTTTCTTTCATCTAAATAAGCGTTATTCACATAGTTTTAAGTTTTTTTTTGTGTGATTTCGTCGTCTAAATTCGACGTTGTTGTTTTGTTCGTGGTTTTGTGCAACGTAGTTTGGTTTTCCCGTATTGTTACGATGTTTGTTCTGTTCGGATTGATAGATCCACTTCTACTTGCTAAAGATTCAACTAATGAAGACTGGGTCGTCAATGCTACAGATCGGAGGCATATGTACCCCGGTAGCTTTAATTTTGTCATTTTTGTAGGCAATTTGTCGTTTTATGCTATTAACTTGGATGCTGTGAGTTTGTTCGCAGATTCATCCTTTTTAGTTTTAGCAATATGAAATTTTTATTGTTTTCGATGTAATCCACCGATTTGAATGAAAAATACATTGTTTTTAGAAATAAAAAAACTAATAGTAACCAACAAAATAAATAAATAAATAAATAAATAAATACTGATACAGTACTAAGTATAAGAAAATGTACAGAGCTTTTTTTAGGGAAAAATCTAGGGGAGTGGAATTCCACAACTATTAGCAAAATTCATGAATTAAACCATATTTAGCCATTATTTTTTTTGGTCAAAGTCCATCATTTTTTGTGTGGAATAATTCTGCTCATATAAAGCCCAACTAGCTGTGAAGAATTGGTGTGCTTTGTTGGTGCTGTTCATTACTCTCTCCATTTCAAAATTCTAGTAATTTTAGTCTTTTATTTTTATTTCAAAAATATCAGTATTACTTTTAAAATTCAATATACAATTCACCAATTTTTTCCAAATATACTTATTATATTCATTAAATCTTTTAGAGTCTCAAAGTATAAATCAATTATCTCAAGACTTTTTTATTTTTGTTTCAACTATCCCAAAACAACTACTAGAGGTTGTTGGTTTTCAAAACCAAACTTTATTTTATATATTAGACTAGAAGAAAGAAGATCTATTTTTTGCTGCAATTCAATGTGTACAAATTTTTTAGGATTTAATTGGTACACATTTATTGTAAAAAAAAAAAAAAATTACACCATCGACCATTAAAAGTTCATGGCATAGATAACTTTTAAGTTTTAAGGTAATTTAGAGAAAGTCAGATCATTTTGATAACTTAGGAAGAGAATTATTAAAGAATCTCCAATGAAAAATGATGATTTTACAAGGGATGGAAGTGCTCCATAGATTGGGAAAAACCCACTACGATATGTAGGTATTAAAATAATTGCCTTATAGTAAGTTGCTTGAAAGGGAAGAATTGCTGGCTGGCTGGCTGGCTGTAATTAGAGAGCTGTAACTTGTTTATGGCTTCGGTTATGGGGATTGGGGAACGAATTAATGTATGTTGAGACATGAAAATCAATCTGGGTATAGCTGTGGTCCAAAGCGTCGTTGTTGTCATTAACTATTGCGATTGCAACCATAGCCGAAAAGGATTGTGTGGATACAATTATGGGCTGTTTTTTTTGGACCCCACCCATCCCCATAAACCCCCACCCAATTTTAAATCCCCAAAATGTCTTTTGAAAATTAATTTTTTTTTAAAAAAATAAATAAATCGTATATACCCCTTGAGTATGTATATACGATGGGTATTTTATGTCCAATTGTATATACGTCTTTCAAAGGGTATATACGATTAGCTTTTTTTATTTTTTTAATAATTTGTTTTAATTTTTATTACTAAAAGGCTACTAAAAATTCGTTAAATAGTCAAAACTACACCAAAAAATTATAAAAACACCACTAGAAATCTAACAAAACCAAAAAAGGCTATACAAATTTTTTTAGATTTTTGGAGACTATAAAAATTAAAAAAATCGTAAAATAGTAAACGATGGAATTTGGGATTTTGGTAGTAGTCGTAAAGTAAAGCCTTCTTCAGAGGAGTCTTGATTCTTGATTTTTTGGATTTAATGCTTTGTGGTTTCATTACGATCGGAGTATGTTGCTTCGACAACCGATTTTTTTAGCCTAAATTATTCGTTCGACGTATAACATCGTCACGTTTTTAACGAACTACACACAAAACCTATTTTCGAGGACTTAATTAATTTTTATTTGACTTAAAAAATAATAGGGATCGTATATACACCGAGGGGGTATATATACAACCTTTACATTTGGGCATCGTATATACACCCCCCAATGCGTATATACGATTAAGGTGGGGGTTTGCCAATCGTATATACGCCTTGGGGGGTGTATATACGATGCCCAAAATGTAGAGTCGTATATACACCCCTGTGTGTATATACGATTGGCCAAATTTTTTTAAAAAAATACGTTTTGAGTAGAAGCATTTTGGGATTTTCGGTGTGGGTGGGGGTATATGGGGATGGGGTGGGGTACAAAAAAACCCTACAATTAAAATAGGCGTTTGCTTTTCCCACACCCCCTCCTACTCTTTCACACTACTTAACTCCAAATATTCCAAAAATACCCTTAAGTAGAGTGCGTGTTTTCACCGAATGGGCAACCGAATATATTCGGTTGAGGTCAACCGAACAGGTAAAAAAGGTGAATGTGGTGTGAGAGTCCATTCTTTGTAATAAAATAGGGTGTTCGAACACCCACGACTCGCTCGAGCAGGTGAAATTACGCACAAGAGGGTGTAAAGTCAAGATTTAACACACACGAACTATGTCATTCGATCCTGTTCGAAGGCTCGTGTTCGAACAGGAGAAATTTCGTGAAAAAAAAAGAGGTTTTGGTTGGCCTTTTGGTCTTTTCACACCCTTATGGAGTGTGGGAAAAACAAACACCTTAAAATAAGGACATTCTATCTGAAAAAATGAACTTGATTAGTATCTAAATTTATTTCACTGAGAAAATAAATATTAGAACTTTACTTATTTCTTGGTTGAGCTTCATATTAGTTAAGGTATTTTTCCAAAACACCGGAGTAGAGTCGAAGACCATTAGATTAAAAATAGGTTTAAATATTATTTTGATTCTTACAAATACAGTGAATATCCATTTTAGACTATGCAATTTTTCTTTTTTTAAAGTATTTCTTGATATATTTAAAACAACTCATTTTGGTCCATGCAAAAAGTTTTTTTTTTAAATAGTCATTGCAAAATCTAATTTTTTTCATTTTGGCCTTTGAGGAAATTTTAAAGTTGACGTGTCGCAAAACCAAAATAAATAATTTTAAATTGTACATCGAGTATTTTTTAAAAAAAAACCTTTTGTAGGGACTAAAATGAATAACTTTAAATTTTATAAGGACTATTTTTAAAAAATGCAATGACGAAAATAAACAATTTTAAATTTTGCAAGGACTTTAAAAAAAATTACAGAGACAAAAATGATCAGTAAAAAAATAAAATAAAATACGACTATCTTTTTACTTATTAAAATTAAAATATTTATACAACACGTGGATCACATTGATAGTTTAAATTCAATATTAAAAATATTTTTCATTTTTCATTTGATAGACAAAGATTGAATACTCCAATAGTGTTGGGAAAACCCAACACGTCAACTCCTTAACCATATGATGTGTCACAAGTGGTAAATACTTAGATCGCTTAACTATTTGATTTTTGGTTTGATCTTGGGCCGGTGTGTATGAAAAAATATTTGTTGGGAGAGATCAATCTTTTAAATGAATCTCTGATACCTTGAATCATTAGTCTCCACAATCGTCGTGAAACACTGACAGATCCAACACGGAGTAGTGTGTGGGCAATTGCCCCCATGAGATCAAAATAGTTTACTCATGTGTGTTTGATAAATGCATTTTTTTGCCCCCATAAATAAGGGGCTGCCCACATTGCTTTTGAATGTTTCTATAAAATAATTAAAGATAAAGGAGAGAATAATTAGTACTAATTTTATTCTTTTATTCTTCTAACTTTTATTGTTTCGATTTCTTCTAAAACTAAATAAACACATAAAGAGCTCAAGTGTTTTGTGTTAGTTTGGGAGTAGAGGTCCAAAAAAGTTTTTTGAAAAACAAAGACATATTTTGTCTCTAAAAAATGAATAGTATCAATTTGACCATTAAAAAAATTAAGTAATGGTCAAACTTATCTCTGAAGAGGACTAAAGTGTCCCTAAAGTTATTTTAAAATGACTAATTTAACAGTTATTTAATAACCAAATTGATATTTTTCAATTTTTTCTCAAATTTTGTAAGTATTTATTTTTTTGAATAAGTTTGGATATCTAGTCGTTTGTTTTATTTTGGCCAAATTATAGTTTTCGTCTTCCTATTTTCAAAAATTCATACATTTGGTACTTCTATTTTAAAACTCAGACATTTAGTCCTTCTAATTTAAAAAACTTAGACATTAAGTTTTATTTTTTTTTGTCATCACTTAGATTTGATATATAGTCCATGAAGAACAAATGAAATATGATTTTCTTGGATCATCGTTTATGATAGAGTTCTTAAAGTACTAAACCTTTAGACCAGAATTATAATCTAAAAAGATCTATTGATCTATTTTAAAGGTTAACCACAGTCAAAAGTTCCAAAATAATTTTTTAAAGTTTTTGATATTTTTTAAAATGATTAAATTAATACTAAATGATCTAAAATTTCTATTTATTATAATCTACTAAAACTACTAAACCAATAAGTTTAACCACAAAACATTGTTAAGAAAATTTAATCACTATCAAAAATTCTAAATAATAATTTAATTAAATTGATTAAATCAATAAAAAAACAATCTAGAATAAAAAATATAAACAAGTGACAACGAGAGTGACAATGAGAGACTAACGATGAGAGTGGCAACAGGAAGCGGCAAAGAGAGACTGACGCGCACATTATTATTTTTTTTTAAAAACGTCATTAATTTTTTTTCTTTCAAAATCGGTAATTTTTCTAAATTTTTATTTAAAAAATCAGTAATTAAGTTTTTATTTTTTTTAAAATCAATAACTTTTTTAATTTTTTTTAAATCACTAATTTGTGAGCCACACCAGAGCAGCAACGAGAGCGGCAATGTGAGTGTCAACGGGAGCACCAATGGGAATGCCAATAGAAGCGCCAATGGAAGCGCAAACGGGGGTGCATATTTTATATTAAATCTCATTTTCTTTTTGCCTCATTTTTACCCCATTATTAATATTTTAAAAAGATACCGATTTTTTTTAACTTTTTAGAACTCTCAACGTATTTATAATTTCATAACAAATAAAGTATTATTTGTGCGTATGCACGAGTGAAAAACTAGTAAAGTACATGAAATAATCACAAAATGAATTTTTTTTCTCATTCTAAAGTCACGGAATCCTTCATCAAAACCTTTGGAGTTGGTTTAAGGCTAGGAGCGGGAGGAGTTGCAAGGCGTATTGGTCGGATTGGTTCAATTGTCCGAGTGGTTATTTTTCTTTGTTGTAATTATTTCATGAATTGTATTCAAATTTTTAAGCTTTTTAGTCGGGGGAGAAACAGTGAGTTAGCTAGTTTACTTTTTTCTTTGTTGTCTTTGTCTCAGACGAATCTTTTTTTCCCCGCTCAGTCTTTTTTCCCAATGGGTTTTGACTCAGGGAGGTTTTGAGGAGACCCTCCCCCTTTCCTGCTTTTTTATTGTATGAATTGGACACCCATTGTGTTCCCTTCAATGATATCTTTGATTAAAAAAACCTTTGTCTAATTATTGCAATCTGGGAAGTCACTCAAAAAATTTATGAATTCTTAGTAAAATTGAATTGTGACATGTGAGGGAATTTTTTTTTTTTTACAAGACGTGAGAAAAATTATTAAAAGCATAAATTGTCGATGTCAGCAAACCCGCGGAGACAACTACTATAAAACGAAGGGTTTTATTTTCGGTACCCCCCTAATTCCCTACCACACCCCCATAATGTTCCAAATGGACAAAAATACCTCAAAATTTACAAAATCACATTTCACATTTGAGAAAACATAATTTCAAAAAAAAGTAAGTAAATTGATGGGATTTTTTGAATTACTAGGTAATTAGAAAGAATTTCGAAATACCTCGAAGTGAGGTAATTAGGCTCGTATTTATGAACCTAATTACCTCACTTCGAGGTATTTCGAAATTTTTCTAATTACCTAGTAATTCAAAATCCCAATTTTTTTTTTTTTTTTTTTTTTTTCAATTTTTAATATTTTCTAATTACATTTATTTTTTAACAAAGATGGCGAGTAGACGATCGGACAACGTAGAAGCGAAAGAGTCTTCCCGAGCGGCACCACGCGGCCGACGGCGAGCACACAATGATGCGGGAGGCGAGTAGTAGCGATACTCCTTCTCCGGACACTTTACGAGGCTCGAGAGTCGCTGGGCATGCTTCGAGCGTCGAGGCGCGAGAGAGCAGCGTGCAGTGGTAGAGATGGTTGAGCTCGAGCCTCACCTCGGCAGCCTCGGCCTCTCACCCCGGTATGAGCAATGGATGAAGACCACCCACGATTATGAGTACCATATGCGGCACCAACAGGAGCACCCAGAGATGTATCATGACGGTTGGGAGGCTTTGGAGGAGGTTCAGGAGGAGGAGGTTCAGGAGGAGGAGGTTGAGGAGGAGGTTGAGGAGGAGGAGGTTCAGCCTGCCCCAGCTGTGGAGCACCCACCATTGATTATACACTGGGATACGCACTGCGCGTCCTGGATAGATAACGTATGGTTTAATTTTAATTTTTTTTTTAATTTTACTTAACAACAATTAATTACTTATTTTTAATAACGTATGGATGGCACCCCATTGGACCACAAGCCAGATTTTGATTCTGTTGAGGCTTTTCACATGGTTGTGGATCGTTTGGGCATGGATCAGGCTACTGTCATCCAGGAGCTTAAGGATAACAGGGGGCAGTATCTGAGGATCTCCTGTGTAGAGGACGCCTACAAGGCGAACATGGCACGGGGTGCTTATGAGAGCGGTGCCGCACTTTACATGCTCTTTCTCCGATAGGCACCACCATTCGCCGACAAGAGTCACACATTAGTGCGATGAGGTGGATGTATCCGCCAGGATCTTCAAAGCAGTGTGGCGATGGTCTTGGGGTATACCGTTGCTCTTAGTTACCTCTACACCCACCGTGTGGTAAAGCGGTCTTTTATCTTGTTGGGGAACAGAAAAGTTGGATAAAGTCAAGTTGGTGGACTTTAGTAGGCGCGGATAGATGCTCTGCTGCGGTGGGGATGTCATCATCACCCCTTATGATGACCACTGAGCAGATATGTTCCTTTGTCGAACATATCTCATTGCCGAGAGGTTTAGTTGCTTTGGGCGATGACGCTGTTCCCTACATGCCGCGAGGACAGTGCGTTGGCGATTCGGCAGCACAGAGGATCCCAGAGCACCCATTTTCGTAATGCTCCTCTGCGACGACGGAGATCATACAGGTTACCGATGTATCGATTCGGCGCGGACATTTTGGCGGGCTAGTAGATTGGCGGGCTACCACGGCGAGTGCGATCCCGATTACCTTCCTGGTACGATCAGTAACAGTGGTGCGTCTTACTCGTGTGCTGGACCACAGCGAGCGAGCGAGCCACGGCCACTCCAGATCCACCATATCATCGAGAGCCTCTTGTCCTGCAGACATATGAGAGAGAGTGCAGAGAGAAGCGGTGATTGACCGGGATGCCTTAGATGTCGCGACGTTCACCCACTTCACGTGCTTATTTTGATCATTGTTAAACATTTTGGACCCGTAGTAGTTGTATTTGTACATTATATTATTTTTTTATGTTGCTCATTTTATATATTTTGACGTATTGTTATTTAAATCAGAAACACGTTCAGTATCATAGTTCCAAAATATAACGCGTTTAAATATTAATTCAATATACAAAGTTTAAAAAATTAATAAAAAACTAAAAATTTTGAATTACCTTTTTAGAGAGTAATTAAATTTTTTATATGTTTATGAACCAGGAAATACATTTTAAAGGTAATTCCGAAATTATCAATTATTTTTGAACCGGAATTACCTTATTTTGAGGTAATTCGAAAAATTTAATTTTTTTTTTTTTTTTTTAAAAAGGCAGGAGTATTATTGGAATTTTTTGGATTATGGGGGTGTGGGAGGGAATGAGGGGGGTACGAAAACAAAAGGCCTAAAACGAAAAAGATCAAACCTACGGATTCTGAATTTTAAGTAAAAAAAAAACAGAGCGTGGGAAACGAGGGCCTCGTGATTTATGAATGTGAACCCCCTAAAATCTTGTACAACAATTGAAAACTTACTATATTTGTTTTTTTTTTCACATTCATAAATGCAAATGATTTGAAGAATTTTCTTAAACCCTCCCAAACCTTATTTCAATATATTTTTTGAGTTCCTCCAAATTGGAAGAGTTTGGTTTTATATATGAAGAAAAATAAACTCCACATTAAGGTTGATGGTATATTTCTCCTTCCATTTGCCTTTCATCCTTCTTATTTTTTTCCAAACCCTCCACTCCCCTGCCCTATAAAAGATTGAAGGTTGAAAATAATAAAATTTTCAAAAACCCGTTTCTAAAGAAACTAGCTTACATAAAAGAAAGGTTGAAAATAATAAAATTTTCAAAAACTTATTCCAGAAGATTTAAAAGGTTAAAATACTAATTCTCAAATGTTAAGAATCTGCTACAAGATTGAAAGGATTTTCCTAAAAGGACTTTTTTTGTTTGGACCATTGCCGGCTATTCACATAGGCATAGTTACTTATTATTATTATTATTATTTAACTAGTTTGAATTATTCTTTTGTATACACTAAAGTTTCAAATTTGCAATTAAAAGGTGACTGTGAAGTTGTCATGGATTACACACATTTTACTGGTCCAACCAAAGCAGTTGCTTCTCTAAGAGCCAATAAGAGATGCTCTGGATGATCCTCAATTGAAGCAGCTCCACCATGTTGGGATTGCATCGATCTCAATACTCTACCAACAATCTGCACATATGATGTACATAGTAAGATTGCATTAATTGTCATGCCAAAGTCACATGATAATCACTGTAGTTCCAACTCAAATCTATACCTTAATATAATGACATATAATTAAGGATGAAAAGTCTCAAGAAGGTAGATCAGTTGGCGAGTTAAGAGACAAGAAGAAGTTTGAAGGAGGTCTACGGTTCAAATTCTGAAAACTAACATTTCGCTCACTCTAACTAATTACTAACATTTTCCTATAAAAAAAAATATTAAGAAAGGAAACAGAATGAAATGAGAATAAATTGTGTTACCTTTCGTGCGTAGCCACCATAAGCTATGCCACTAATTAAAGCATGTGATGAATTGGATGAGCTGATTGTTGATGTTTCATCAACTGAATATTTTATGAACCAAAAAGAATTTTTATAATGCAATTGAGAAATGAGTTAAGTAACAAGAGTGTGTATAAAGTTTTAAGTAACCAAGTGATGACATTACCTGTAATAGTCGTTTGGAACAGTCCTTCTTTTTTCAACCCATCAATTGTATGAGCGTTGGTTCCACCAGCAAGTTGAAGAAAACCTACCATGTTAAGGGACCAAAATATTAGCAGAATGAGGATTGATAGAAACCTTGAAGGTTTGCAGGACCATAAATTGAAGGGTTAAGTGTTTGTTTCTAGTCCCTACAAAAATATGATGTTTTCATTTTTAGTCCTCAATAATATTTTCTTCAACTTTTGGGCCTCATTTATATTTCTATTTGCACTTTTGGTCCCTGGTGTTAAGTTGATGCTCAACTTGCTAAGAAATTACCACGCTGACACCTGCCACATCACACTTTTTATGACTAGAATGTCAAATCACCGATATGATGGGTGATTTGACATCCTAGTCATTAAAAAAGTGTGACATGACATGTGTTAGCATGACAGTCTATTAGCAAGTTAACTTAACGCCGGAGACTAAAAGTGCAGACAGAAATATAAGTGAGGACCAAAAGTTAAAAGAAAAACTTATTAGCGACTAAAAATGAAATCCCCCACATCTTATAGGGGCTAAAAATCAATATCACCCTAAATGGAATTATGAATACAAACCAGGAGGTCTTTCTTTGGCTTTAGCTAATTGAACAGCAAAGGCTATTGATTCCTTAGTAGCTCCTCTCCCAATATCTCCACTCATTGGACGACCATCTAACTTGAGTTTATCATACAAGCAAAAGATCCATTTGTTAAAAGAAATATGGAATTGAATTTGGCTTATAAAATTCTGAAATTTGTTCAGCTGGTTGAACAGAGAGAAAGGACACACCTGCCATAAGTTGAAGCTTCTAAGATTTGGTTTCATAATAGAGAACATTTTGTTCATAGAGGATATTGTTGAATCTCCAACATTTGGTAAACTAACCTGAATCATTTCAATAGAAAAACAATGACTCAAATGGAAAGAACCTTGATGGATTGAAAAAATATTTACTTATAGTTAACCCCTTTAAATATTAGAATAGATTGAAGCCACCACTTACTGCTATTAGCTTCAAATTTTCTACTGAATCTCCTAAAGCACACCAGAGTTCTTCAAAATGTGTACTTTGCCTATAGAAGGATCAAATTCACATTAGGAAATGGATTTAGAAACATCAACCATATATAACATAGATTTGAACATTCATATTACCTCCCACTTGTATGTATCTCTAAAGCATCAACATCATTTCTCTTGATGAGATCAGCAGTTGTAATAGCATCCCTTATATACGTTACCTCTTCTGGATCAAGATTCAAAATATTAGGGTCCGTTTGGATAAACAGCTTAATTAAGCGCTTATGGCATAAGCGCTTATCAGATAAATGCTTATGCATAAGCTGTTTATATAATAAAAGATGAAATAATGTTAAACTATTTTTCTATAAGCCATAAGCTATTTTCATAAGCTATCATTTGGAGCTTACGGAAATTAGCTAAAAACAGCTTATGAACATGTCATAAGCTGTTTCCATAAACTATCCCAAACAGTTCCACAAATGCTTATGTCAGTAGATAAGCCCATCCAAACGGGCCCTAAATTGACTAATGTCATGGAGATAGTAACTAATAAAATAAACTAAAGATATCTGAAACATATGTTTAACAGTTAAAATCTGAGATGGAACTGGAAAATATCCCACTTATTTTATCATAGGGACAAATTGGAAGACAGCGACCACAGCCGTAACAGCGTTCCGTTATGACTCCTTCCTGCATGTTCAAGCTAATTTTACATCACAAATCTTAGATTTCAGTATATAGCTTGTATATATTGATATAAAAAAAACTGAGAGATTTGAAGTAGAATGATGTTAAAACCTTTAGAGTATTATATGAAGTTGCTAAAGTAGATTTGGTTTGGAATGAGATAGCATTAGCAGGGCAGACATTTTGACAAGGTCTTGAACAGTCTTCTGGACAGTCCTCTGGATCAAATTCTGTTTAGAAGGCATTACTAACAACATTCATAAATTGGCAGCAAGTTATGATGATAAAAAAAGATGACCATGCTTTCATAGTGGCATGACATTCTACCTATGAGCAGGGCCGTCCCAAACAATTCAGGGCTCCTGTGCGAATCTTAAAATTGGGCCCCTACGTTTATCATATTAGATCCCTCAGCGACCGAGCTATACATAATTTATTGTAGAGGTCAAAATTATTGGCGAATATATTTTAAAACAGTAAATGTACATATGAATAATTTTGGTTTTAAATTACTGGACTTATTTTTTGAAAAATTTTAAATACTTTTTCAAAAGAACATTTGCTAAAAGCAATATATTTCTTTGTTGAATACATTTCAAATCATTGTAAAAATTAACAAAATGCAGCTGTTAAAAAAACTATAAGATGCATTTCCAAGTCAAAAAAAATTAGAGATGCAGCTAACAAAAAAAAGCAGCTAAACCAAAAAAAAAGAGAAACAATCATAAAGATCATTATCATCATTGACACTGTAGCATAGAATAGAACACCCTAAGGACTCTTGGTATTATGGACTCTTGGTTCATGAATATGATGCTTCAATTGGTAGAATTGAATAAGAGAAGTGTTTACTTACGAGCTTTACGAAAGTGAAGATCATTATCATCATTGACACTGATCATAACCCAAGGCCTAGTAATTAAGGAGGAAATGTTTGTAGCAGCTTCAATTCCTTCATTCACAGCGTTGATAACAGATGCATCAGCAGCACAGTCAATGCAGTCAACTGCAACAGAACAACCAATAGTTAGTGTGTGTGTGTGTGTGTGTGTTCCTCACAAAGTAAAGTAAAGTAAAGTTTGCATAACTGAAAACCAAACAATGAAAATAGAATATACTACCTCCAGCAAGAGTGTAAACGAGAGTGAGATTTCTGATGTCAACAACATCCTCAAAACTTGCACCGCAAATTAGCTTCACCCAATTGCCTCTTTGGAGAGACTCAACTGGAGTAGTAGAAGAATGCCCCACACCTACACCCACTGACACGGTGTTTCTCAATTCCGCTTTCCCTGCAATTATTTTCTTCTTCTTCTTAGAGATACCAACAATACCAAGGTGTTGAGCTGAGATGTTATTTATGGCGCAGAAATATCTTAGAGCCATTTTTATCAACAACAGCAGGATGGTATCTGACAATGAAGAAGACAACAAACATAGTTTCAAAAGAAAAAAACTAATACTTTTCCCACACCCCCTCCTACTCTTTCACACACCTTCAATCTTAAAAACCCCAAAATACCCCCAATTTAAAAATTTCAAAAAACAAAAACCTCACCCCACTCACACTCACACCCCCTTCACTTTTCCTCACTGATCCTCTCACTCACCCTACCCTTCGAATTCGAACCCTATCTCTCCCTCTCCCTCTTATTCAACTCCTCCAAACTCACTCAATCTCTCCAAATCTCTCACTCAATCTTCTCCACCAACTAAATCAAGAGTTGATGAGTTTTGTTCGCGGCCAATCACTCTCTCTATTCGTTCCATTTTCGTCTAGGTAAGCCTCTCTGTTCCTCGCATTTGGTTTTTTTTTCTGGGCAACTGCATTGTTCGAACAACTGAAAACGAAGGTGTTCAAATGAGGTCATGCGAACACCGTACGAACGACCTCATTCGAACTGTTGTGAGTTGGAATGTGAATCTGATTTGTTCGAACGGGGTTGTGCGAACATGTTCGCATGGGGGTGTTCGAACGGTTGTTTGGCACTACAGTTTCTCTTAATTTGTGATTGGTTCTCTTAATTTGGTTTAATTGGTTCTCTTGATTGTTGTTTCAGATATGGTGAGGAGCAGAGGTGGTAATTCCCAACAACCATTCGAGCGATCCAGTAGGCCACCTCCTACGGTTTCAAACCGCAAAGGAGGAGGAAGAAAGTCGTGAACCTTCCCGAGGTAGGGGTAGGGCTAGGGGTAGGGGCAGGGTTGACGTCTCTCCTCCCCCGCTACTGGTTGATGATATTGGCCAGGATATTGAGTGTGATGCTCAATTTTCGGCATTTGAGCTGGCTGGCCCTTCTACTGATGTTGCTTCATCATCTAGACATCAGCAGGCTGGTGCACATGAGGAGCATGTTGATGATCATCAGCAGGAGGAGGCTGCTGCTCCTAGGGCTACATTCCCATTTCCTGGTGGACCGGAAGATGGTTCTGTCTTGCCCACATACGGGACGCATATTCTAACTGATTTCTATGTTGGCCGGGTAAGTTATTCTTTATGGTTGACTGTTGTAAATTTGTTTCTTATGCTGTTGAATGTTTTGGCTTATTGTGTGATTTCTCAATGCAGGTTCGGCTCGATTTAAACACCATTCCACATGGACCTATTACGACAGTGTTTCATGCTAGGATCAGGGATACTCTGACAACTTCGGGGTTGGTTCCTCTGGTCGGGCTTGGTTTCCCCATTCTCCACAAGAGGCTGTTGAACGCATTCATAGAGCGTTGGCAGCCGGATACATCATCATTCCACCTTCATGTGGGTGAGATGAGCATCACCCTTGATGATGTATCCCAGCTGCTACACATCCCCATGGTGTCGGGCTCCCTGTGTGTCGTACTCCTCAAACACGGTGCCGTGCTACTTCCCATGGTTTTCCAAGGTCTCACATCCCTTTCTCTTCCCTCAGCATTATGTACAGCTTGTGGATGAACCTGATGTCAGTGTGGTACGTGTCTTTTATGTTAATTGCAGTGATAAGTTTCTTAATCTTCTACTTATTTAAATAATAATGTTATGTTATTTGGTTGACAGATGCTACCAGAGCTGCTGGATCTGGTTGATGAGATGGATGAGACCATCAATGATAATGTCCCAAAGCCAACCAGGAGCGTCTTTCAGCGCATCAAGAGGCTGCTCAACCCTTTCCGTAGGTTTAGGAGGAGTTTTCGCAACGTGTATGAGAGAAGGAGGGGGCGCAACACCCAGTAGGATAATGTCTTAGGGAGGATATATGTTTGGAAGTACTTTGTTTCATTCGGTTTTTTAAATTGAAATTCCCTTTACGTTGGCGCAAATTTATTGTCATTACAAAATACGAAAGACATCAAATACGAAATACATCAAATACGAAAGATATAACACCAACGTAAGCAAACAACTAACTAATAAACTAGTGTTTCGGTAGTCCCTGTTGCAGAAGATAAATGACCTCTTCTAGAGTTCGTATTGTGTCCACGTACAACACTAAGATTTGTCGCCCCATCGGAACGTTAGCTAGATGTTCCATCATTGCGCGAACGTCGTCGTCGCTTTGGATCTCCATGACTGAATAATGGACAGTCCCATCATCTCTACAATTGTACTTTTTGAAACGTATACGCTCCACGTCTTTATGCCACGCTCCCTTTGGACGAATCTTCCTCTCAGCCTTTTCCTTCAGTTGGGCGAAGGTGATGTCCTTACTCATCCTGCAGAAGACATGGTTAGGACAACGAAACACAACACCATGTTCGCTTCGGTGGTGTGCGGTCCCATGGTGATGAAGCGGTCGTTAGGAATTTGTCGTTTGAGTCTTGGGGTCAGCACAATTGCCATTCCATTTCAAACTTGGTTGTATCTGTCAAGAGGGAGAGTAGATTTTGGTGAAGAAGCAGATTAAGGTTTGGTGAAGAAGGTCTGAGGATGTGAACCCCCTTTTATAATAGGCATGGTGAAATGTTAGCCGTTGATTTCATTTTTAGATCACAAATCTGAGCCGTTTAAATTCTATCCGTTCAGGCACATTTTCCAAAGGGAATGACATCCACTCCTGACTGATTGTAAGCCGTTGATTAAAACTGTCGGTGGAATCTGAGACGTCCAATATCTGTCATTCTGCAGCACTCGTTCGAACACCCTCATTCAAACGTGTTCGCATGACCCCATTCGAACGTGTTCGCATGACCCGTTCGCTCAACAGTGAAAAATGTCCAAGAGGGTGTCTGTCCATATTTAACACACGCGAATGGCCTCATTCGAACCTGTTCGAAGGCCCGTGTTCGAACGGGTGAAAATTCGTGAAAAAAATAGGTTTTGTCTGGTCTTTTCACACCCTTATGGGGTGTGTTTCGAGTAGGAGGGGGTGTGGGAAAAGCAAACGCCAAAAAAAAAAGAACCAACCAAATCATAATAAAATGGGTCGACAACTATTGGGTTAAATATACTTTTCTTTTGGACAATACTTCATACAACCCCAAGCTACTCTGTAGACATCCCCAACTATTTTGCTCATCTTCTAATATAATCTGGTTCGCATCGATTCGGACCACGCTAATCCGAACTAATTTGGACCACGCTAATCTGAACCTCTTTTAACATAATTCGAAGGAATAATGGATGTGTTTGTGTGTTGCTGGTTCGGACCACACTAATCTAAACATCTTCTAATATAACTGAAAGGAAAAAATGGGTGTGTTTGTGCGTTGTTTGCTGGTTCGGACCACACTAATCCAAACCATCAGAATCCGAGAAAAAAATAAGCGCGCACAAGATTCATTAATTGCAATTTAGTATTTTCACGTGTTATGGGGGTGTCCACTAAGTAGGGGTTTATGCAGAAGGCATGCGCCTTTCTTTTCGCCAATACTTCTACTCCATTTCCTACTCACCACACACCCCAAACCTCAAATATTTCAAAACTACCCATCCCCAAAACCCCTTCATCTCACACTCTCTATTCTTCTTTCTTCACAACCCCTCCCACTCACGACCTCTCTCTCCCTTGTTGTCTCTCACACCTACTCATCTCTCACTCCAAACCTCCATCTCCATCACTTCACGCATTCCAGGTATGCATTTCCTCTCTCTCTCTCTCTCGTTCAACATTTGTGTTTTTTTTCTGGATCTGGGATGGGTTCGGTACTATGGTACCAAATTGTTTAAAACAATTTGAAAAATAACATTGGTGCGTACATTCGGTTCTATAGTATTGTACCTTTTTTTTTTGCAATTTTTTGAAAAACAATGTCTGATACTATAGTACCGAACCTTTCCGGTACTATAGTGTCGTACCAATGTTATTTGATACGACACTACAGTATCGTCCGGGTGAACCTTCTTTATTGTACTGTTAATGTTTAGGGTTTCACTTGATTTTTTTTGGCTCCTTTAGGTATGGTGAAGACCAGAGGTGGCCATTCTCAGACAAATCCTCGCCTCATCCCCGTGTCTGTGCGGGGCCAATGCCTACTACTTTCGTCTGCAAAAAGAAGACAGACGGACGCATCAGACCCAACCACATGCACGTGGACCCAACACACGATGTTGATATTTCTGATGCTGATATTGAGCATGACGCTGCTCATCTTGCTATTCCTAATAATGCTGTTAATGATCAACAACAACCCACTTCTGTTGACGCTTCACGCATTCCAGGTACACATTTCCTCTCTCACCAGGAATCTCCATCACTTCACACATTCCATGGACGCATTTCCTTTCTCTCTCTTGTTCTGCTGATGACCCCTCCTCATCAACATCTACATACCCATTCTATTTTAGAAAACTATATGTGAGTAGAAACTTTGATATCTAAACTCTTATTTAACGAACGCCTAAGACTTTTTTTTTGGTTTCTAGTTGTTGCATATTGAGATGAAGACTAAGAATATGGTGAAGCGGAGATGAAGAATATGGTGGGGTGGAGATGAAGATGAAGAACATGAAAAGGATGAATCCTAATTTTGATTTGGGAATCTATACAACTCAGTTTTTAAAATAATTTTGAACAAAAAATAATTACGTGGCAAAACCACATATGAAGATTATTATTAGCTGATAGCTAACGGAGGCATTAACAGAAGGACTATAATGAAAAAAAATGTATTTACAGAGATTTTTTAAAAAAAATATTTTTGTAAGGACTAAAACCAAAATATTTCAATATAGGGAACAAAAACGTATATAAACCTTAAAATAAGTGAAAAAGCAAAATAACCCACAAAATCAACTCAGAAGGAGAACGATGGTTATAATTTCTAGTAAACTATTTTCGGTTTCAGAGTTTAGACATTATCTCTAGTCTAGGTGATATTCAAGTTTTTACAAATATTTATTTGTTTTTATAAAAGAAAATTGTATCTATAACATGTTGACAATTCCATTCCATTCCATATTTCCATGCAAAAAGTAAAAAACAGAAAAAGTTTAAGCCAATGAAGTTATAGAAAAGTTGTTTGATTCTTAAAAGAGGTTGAAGGTGTTATTGCTGAAGACTGACACACAACCACCTTCCCAAACAAAGACCAAGGAGCAAATAGCAAGGAAAATGGAAAGGGAAATAGGTGCCACTTTGCAGTGTCTTGTCAATTTCTCCTCTATCTTCGAGTCTAACACTCTCTGCTAACTCTCAGACAGAGCCTCAGGTCTCTTCTATAATATAATCATAGTAAAAGAGAGACAACTCTCTCCCTTCCCTATGTTCTTGTAAGATAAAAGAGATGCAGGCACACAGCACTAATTGTAGTGTATATGCTGCAGATTCAGATGATTTTCTACTTTCAACCATTCCATGCAACATGCTGCTGAGCTGTCAAACTAGACCGTCCGACTTGGTTCACTGGACCAAAACATAAAAACGAGTTGAGATGAGCTAGTCCAATTATCTATTGAACTGCATTTTATGTGGTCCAATCCAACTCAAAACACTAGATCAACAGGCTGGCCAGGCCTAATCCAACTTTTAATAAAAGAAACTACAAAAATGTTCAAAAACCATGGAAAAAGTGGGCCCAACCTGCCCTATGGGCCAATTGGGTTAGTCAAAATGGCCTGATTTTTTTTTCATGGGCCTCTATTTAGTGAGTGCAGACCAATCCAAAACACTATGTCATTGAGTCGGTTAGACCAAAATTGACATCTCTAGCTACTACTATATACTATTGACCAACTTTTATTTATAAAAGAGACGGATTAGTAAGCACTTTTTTTTACTTGGTAATTCAAAAAATTTGATTCCCTTTTAAGGGATTGGATTATCTGATGCATACCATTAGTATATAAGAATAATATCATGGTACATTTACATAACAAAATGAAACTAAAACAGAACTGAAGAGAGAGTTTTATAATATATATCCACAAGGTTGTGGTCTTTGAGGATTTATAAAGGACTATTCTTTTGAAAACCTGTATTTTGGATTCAGCAAAATTTGGCAGACTTGAAGTGAAGAGGGTACATGAAGGAATTAGAATAAGTGAATCTGATAATTTGACTAGAGGTTAAAGGCTTCCCTCCATTGACCAAACAATCATCATAAGAAATTCTCTTGAACAATCTGGGATTAATTATTCTTGCAGAAGCAAACCAACCACAATGAAGGTGTATATCATGAGGAGCACATCCAGAAACACATGTGTTGACAATTTGAACAATGTATTGTGGTATTCCAGAAGTAGTACCTTTGCTTTGTGATATGCTTATGTCTCTATTTGTGCATGAACCTAGACCAAAAGTCACATTCAAAAAAAGGGTACAAAAAAAAAATGACAAGACTAAAAGGGATTAATAGAATGAATTGCACATGTACCATGATACCAAAATTTTCTGGAGCTGGTGGAGTGTGCATGTTCTGTTTTGTCAGACAATGTTGTTATGGACATGTTTCTGTCTTCATGGTAAGAATGAAGAATCTGGGTTGAAGGAGCTGCCAAGTGCCAAAATTATATAAGCTTATGACATATATTAAAATTTAGAGAGAATAAAATAATAATAACAATAGATTTTGTTTGTGTACCTGAATGGTATCCCATATAAGATAACACATGAAGGGGCATTATGAAACAGAGGAAACAGAGATGAAAAGATTTTGTGATGGTCATGTTTTAGTGAAGCTATGGCTTTGTTTCTTTGCTTAATCTGCTTGAGAAAGAAGAGTGATATGAAAGAAATTTGAAAGGGAGAAGGGATTTGTAGGGTTGGTGAGAGCTAGAGTGTTGCTTATACAAGAATGGTATGTTTGGGTTGTAAATTTTAAGGACATTATGTGAGGTCCCCCTTATATTCTTGAGGTAATATAAGATACCTATATGGCGACATTTAATAAGATAAAAACATATATACAACAATTATATACTTATTTTTTTATGTAAAAATTTAATATGAAAGTTGGAGTTTTATGATAGTATATATATATAGGTTCTCTCATAAGGTATGTCACATACCCTAATTTTAAAATGGGACAATTTCCCCACCCAATTTCAAGTAAGGTTTTTTTGTTTTTTTATTTTTTAATCTTTAATTAATTGTATCTACGTTTGTGTCGCGACTTTGATATTATGGAGAATCATAGTGATGCGATCTCAATTGTAGTGAATGTTTGGTAGAGTGGTGGCGTTACCGCCAGCAGTCGTTTAGAGCCACATTATCGTGAAAATGTAAAAGCTACAAATCGTGAAAACAAACACCCACGTAGTCGCGTTACATAGTTTGTTTAAAAAACCTTGATGATGTAGCCTAAATCCAAATTACAAACCTTTGTTAAAAAGTAAATTACCCTTTTCTCATTCCTGAGTTGATGTCAATATTCTATTTTACCTCTAAGCTTTCCTTATAAGCTTTAGGGTACCTTGTTTTGACATTGAGATGGATCTATCTAGCAACTAAAGATAGGACAAAAGCACCATGAATTCTAAGCTGAAAGAAGAAAGATACAGAGTAGCAATGGCAGAACCCTATGACAGAGGAAAACAGAGTAGCTTCTTATTCTTCCAATTGAATGATAATTTTCCATTTTTTTCTCTTCACTTAAATATTGTAGAATTATTCCAACTTTGACAAAAGGGAATTTGACCCTCAAGTAAATGTACTATTCATGAATGGCATGCATGCACATGCAGACACTGTTGCATGCATTATACATGTGTCAATTGTTATGTCGCTTTTCCTCTATATTGCTAAACCCTTTCACTAATAATATGTTAACCTTTAATTGAAATTGGAGATGGAAAAATAAAGTTATTCTTCAATAACCCTAGCTTCAAGTTAGAATCAATTTTATTCAAAAAACTACTAGAATCAATTTTGGTGAGGTAAAATCGATTTTCAGTTATCTACCCAAACTTGCTAATAACCAAAAAAAGTGCTTCCAACCATTGCAAAAGTGATTTTAGCCCTCCCACCACCAAACCAAACAAGCACTCAAACATACCAAAAGCACTTTTAGGTCTCTCTAATCACTTTTAGCTCTCCCAAAAGTCAATCCAAACATATATTGAATGTCTATTTGGTTCTGCAGTGAACATGCCATATTCGCACAATTGGTTGAAGCTACACAATATAGCTTTTGGTCGAATGTAGGATTTCACTATGGAACTCAAGATTTCCAGCCACACTCCGTGTTTTGTCGAGTAGAATTGATTTTTCCCTTAAAATATTGATTCTATATTGAAGTTAGATTTGAAATTTTTGCCTCCAAACGTGATTTTCATTTTAAAATTTATTGTTAAACTCATTTTTATGTAATGGGTGAACATTTTAATAAAAACCACACATCAACATAACTTTTAATGTGCAATTAAGCAATTATACTATCTTTTTTCTCTCTGAATGAGAGTTCTCTCCCACGTAAGTGATAGGTTTTCGTTTTTTCACTATCTTTCCACCTTAGTGTTAGTGGAGACAAAGAGACACCTTAGGTTCGTTTTGATTTGCAAAATAGAAACGATCGAACCTGACACGATTTGACTGAGATGCTCATTCAAAGTCATTGTTTTAGTGAACTATGGACATCACAAGCGGAAAAATGTAAATTTTATTGTAATTCTTTTTCTAATGTTTATAATGATTATATAACCTATATTATAATGTAATTCAAAAATTATAAAGAAAAACGTACGAAGGAGAATATGGAAGAGAGAAAGAAGGAGAGAGAAAGAGAGAGATGAGGGAGAGATATCTTGAGATGAAAAGAGAGAGAGAAGGAGATGGAAAGAGAGATGAAGAAGATAGGTCATTGATAAATCCATATCACATGCTTGTTTTGAATGTTAAAAACTGTGTTTTGAAGGAAGATTTTAATGAAAACCAGTAAAGTTTGAGCAGAATTAGTGAATATTTGAATCTAGTTTTTTTGTAGTGTTATGTGGGTTTCTTTATGTTTATGTGTTTAGGAACTAGATCAAATTGAAGAACAAGTTGTGCAAACAAGAAGTGAAGTTGGAGCGATTTAGGAAGAGTTAAGCAGCAACAAGTTTCTGGTAGCACAAGACAGCACCCGGCGGTCTCATTTTGTTCTAAACATCCATTGGTGAAGTTAGTCTTGTTTCTACTGCGCGTAAGTCGTGCGTAAGCGCCAGTCACGCGCAAGATTGCAAAAATTCTCCAAAGCCGTTATGCAGCAGATGTCCCGCGTAAGCACCCGATCCACGCGCAAGTGTGTAGTATTTTCGATGAAGTCATTGCGCGTAAGTTGCGGCGTAAGAAGCGATACCACGCGCAAGTGTGCGCGATTTTCCAGTAAGCTTTGCGCGTATCTTGCGCGTGCACGCGCGCACGGAACAGAGCGTCGCGCGAAATCACTTAAGTAGCGACTTGGAACTCGAAAAAGGAGTTTTTACACTCTGGAAACCCTAGAACTCAAAGGCACTCATCTCATATCATCTCTATTGAAGATTCAAGGCTTGGGAACAAGATTTGGAGCTTCAAATGAGTTCATCTTCTTCATTCAAGTGTAATTTTCTTTTTCCTCTTCTTCCTCTATGTGTAGCTAAATCTCTTTTTGTTAGGGATGAATGAATATTGAGAAAACACTATTGTAGTTGGTTTAGATCTATTTTTATGTTAAATTCTCTCTTACTTTGTGTATTGAATCTTTGTTCTTAATGTTTTTTATGACTTGATCACTCATGAGATGATCTATGATTTATTTATGGAATGAAAATTTTATATTTGAATGTTTGAGATTGAATACATTCAACTCTTAGCTTAGGAATAATATTTGAGTTGTTGTATATTGCAAACCCTTGATTGGAATGCTTGTTGTGAATTAGAATCACCTAAGGGATTAGGGGTTTTAGTTATCAACAAAGGATCAATTGCCTAAGGAATTAGGAATTAGTTAATGTTGTGGGTTTGATAACAAAGTTAAAGAGAGAGTAATTTTTTAATTCAAATCAATTGCAATAGTGTGGAATCAATAGGATTTTGTCCCTAACATCTTTTACCATCTCATATTTTCAAAGCGTTCTTCGGTTTCTATTATCAAAAATTCAAAAACATTTTATTGTCTTTACCTTAGAGTTTTATTACAAAATCATATCAACCTAATCATAGTCTATTTGTGTTCGTTTAGTTGTTGTTAACTCTTATTGGTATTTGCATTCGATCCTTGAGTTCGACACTGGCCTTACTGTTTTATTATTACTTGCGACGATTCTAAGACACTTGCCGAAATCTTAGCAGTCATGAGATGTGAAAATATTAGAGGTATAGAAAAGGATAGAGAAGAATGGGATGAGAGAGAGAGAGAAGAATGAGACAGAAAAGAGAGAGGGGGAATAAAGGAGAGAACAAAATTATTGAATAGGAAATAAAAATAATATTTTGGTATATTTTTGGGTGATCAGGAAGTTGTCTTGTGGGATGAGAAAAGTTATCTGCGTGGTTTTGTGAGGTACAAGAATCTGGGTCTTTGTCCATCCATTGCCCTCATTTCATCATCTAGTCTTTGTGAACAATTTTCAAATCAAACAGGGTACAACTGGAGTTGTCTAGTCCAGTCTCTTACTACTTAGTGAATCAAACGCACCCATAGTGTTCTTTTAGTCCAGGAAGATGTTTTTTAGAGACAGAGAACCAAGGTCTATTGGCTTCTTGACGGGGATACAAACTCAACGTTCTTTCATGCTATGACAAGTGCGAGACGTAGAAGGAATCATATCTCTAAGTTGATGGCAGATGATGTTGTTGAGGTAACGGGGCAGGAGGGTATGTGTGAGATTGCTAGGGGATACTTCATAAAATTATTTTGCAGCAATAGTGGTAATTATGATGATATTCTTTCTTATGTGCAACCTTGTATTGATCTTGAAGATAACACGTGCCTAATTAGGACAGTTGAGGTTGAGGAATTCAAGAAGGCCCTTTTTTAGATGCATTCAGATAAGGCTCCTGGATAAGATGGTATGAATCTGACATTCTTTAAGCGCTTTTGAAATCTTTGTGGGGTGGAATTGTTTCACACGGGAAAGCTCAGTTAGAGATAGGCGAGTTTCCTATTAATCTTAATGATACAAATATTGTTTTAATTGTTAAGGTTGAGAACCCTACCTCGATGAAGGATCTAAGACCTATTTTCTTGTGTAATATTATTTATAAGATCATTTCAAAAGCTCTTGCGAAAAGACTAAAGCCTTTATAGCATAAGTGTGTGTCCCCTGAACAATCGGCTTTTGTTGAAAATAGATTTATTCTTGATAAGGTTAATGTCACTACTGAAACACTCCATCACTCGAAATGTAAAACAAAGGGCAAAGTGGGCAAAATGGCTCTAAAAATTGACATAAGCAAAGCGTATGATAGGGTGGACTAGGGTTGTCTAAAAGGGATGCTTACTAAATTGGGTTTTGATGAGGTGTGGATTCGGTGGATCGCTATGTGTCCGGAAATCGTAGCCTACCCAATAATGGTTAATGGTGAGAAGGTGGGACCTATTACTCCGGGGAGAAGACTCAGATCGGGTGACCCACTGTCACTATACTTGTTTACCATGTGTTCGGAGGGACTCATTACCCTCCTGAAAAGAGCTGAGGTGAGAGGTGATTTACATGGTGTTCGGGTGTGTAAAGGGGCTCCTTTCCTCACACACCTCCTTTTTGCTGATGACTTTTTTTTTGTTTTGCAGGGAAGATGATAAGGAGCGTAGAAATCTAAAAGAGATTATTAACATCTATGAACAAGCTTCCGGGCAAGCTATCAACATGCAAAATTCAGAAATTTACTTTAGCAAGAATACTACCATAGAGAACAAAGAGATGGTTACTAGTGTCTTGGGTGTCACAGAATTTCTAGGCAGAGGCAAATATCCGGGCCTCCCTTCTATGATTGGGAGAAAAAATAAACAGACTTTGGCTACTCGAGGGATAAAATGTGGAAGAGGATCCAAGGTTGGTCAAGAAGCACTTGTCAAAAGCGGTAGAAATCTTGATGAAGTTAGTGGCTCAAGCTTGTCTCACTTATTGCATGAGTACCTTCATGCTACCTACTACGGGTGAGGATCATGAGAGATTAATGAATTCGTTTTGGTGGGGGAGCGAATAGTATGGATCGTCGTGGGATTAAAGTGGCTAAGTTGGGATAAGCTACGATGAGGAAGGAATATCAAGGTATGAGTTTCCGTCACTTGCATGGTTTCAATATGGCGATGCTTTAGGAAGCGGACATAGAACATTGCGACACATGCATATACTATAGTAAATTGAGTGTTCAAGGCAAAATATTTTCCAGATAGTGACTTTATGGGGGATTAGTTGGGCCATAATCATAGTTTTGTTTGGCGTAGTATTTTCCCTTTTCGGGTAGTGGTCAAGTTGGAGAATTGGAACTAGTGAGAATATCTAGGGGTGGAATGACCCTTGGGTGAAAGGAAGTAATGATCCTTTTGTCCATTCCCCTATTGTGGTTGGATTTGAAATATGTGCGTGAAAGATTTATGGTACCCAAATACTCGTGAGTGGGACCATAGGTTGGTGGATCAATTATTCATCACTCATGAGGCTAGGCGTATCAAGGCAATGTCGCTTCTTTATGGTGTGGGTGAGGACAGGTTGGTGTGGTGGAGGAGTCGAAACAGTCAGTTCTCTGGGAGGTCAGCATATTACTCGATTATGGAGGATATGGCTGACAATACTCACCTTCGGATTGAGGGTGATTGGATGTCAATTTGGAAACTTAAGATACCCCTAGAAGATCAAGCTTTTATTATGGAGAGTAGTTAGGGTATCTCTTCCTACTCAAAGTAATTTGCAACGAAGACAGATAAGGTGTGAGGGTCATTGCCCTATGTGCAAAACAAATCCAGAAAATGAATGGAACATCTTCTTTGATTGCATGCTGGTTGAGGCGGTGAGGGAGGCTTGAGGTTTGTGGCCAATGATTTTGGTCTACTATAGGTTCGAGTGAGAGTTTTTGTGACTGTTTGTTCAAGCTTCTGCAGCAGATGGAAGAATCGAAGAGGAAGCATCTTGCGTTGATGATATGGGCTCTATGGAAACATAGAAATGATGAGGTGTTGAATAATGTGCTCCAACCAATCTCTCATAGTGTTAGTGGCGAATCTTCTCAAGAGTCGGGGGGAGCTACGACACCCATCAAAAAATAGAATTATTTTAAATATACTCCTAATAATAGCTTTCTTTATTAAGTATAGATAATATATAAAGCATTTGTGATTTGTTTACAAGAAAACTGGCCTGGCGCAGCGATAAGATCACTGTAATGATATGCTGGGGTTGTAAGTCTGATCCCTCTATTCCAACTTTTTAAAATCCGGTTGATTTAATACTGTTGTATCACAGGGGGGCTGTTTCCCTCTTTTTTAAAAGGTTTTAACATAGCTTTTTTTGATATCCACTTGCATAAAATTTATGAATCAAATTTTGTTACTAATGTTATTAATGTTATATAATAAAACAATTTTAATTATTTTTGAAAAAAATCAAAATTATCTTTTAAAAACCACAATATTTTAAATTGTTAACTCATCTATACATTTTGTCAAAAAAAATTTGAGTCTTTATTATCAAATTAATATGTTTTTTTTAAAATTTAGCTTTGTTTGGAAATATAATATTTTAATATATTATTTGATTATTTTGGCTCCCCCATATTTCACTCAAGTTCCGCCACGACTAGTGCTACAGAGTTGTTGAAAGACTGAGAAGCAGCTCAAACCAAAATTACAACAAGAGAGGTGAGGCTTCAACAACATCAACTAGCGCACGATACTTGTCAAAACAAATAGTAGGCTCCTTTTCAAGTGTAACGCCGATGCGACTATTTTCAACAATGAGAACAAACACAGTCAAGACAATGAGGTTTAAAGGCATTCCTACACCTCAAGAGGCGGAGGCAATGGGACTTTAGCAAGCTCTTCTTTGCTTGGGTGATTTGGGACTCTGATCAATCTCCATAGAAATTTGGATTGTTTACAAGTTGCGCGAATGGAGTACGGGAAAACTCGAACACTAACACAAAATTTGGTTTACTAATATCTCATTGTTTGTAATCTTTTGAAACGTTTTCATAAGATCCAAGTTAGCTTTGTCGGGAGACAAGCAAATCGTGTTCTTTTCATACTTGCAAGAGGCGTCAAGATCAAATGTTTGTTCCGTAATTTATGATTTCATCCGAACTGAATCTATTATTATCAATGAAATGTGAGTTTCCTATTCTCAAAAGAAAAAACTCATCTTTTAACTTAAATCAATTT
Organism: Oxytropis ochrocephala; assembly: GCA_020916435.1. Lineage (NCBI taxonomy): Eukaryota > Viridiplantae > Streptophyta > Magnoliopsida > Fabales > Fabaceae > Oxytropis > Oxytropis ochrocephala. The sequence continues at coordinate 20,473,307 of CM037093.1, forward strand.
CACAAAATTAATTCATTCAAAACCAACTTTTGATACCTTGGAACCAAAATATGCACTTATTATCATATTCCCATTTTGATGGGAAGTTCTTTCTTCTATGTATGTATCAATCTCACCAAACTATGCTATAATTGTTCTATCTGTAACTTGGAAGTGAAGACACACACGTGAAATGAGGATTTCAAAGCCCTTTGTAGCTATAATTCAAAGATGCCTAGCTACTTTTTTTTTAAAAAAAACTAAGGTATCTCCTACGTACGCAATTGCATAGACTAATCCCTCGAAGTACTGAAATCCATTTAAGGGGTTGACCTCTTCCACCAAGTATTTTTCCATACACACCGAGCAGGAATTGAACCCTTGACCAAAATGGTTAAGAAACTCAAATATCTTCCACCCATACCATGTTGGTAAAATCAAAGTTAACTTTATTAAGTATTCAACTATTCATACAAAACAGTTATAAGTCACTGTAAAGTTGCCAAAAGACAAAGCCGCGTTTTACAATAAAATGTATGAAAAGGTTAAGATCTTAACTTTCTGATGGTTTTCAGAGAGGCACATGTTGTGGGTTCATACATACCATTTGCATTCAAGTTGAGAGTTAGATGAAAGAATCAATATTGTGAAGGTCAATTTATTGCTTTTGCAATTTATAGCAACCTAAGGTTTTGGAAGCCAGTCACCCCACCACCTACCTGTTCTGTTCGTGGATGTATGGCCATGTGTGATGAGAATTAATTGCTTCAGCACTTGAAAATTTTCACTGCCTAGGTACGTACGTAGCTTCTTATATTTATGATATGAAAATTAATATGTGATGTATTGTAATGTGCCTAACTTATTTATTTCATGACTTAAGTTTTAGTTTCCTAATTTGCATTTGACCACATTCATTTTGGTGTATCATAATGTTATTTGAATTCTGTCACTTTACACATGTCAAGTGTTATTTTCTCTGTTTATCTCGAGTTAGGCTATATTGACACTAGATGTCAAATTTAGTGACTTATACTTGGTGCACGGTAATTTACAGTATTTTATACAATTGGAATGTTAATTTTTCAATGGTCGTGAAATTTGACATGGTGAAATTTGATGGAAGAGGTATTTTTGGCTTGTGGAGAGTACAATTCAAGGATGTGTTGATACAATCGGGGTTGCGTAAGGTGTTATGTCAATGACTTTCGACATGAAAAAGTTCTTTAAGTGGTTTAGCTTAAATGAAGTATACTCTTTATGGTGGAATATGCTAGTTCTTTTGAATTATGATTGTCGGTGTAAACAATGAAATCAGAAGATGTATCGGGTATCAATTACAATCAAGGTGGAGATTGTTGGAATTGAGTAAGAATTGAGCATTTTGAAGAAATTATGTCGATGACTTTCAACATGGAGAAATTCTTGATGTGGTTTAGCTTAAAGTGAAGTATATACTCTTTACGGTGGAGTATGATAGTTCTTTTGAATATTGTCGGTGTAGACAATGAAAGCGGAAGACGTCTCATTGATCAATTACAATCAAGGTGGAGATTGTTGGAGTTGATTGAAATTGAGTATCTTGAAAAAGTCACACATTGCTTAGCTTTGTGAAGGACAAGGGAGACCAATGCTATATAATAAGCTCAAGTTCTAATTTACAAAATGTATCCGTCAAAAACACCTTAGGGCCCGTTCGGGGTGGTTGTGAGTTTCTGGCTTTTGGTTTTGAAAGTCAATTTCAAAACCCAAACATGTTAAGGTCAAATGGGGTTGAGTTATTTTTTTTAACTTGAAAACAATTTTCCAACAAAACTCAAAACAAAAAAAAATAAAGGTTTTATAATTTTTGTTTCTGTTTTTTCTATCCACCTCTGATCATCAATATATTTGATCACCACCAACTACCACTCCGACCACCGCCAATCACCGCTAACCACCACCAACCACCACCGACAATCGCAAACCACCGTCCACTACTGCCAACCACCACCGTCGACCACCACTCCGACCTCCATCAACAATCACCTTGACCACCATCAACCACCACTCTGAACACTGTCAACTACCAACCACCACCATTCCGACCACCATCAACCACCACTTTGACCACCGCCAACCACCACTCCAACGATTGCCAACCACCACTCTGACCACAGTCAACCACCACTTTGACCACCAATATGACCAGCTCATATCACTACATTATCCATCTATGATCTGCGATATGGCCACTATCGACTACCATTATGACCACCACTATGAGCACTGTCAACCAATACTTGAACCACTACTTTACCACCGCTGAGCACCACTCCATCCACCTATGATCACCAATCTGACCACCATTGACTATCACTCTGATCACCGTCAACCATTTCTTCGACCACCATCGACCACTACTCTAACCACCATTCAATCCATCTTTGACCACTAATCCGACCACCATGTACTCTAACCACCACACCAACCGTTGGAAACTACCACTTTAAACAATATCGATCGCCATCAACGACTACCTCTCTAGCTACTATTCTGACCACTGAAAATCGCCACTTTGACCACCACTAGTCGCCACCCCGACCACCAACATGATCACCATTGACTACCACTACGACGACCACCACCACCAACACCGGTTACCACTCTGACAGCTGCAGTCATCAACTACTACTTTCAACCTTTATTATTAAAATTATTACTTAAAAATATATCATATAGTTGTAATATTTAATTTTTTTCAAACCTAATGCTATATATTGTTTTGATTAATATAAGTTTATGATGAATATTTATTTTTATGTTTATATTTGAAAGTGATTTTGATTTTTGAAAATTTTTTAACTGAAAAATGAATTTGAACTCAAAACAGAAACTGATTTTAGTTTTTGAAAATTTCAAAACAGAAAACTGTAAGCCACCCCGAACGAGGCCTTAAGTTTATTTGACTTTGTTTTTTTCTCTTATACTCTTGTTTTAGAGTGTTGTGAAATATAGTTAAATATTTCCTTTGGAGGGTGTGGGTGTACTAGAGCCATGAGATGTTTGAGAGAGGACTATGTGTTGTAAAAAAATTCACTTCGTGTTATTCTCTGGTTGTCACTCGACAATTCGTGGTTTTTCTCCGGTTTTGAAGTTTTCCACGTTAAATTCTCGTAATCCGATTGTGCTTATTTTATTTTCCTATGTTGTTTTTCCCCAACATTTGTCACACCCAATATCCGAACCCGAGACCTTAAGGTGGGATCCGAGTCCAGTTACCACTCGGACCAACCTTTGTTGGTTTTCAAGTAAGCAACATGAAGTGGCTCACCTAATTTCAACTTAGTCACATTAGAATTTTAGAAAATAGGTAGATCAAAATTTTGATATTAGTAAAGAGAGTACCAAAATTGTGAATGAGATAAAATACGGGGACCAAAGTGGCAGTTAAGCCTAGTAAAAAGTAATTGACAGATTCAAGATTTCGATTTAACATATAGAAATTCAATATTATAACCACTAATTTGAAAAATCAACTAATTATATTTTAATTCAATAATTTATTTATTAAAACAAATACTTAAAAATAAATGAAATGTAATATATTTATTTACTGAAGAAAAAAAAAATTAGTAACAAATGAGTTATTAAGTGGTATACCTAACAAAGATCGATTTGAGTGGCAACTTAGCTCGAATCTCACTCCAAGGTAACACGTTTAAAAAAAGTAGTATGAATTCACTTTATAAGAAAAAAAAGGAGTATGTATTCAGATACGTGTTTTTGTAAAAAAAACTCACGACTTGTATTTATATTTTTGGAACTTTCCAGATGATAAAAAGTAATTGGCAGATTCTGGATCTCACTTTAACATATAGAAACTCAAAATTATTACCATCTACTAGACCGTGCACCCGTGCAACGCACGGGTTACAAAGATACCATACAACGTAAATCATATATAAAAGTATTTCATACATTGTTCCATTATGTTAAAAAAAAACCCGGCGATAGTAAAATAAGACACTAATAATAATGTTAATTCTAAACACTCTCTGTCAGTTTAATGTTCATGTGCTACTGTTGAACACTTCAAACACGGCAAGTAACAATTTACCCTTCAAATCAAAACCATCACGTCCACTTTGCTTCACTTAACGCACCAAATAACACACAACTTGTTAAGAGTCCCACATCGGATGGGATATGGCCTGAAAAATAGTTTATAAGTGGGTGGCATCCCTCACCTTACAAGCCGGTTTTGTGGGGTTGAGTTAGACCTTAAACCACATTCTAAGATGGTATCAGAGCCAACCCAAGATCCGTTGGGCCACCCGCTATCGGGCCACTCGGGTCACGCTCCAGTTGTCCAGTCCTGGGCGTGAGGGGGGTGTGTTAAGAGTCCCACATCGGATGTGATATGGCCTGAAAAATAGTTTATAAGTGGGTGGCATCCCTCACCTTACAAGCCGGTTTTGTGGGGTTGAGTTAGGCCTTAAACCACATTCTAAGACAACTTGTTACAATTCAAATTAAACCAAAATTTCTCAGCGGGTACATAAATTTGACGAATATATATATATATACAATCACACATAAAATTTCAATAACGAAATTTTACAGAACACTTATGGACACAATAACTATCTAAGCACTCCTAAAGAAGATAAATCTAGGATTTTCCACAGGTATTCTAACATTATAGGGATATTTTCAGGGAATTCTTCTTTTTCCAAAAGAGGACGCCAACCATGAAGTTGAACATTGCCATCAATAATATGTGCTGATAATAACAATGCACATTCCCATGTGTTCCCACAATCATCGATCAAAGTGATATCAGTATCAATTCTATTTGGAAAAAGAACATCACAATAGTCCAATGGAATATGCTGCAAAACAGAAAGACTAAACTAATTAACTAATAAATAAGTTTTGTAGATCATAGGAAAAAATAGTAACTTGAGCATTATGAACCTAATGAAAGAAATACAAATTTAAAAAGTCATCTCCATCACACCACATTATGAACCTAGTGAAAGAGATTAATAAGCTACATCAACAAAAATCAAAATTTACTTACAACAAATTAATTAACGAACTAAAAGTGATGTTGGTTAATAAAGAAAACAATTCAAACCACATCAACTAAAATAAAAGGACATAAAAACTTTTATAAAAAATGGAACCCATAATGCAACATAGCCAAACGAAATCAACACACAAAGATTAACGAAAACAAAGACACTTACATTTATGGAAATAATCCTCAGACCAAGACTTTCGTTTATTCTGGTGAATAAGATGCAACGACTTCACAGATGAACATAAGAAGAAGAATATAAATAAAGGAAGAAGAAAGAAAATTTGAGCAACTAAAGAAGAAGATAAAGAGAAGTAGTATGCGGATAGAAACACATGAAAGAAAAGAATATGAGGGAGAGAAAAAAAAGTCCATATAGAAACATAGACATGTGAAATTTGCATAAAAGTTAAACCGGGTACTGTTCATCCATTCAAACTCATTGTACATAATTCAGACACCATGTTCTTCTATGGACAATTAAAGGGAGGAAAAAAACCATGTGCAACAACATGAAGTGGGCCAACGTATGCAGCTGCTTACTATTCACGCAATTCAGATTCATTGACTCAACAGCAGTGGACCACAATAAAGCCAACCACTCTGCGACAACAACACCAAAACAACAACCCACCACTTCACCAAAATTCAAAACAACAACATTAGCGCCTAAATGAAAAATTTACAAGTCCGCCAAGATGCCAAAATGGTGGCCAAACCTTATTTCATAGGCTTAGTCCCTTTATGTTTTAAAGATTTCAAAAGGGAACATTTTAATGATTTATTTATTAAAACAAACAATGGACTATATAAAAAAACAAAAAATTAAAACAAATGAATTTTATGATTATAATGCCCCCATGCAGGATCGAACTACAGACCTTCAGTTTACAAGACTGACGCTCTACCACTGAGCTATAGGGGCTTCTGTATTCGATAATTACATAATTACATTAAAGTTTTTTAATTTTTACTTCGTTTAGTAATTGGATTCGGAAAGCACAATCGGTGAATTTGTAGCAAGCATGTTTTGGGAAAAGAAAGTTGAAAATATCAATCGATTTAAAACCTTATATTTGATGTTATGAATAATTGATAATTGATAAAAAAATATCTTATTATAAGTGTCTGTGCTTATATAAACCACTCGAAAGTGAATGAGTAAATACATTAATTTGTCGTCTTACAAACTCAATTGAAAATTTTGACATAGTTTTTTTTCAATCATTCAATGTCTCATTGATATCGAGTAAGACCACAGAAACATTACACAGAGTGTAAACTACAAGCTTACACATGAAACATTCATAGGTCTTCTAACGAACAAGCCACATCAGATCTATAGCTAAGTTCTAAAAGATTACATTAAACATATTAGTCGCACCTAAGACAATCCAGATTCAACTCAACTAATTAAAAGCGTATAAATAAAACTAAAGCAGAGAATTACAACCATGATGCACAGAATACAAAGGAAGTCGTCTCTATCCGCACCGGAAGGTAATGAACCAGAAGCCACAATCTGAATCGAACCCACAAACCAGCCACCACCACAGAGCAAAACAAGGACACCACATAGAGATCAAGAGACCCACCAAGTTAGAGAGGGAAGAAAGACGGAAAGTCCAAACTTTCCTTGTATTTGAAGGCCAATTGGCCCCGAAGTCACTAGATCCGAATCTGATAGCTACGAACGATCTCTACCTCCCGAAACATCATCCTTATATAAGGAGGCGAGTAGGCCTCCACATCACACCTACTAATTTCCTCTCATACAACCTCTTTATTTACAGGTTCCTAACAACCACCAAATGATTCTTTGATCTATCCTCTCTAACTGAGTGCACGATAGGGACTTTCAGTACTGCATTGGCCTCGAGCTAACCCCATGAGCTCTGGAACGAGGGCCTGGTTCCATGTTCTTTCTTTTGAAACCATGATCTCCTTCACTCACTTAATAGGAACGTGGGTTGTTGGTGGTGTTGCGAGGTCAAGTTGGCTACATTAAACACTCAACGGCCCCAGACGCTCTCAATTTTGATTTACATGCAACATTTTGTACCTTTTAAGAAGCAATCTCTTTTTGGTACAAAAAATAAGCAATGTCTTTGAACCCCAATTGCTATGTGATGAGTAGCTTAGATATCGCCAACCTGAACATCCAGTAAATCGCCTTTAGGTTATATTTGGCTATCTGCATGCTTTCAACTTGGTGTCAAGTAGTTCTAACATTTAAAAGGAAGCAGTAAAACAAGTTTGAGTCCTGTATTTCAAAAGTTTTTTTATATTCCAACGAAATGTTTTTCTAAAACATGAACATTCCAAACTAAAATCCGTTTGTAATAAAATGTACGGATACACGTGGCAAATGTTTGGGATGGCGTACGGGTAAATTGCCATGGATTTATTTCAGATAGTAGAATTGCCTCTAAAATTATTAGACATTCACTTTAACTACATACTAGCATTCACATCACAAATATTATATTCAATTTTCAAAGAAAACGATGCTCCGTGATAATACTTGTTGCTCTTGAAAGTTTTGTTGCTTCCGTGATTTCATTGACATAAGAAAATCCGCACTAATGACGGAAGAAATTTCATGTTAACGTTCTTACAGATAAATTACCCAGGATCATTATCGAACAAGCACAGCCAAAATGACAAGGCATAGAGAATGGCTGCCACATATGTAGTTGGAGGCAAACCAAAAGACCCCAGTTATTTGAATATGACTATTAATTAACCATTTGGCACATTCCCCTCCTTGACATGATTAATCATTTATCCTTTTTATTGCTACTGGCAGAGTTCTGCTCAGTAAGCATTTTCAAAACGTTTACCAGTGCTTGCAAACGTTCCCATATGCTAAGCCCATATAGTGCTTCAACGAGTGACTCCTGAAATTCAAATCCATTTTCTGCCACAGGATACTATGGCAGAGAAAAAGCCCATCTCAGTATCTATCACTCATAAAGAAGTCATGTAATATATCATTGTGAAAGGTTTTTCAGACTGACCTGAATAGGCTTAGGTATCTTGGTTTTTATGAATGGCCACCATCTATCTTCAACAACTGATTTTACAAGGCAGCATGCTCGCAAACCTTCAACACCACCGAATCGTCCAAATCCACTGTCTTTCACACCCCCAAATGGTAGGGACTGGAAATTCATAATGCAACTTTACATCAATCGAAGAGGTAAACATAGGCTGACTAAGGAACATATCCCGACTGTTTAGTTCAAAAAACTGCACAGTTACAATAATAAGCCATTAAACAGTTAGATAATACAATATAAAACCATTTGTGTCTTGATCCAATGGCTTAACCCTCTGAGAGTGTTGATTTAAGATGTGGTATTTAGTCTCTTTTGACCAAGTGATCAGAATTCTAAAGTATGATCCTTGCCACCCACAATCTTATAGTAAGATGATAAATTTTAAACACAAGATAGGTGACTTTGTATATATCCATCAATCCCCAGGGGCTCACACGCGAGGACTCATGTTAAAAACGTGATATAAAATATTCAAGAGCTCCTTTTATCAGACTTGGTTCACGACAAAAACAGAAAAAGAAATATTACTACTCATTTTTAAACATTCAAATCCATTTCTAATTGGCAATTAGATATGCCACATAAAGCAGAAAATATTTTATGGGAAATAGATGTTATCGTAAATTAGAAACTTAAAAGAAAATTGTGTTCTCATGAGTGAATCACTAGTTGGTTCCATAGCCAAATTGGCAGAATCCATCATTTCAGACTTTCATAGAAACCTTCAGATCAGAAAGGCGTTTCTCAGGTGCACCACCAAATAATTCAGTTGTTTCCATCGCACTTTAGCAGTTGGAAGCAATTAACAGAGCATACATCATATCACACTACTAGTAGCCTCTAGGTCACTTTTTGGGTGAAGCCCTCTGAGAGAGAGATGAAGATAACTAGTTTACCTGACACATGTACGTTGATGCGAAATCATTAATTGCAGCTACCCCACAATGTATCTGGGAAGCTATCTCTCTGGCATGGCTTTGATTGCCTGAGAAAACAGCACAGCCGAGCCCGTATTTTGAGTCATTGGCAAGTCTGATAGCCTCTTCATCAGAGCTAAATTTCATTATTGGCATGATTGGTCCAAAAGCCTAGAAGTCAATTAAATGAACAGATGAATCGGGTCAGCAGTTGCTGCAGCATACAAAATAGACAGATATTTTTGAATGATAAAGGACAAATTTCAAAAATCTTCAATACTTCCAATAAAGATATGAGTGGTATTTTTTTGTTATAGACAAGGACAATGCGGATTATCAATGAAAACTTAAAAACAAAAATAATAAAAAATTATAAGAAAAATGGTAATGTGAAAAGCAGAGAAAATAACAAGATTTAGCACCTCTTCTTGCATCAATCTCATTGAGTGATTCACGTTCACAATCACAGTAGGGGGAAAATATTGATCAACTGTATCTTCAACTATATGTCCAAAACTTCCACGTGCAACAATTTCAGCTCCTTTGTCTAAAGCATCATTTACAAGGCCTTCAAGCTTTTCAGAATGTTCATGCATGCATAAAGCTCCCATATCATACTTTCCAGCAAGTGGTGGGCCCTGCAAGAAACCATTAATAAACCCTTAAAAAACCTGACATAGTAAGTTAAAGTCGAGTTCTTGAGAATACATCAGCCCCTAGTTCTCAAGAATGTTGAGTAGACGTGTAAACAAAGGCTTGCCAACACAACTCTTCAACCAATTAACTTGCAAGCTGGAAATGATATATATCCATACACAAGAAGCTACTAAATTTCTAAAAATAGCTTCTCGTTATAATTAGATTTCACAATTTTTTTTCCAGATTTTCATTAATTTCAAAAGAGTAAACGGATAAAATTCCGAAAGTTATTATTTCTTTAAAAACAGACTCTGAGAAGCATGTGTTGACTTGGAAAGAAAGTCGCACGAGTAAGGCATATACCAATGAAATGCTGTAGAGAAAACACTTACAGCTGTAACAGATTTTATGATTTTGCTAACTTTACTAACAAAAGATGCATAAATGTTCCTGTGGACATAGAATCGTTCAGCCCCAGCACAGTTCTGCCCACTAGACTGAAGAACAGCCCTGACAGCAATTTGAGCAACCTACATCCATCAGATGAATGCCTGTTAAAACTAAAGCATTCAAGAAAGAATATTTCATTAAGTTGTAAGGTTAACAGTAGCCAACCAAATGACCAACAATAATATCCAAGGCTTTGGAGATCAGAAAATGTTTTAGGGATTCATACATGGTCCACATCTACATCGTCACAAACAATAAATGCATCTTTTCCACCAAGCTCTAGTGTAACTGGTATAAGAGTCTCAGCAGCATTTCTCATTATCTGCATAAAATAATTAGGCATGTCAACAGAATGCAAAGAGTACCTGCTTATTGCACGGAAAAGTACCATCTTATAAAGAACAGAGAAGAGTGTGACAAAGTAGACAATAACTCTGAAGCATCTCCTACATTGGTTCAGCTTACGAGGCATCACTTTAACCCAGAGATATACTACAACTTTAGAGGTTACTTCTCTCCCTTGTGTATACAGAATGAGGCTTCAGATGATCCTACTACTACTCTAAACATTGACCCACTACTCTGCAAAAAAATCTTTATTGAACATCTATCTACCATGCATAATATACCCAATTATCCAAAACCGTTTCTTCAAAATCATAAATAAAATTATTATTGGATACAATGCAGTGATTCACAGATGAGAGTATAGGATGAACAAAATTGATTGGCCAAAGGAATCATACCATCTTACCAACCCCAGGCGACCCAACAAAAATGACTTTATCAACAGAAGACACCAGTGCTTCTCCTGTTTCAGCAAACCTGGTAAGGAAGGTCCAATTAAGATTAAGATTATAGACAGACACGACTTTGGAAATAAAAGGGAAATAAGGAAGAGTACAAAATAAGGCTCTACCCTGTTATCACCTCAACAAGGTCCTCTGGAGCACCTATTGCAGCAAGGGCTGACTGGATGATCCGGAAGTAAAAGCATCCAGACCAACTTGCATGCTCTGATATCTACAATCAGAATCACATGGACTTCTGTCAAATTGAAAAAAAATATAAATATAAACGAAATGGTATTGCATGCAGCAGACTCCAATTTTTAATATCAGCCGGTAATGGAATATCATCCCCATGAAAGTATAACAGTCAACAATGTCTACAACTCTGGATCCATAGAATGAATAGGTAGAGGTAGATGGTATATATTATCTATTTTATACCTTAATTACAATGCCATTTCCAGAGAAAACTGCTGCCAGCATAGGGTTAAAAATATTATGGAAAGGATAATTCCATGACACAATGGCGCCTATAACACCAAGGGGGTGAAATTCTACTCTTGCTCTCTTATGAAGCATTGATCTTCCAGAGGATCTGCAAGTTTTATGATTTATTACAAAGAAAAAGAGTGGTCATGAAAGGGCATTTAGATTATTGGCAAGTAAAGAATGAAGAAAATAAAACATCAAGTAAAGAATAAGAAAATAAAATGAGAGAGACAATCTATAATAAGTCCACTTAAGCAGAAAAAATAGTCGATTAATTGGATTGCGGAGGGAGGTTCATGGTGCATCTACTTACATACATACATATATATATATATATATGAATAAAGAAACATATGAATAGAAATCTTAGTGTTTAGGGTCTAAAGGAAGATGGAAAAAAAGTATTAAATATCAAAAAGATTAAGACAGACACCTACCGATACTCCGGCTTTAGCCATTTCTCACCCTCTGACAGTAGCCAGTTGATCTTCTCACATGTTGTCATTATTTCTCCAAGAGAGGCATCTACCATTGTCTTTCCAGTATCACGTGAAGATATTCTAATAAAAGCACATGAATTAGAAATTATTTGAGTTTTTGTCTATATTCTTACACAATAAGCCAAATTTATGTATTTTTTTCAGACTAAAGAATACTATTATACTAGAAATTGCAGGTTTCCCACGATATCATAAAAGCAACATCATGCAAGTTTAAAACATACTAACACTTAAATCTCCCCCCTATGACCATGGAGAAGTGCTCTTACTCGCATATAAGGGCTTGATGTTTAATTATATACTTCAAAAGTATACGCAAAAACTGACGCCTTTGCTTGAAGCTGGTCTTTGCCCACATTTTTTGTGCCTTCCGTACTTTGTCCACTTGCTCCTTGACCTATCGATGCATCAAATTAGTTCTCTGGCAATACTTTTACTCATGAGTCTAGTCAAACTGGTAATCAATATTTATGAACACTCTTGTAATAACCTGCTCTTATGCATTAACGTTCTATGGCATTGTCAGTGCTGTCATAAGGGATAGAACTTAGAAGTGAATCAAACCAACTTACACTTTATTCAGCTCAATTAGTTAATAGCTTAATGAATTAAGCTCCAAAACTAAAGAGCTGGGATTTGTGACTTATTTGTTTGTCAAATGAGCTGACCTTTCATATTGTCTCATTAACTCTCTCTCTCTCTCTCTCTCTCTCTCTCTCTCTCTCTCTCTCTCTCTCATTAGCTTTAACTTTTTCTCTCATTAACTTTAACTCTCTCTCTCTCTAGGGTGGAGATCCGATAAGGGTAAATTTTCTCAATCTTCCTCTGTTCAATAACTCTATATAGGATATAAATTCACCATATCAAAATTTCATAAAACTTAACAACCAATTGATATACATAATAAGACAGTTTGATTTTAATGTAAGCATGAACATTATGTACCTATGATTGTCTAATTTATCTGAAATTAGTGTACATGATAATCATGCAAATATCACATGATTCATTAGTGTACTACGCTCTATGCATAATGTTTTTACAATAATAATATATTTCAAGAGATATTAATATGTATTCAAACATGTTTTTTTAATTGAAGTATACATGGAGTATATAGTAGCTCTAGCTCGTGAGCTAGGAGTGAGCCAAGAAAATAAGCTCAATATCTTAACAATTCAAGCTTGAGCCAAACTATTTTCATCATATTGTTGTTTGCTTGCTTAGGTATATGCATCATATTCCAAATATTTCATGGCTGCTAGCTTGCTAGATACTAAAATAATGTATCAAAAACATCAATCTCTTAAGAAGCATAGGCTCACAGACCTCATCGTGTGTCAATGCAGGAACATATCCCAAATATTTCATTGTAGCAGGCTCATAGCACTGAACTTTCTTGGCTGATTGTTGCGCCGCTCCCCTCGGAGGCACCTGAAAGGAAGCAACCATCAATGAGACAGATCAGACAGATTCTCCAAAAAGGGGATAACAAAATTATAAAAACAATCCAAACACCAAGTCATAACACTCATAGTGCTTCACCGAGATTAAGTAAGTAGTAACTCCTAAAACAAAATCGATTCGGCACCACACGCGTTTTCAGTTACAGTGAATTCGAATTTCAAGTTTCAAATTGAATAGAAAACTATACCGATCTCCCAAAATGCAAATGCAGAGCAACGATAAACACTTCAAGATCTCAATTGTGCAAACATTAAAGAATTTTATAAAAAAACGGCACAGAACTCACATATATGAAGCTGTTCTCCTGCGACTGGTTTCCATCTTCCAACACTGCGATTATCAAAATCCACATCACATTTTAACAGTCACAACAAATTTACATGCAATTGAGAGTGAGTGAGTGTGTGAGTGAGAAAGTGAGTTAGTGAGTGAGCGAGTGAGAGTACCATCGGAAGCGTCAACGTCGATGGAAGGAACCTTAGGAGGAATGAGTGTGAGAAGGAACTTGCAGATGGAGAAAGCGAACGCTAGAACGATCAAAGGCCACCAAAACGCCATTGGAGCTTCGTAGCAGATTCAGAGCGAGACTCTTTCTCCGAAGAAGAAAACCGCTTCACTAGGGTTTCAAAGAAGCTTCTAGAGAGTTCTATTTCAACTTCAGAGAAATGCTCTAAAGAGAGTGAAAGAATCTGGGGAAGCTTTGTGGTGAGGAATACACAATGTTGATACTTTGGGCAAAGGGAGAAGGAAACAATAAAATATGACAAAAGAATCAATACCAAAAAAAAAAGGACAACAAATGTAAGTGTTGTGTTTAGGAGATAAAAAAAATAGATTTGATGGATTTTTGTATACAATTGATTCCATGGGTTTATAATTTGATGATTTGATTTGATTGGAATTGATTTGAAAGAAATAATAAAATAGAAGCAGCACAATAAAATATGACATGGCAAAACAACAAAATTTGATTACATTGTCCTGTGGTTAAAATAGATAAGTGTTGTCGCAGTGGTGTAGCTCATATGGTTGGAGTTAGGGATATTTTTCCTCTGCTTTTGGATTTGAACTCGGTATGTGACACTCCCAATTCTCATTTCCCCTATAAGTGCCTATTGTGCGAGCTTCTTGAACCAAACAAATTAGATAAGTGTTGTGCGGTTATTTTGTTACAAAGCGTTTAGGTGAGTTGAGCTTTGGGAGCTCGCCGGGGTCATGATAGACCTCCGATCTTTCTTTGAGTCTACATAAATTATCCACCAAAAAGGTGTCACATCCAGTCAGGGAGTTGAACCCACGACTTGTGAGGTGGTAGATGCAGACAACTCTCTACTAAATCGAAGCCAACCTTCATCGATGTTGTTGTGTAGATATTGATAGATAAAAAAAGAAGAAAAAACTCTTTTTGCGGGTTTTTCTTTTCTTTTCTCAAAATTTTAGGGTGTTGCTTTTCCCACGCCCCCTCCTACTCAAAACACACCCCATAAGGGTGTGAAATGACCAAAAGACCAGTCAAATCGTCTTTTTTTTTTAGAAATTTCACGTGTTCGAACACGGGCCTTCGAACCCGTTCGAATGACATCATTCGTGTGAGTTAAAAATTGACTTCACACCCTCTTGTGCGTAATTTGACTGTTCGAACGGGGTCACTCGAACATGTTCAAGCATAACCTTGTTCGAACCCGTTCGAACGACATCATTCGCGTGAGTTAAATATTGACTTCACACCCACTTGTGCGTAATTTCACCTGTTCGAACGAGGTCATTCGAACGTGTTCGAACAAGGTCGTTCGAACCGTCGTTAAACACGTCCTCACAGCGTTTCACGCGAGGTTATTTTTGGAATAAAATTTGTTAAGGGGTGTGAAAGAGTAGGAGGGGGAGTGGGAAAAGCAAAACCCAGATTTTAAGATGTGTGGATGACACATCAGCTCAACTCAAAGTAAAAAAAAATTGGGCTCACTCACTTAAAAGGAGAGAATTACGTTAACTTCCCCACAAACGGCTAGTGAGGATTTGAACCCACAACCTAACTTATCGAATATCAATTATGTCATGCTCCACTATTCTTATAGAATTGATTCCATGGATTTATGCTTTGAGTGAAGTAGTAAAAAAATGATATGATTGAAGATAAATCATCCACATTTTTATTTGGTGAAAAATAGGCCAGAAGGTCCAACGAAATTCATTAACTCATAGATGGGTCGGCTAACCCACAAGCATCAGTAAAAAGCAGATGGACCAAAAAGTCTGAAGAATAATTATCAAAAATTACAATCATGTCTCTTAACTTGTGACTTCCTTTGCCATTCTATCCCCGACAACATTCAGTTCACGACCAGTATTGGTCCACTTGACTTCAATTTCCCCTTTCCCTATCTCCAAAGTTCCTTGAAGCAATTGATGTATATGGTGATTCCAGTTTCCTCCTTTCTTCAGAAGATCAATCGCCTCCCAAGAACCCGCTTCAATAATCAAATCCTTGTAGCCTCTACCCCACGCTAAGCTCATGCCATGGTATAAACCCCACAGTTCTGCTTCAAGAGTTGTGCATGCTTCTAGTTTATGAGAGAAAGCGAATATCAGGTTTCCATAATATCTCAAAGAATTCCACCACATCCTGCAGATCGACCATTGTTCAAAACAGAGCCATTGCAATTAAGCTTCCATAACCTGATAGGAGGAGGTCGCGATAGATCCCCCACCATTTCCTTCATGAAAATAGGAGTCTGGCTTAGTGTTGCATTCTTTTTATTGCTCTCCACGATCCATTCAACCTACCGTCGAATAGAGATGATGGATGATTGAACAGAGGAATTCTTTTGGGAGAAAACCAAATCATTTCTACTGTGCCAAATGGTATCAAGCGCAACTCCAAACAAGATGTGCCAGTAAGATTCTTCATCTATGTTCTCTTTCTGAAGTAAATTCATTTCAATCCAATTTTTCCAGTTTTGGTTCCTAGATTCTTCATCTTTGTTCTCTTTCTGAAGTAAATTCATTTCAATCCAATTTTTCCAGTTTTGGTTCCTAAAAAAATTGTTTAAATTTCTCACTTTGAGGCTACACCACAAGCTTAGACTCTTCCGGCAATCTCTAAAACAGTGGAATAGCGTTTCACCCTTCCCATTACAGCTCGGGAAAGTGCCATTAGGAGCCATCATTCTTCTTTGCCGCTCCACATTTGTTAACAATGTTTCATGGCCCATTTTCCAAAGCGGGGTACGTATTATTTGTGTACTTTTCTAATTCCAAGTAATTTTAAGGTTTAAATATATGTTTATTCTCATAAATATACATTTAATCAAATTAAGTTCTGTAAAAATAAAACTTTATGTTTAATTTCTTGTAAATATAAGTTTGATTCAGTTTAGTCGCCAATTATACTTATTTCTATTACATGGGAATCTGAATAAAAGTCTAATGTGTTAGAAAGTCATAGCCACCAATGAAGAACGCAATTATCGGTGGCATCAATATCAATATTAACCTCAGAAACTGCTTTCTTCGTCATCCCGTGACACATTCCAAATAAAAAAAGCAAAAAATTAAGCAATCCTCCACTTCCCTAGAACAATTGTTGAACAAAAAAAACAGAGATCTCATTCTCAAAGAAATGGCAAGTGCAAGGAGATTGGGCGTGGCCGTTGATTTCTCAGCATGCAGCATCAAAGCACTGAAATGGACGGTAGATAACATTGCTAAAGAAGGAGATCACATCATTCTTGTTATTATTCGCCCTACTGAGTATTATGAACATGGCGAGATGCAGCTCTGGGAAGTTACTGGCTCACGTAAGTGCTTTTATGTTCCTATATATATTAATTTCCCTCACTTTTACTCATTATTTTTATTGATTAAATTTATGATGATTTCACCTCTAATCTAAGGATCATGGATTGCTGAATAATCAATCTGTTCCCAATTATGTATATGTTGCAATTCATATACACAAAAATACAGCCAACATATAACCGAGTTTGTATCGCATCTATTTGGCAACCTTACATGAATTTTTAATTGAAAAATTAAAATAAATTTGTGATTTTTAAAAACAAAAAAAGAGAAATGCTTTATGGGCTTATATTGGAAAAGTTATAGATGAGCGAATTTCAACTTAGCTGATATATAAAAAAACTCATGATTAATATAATATATTTTTAATAGTTATTTGCCATAATCTCTATTGTTGTGAATGCAGCTCTGATACCTTTGGTTGAGTTCTCTGACCCTGCCCTCTTGAAAAAATATGGACTCAAACCTGAACCTCAAGCATTTGATATAGCTGCAACTGCTGCAAAGCAGAAAAATGTATGATTTTATTTTGCTCATTATTTTTTTGTTATGTTCATTTTGTTATACATTTCATCATTTTGTAACTTTGAGATTTTTGTTTGCAGGTTGAGGTACTATTGAAGATTTATTGGGGAGATGCTCGTGAGAAGTTAATTGAAGCAATTGATCATGTACCTCTAGATGCTCTTACCATGGGGAACAGAGGACTTGGCACTCTTAGAAGGTAGCTACCTATATTCCATATATTATTATTATTATTATTATTATTTTGGTATGGAGCTCACCTAGTTAATTATTTGGGCTAGGAAAAACGGACAAGCCCGCCCTCCCTTGAGCCCGCAAAAAATTGAGCAGGGCAGGCCGGTCCGCCAAAGGATAGTAGGTTGAGAAGTTGAGTGTGTTCCGCCCCTCGAGTTGGCGGGCCGGCGGATTAGCCCGCTATTAAAATAAATAATTAATTTTTTTTAAAATCTCACTTTTGGGTATAAAATAGGCGGTTTACAAGTTGACCTGCCCAAACTCGCAAAAAACAAGATAAAAATGTCGGGTTATTGGGTTGACCCGCTACAACCTGCCAAAAAATATTAAAAATTATTTAGAAATAGTTAAAAACACGGGAAAACATAAAAAATAGAAAAGAAAAAAACTAAAGTTGGCGGGCTGGCCCGCCCCAACCCATCTTTGGACCGCTGAGTTGGCGAGTTAGGTGGGGCGGGCTACAACGGATTGGCGGGATAAAATCACTAACTCAACCCGTCATTTTTTGCCAGGCGGGCCAAGCCCGTTTTGCCTTCCATATTGGGGCCAAGTCGACCTACGAGAGAATTTGTATAGCTATTTAAATTTTGGGTTGGGCATAACTCAGCCCTAAAACACCGATTTGTAGAGCGATGAATGTCTCTCACTTATAAACTCATTTTCAGGCCATATCACATCAGATTTAGGACTCTCAACATACCTCTCACGTCCATGAACAAATGGAGCGCGACCTGAGTGACGCAATAGCAGGGGTAGGATTGACTCTGATACCATCTTAGAATTTGGATTGAGATTAACTCAATCCTGCAAAATCGACTTGTAGAGTAAGGAATGCCTCCTATTTATAAACGCTTTTTCAGGATATATTACATCCGATGTGAGACTCTCACTATAGTTTAGGCTTTTCAAGCTTGTTAAGGTACTAATATTCGGGTTAACCACTATTTTCGAGTTCACTAGATCAAGTTGATTCCACTCAAACAAAAAACTATTGGTTATTCCATATATAATTCTACACCCAAAAGGAGAATTTTGAAAACATGCATTGCAATTTGGTTATATATTGTTCTTGAATTAATGATATTTGAGTGAATTTCATTAATTCTTTGTTTTTCTTCTTCCTTTTTTCAGGGCCATAATGGGCAGTGTCAGCAACTATGTTGTGAATAACGCCACTTGTCCAGTCACAGTGGTGAAGAGTGCTGAACAACAACATTAATTTATTAATTATTGTATCTAATTTGATTTAGGAAAAAACTTGTACCTGTTTTTGTCTTTGGGAGTTTGCATAGTTTGTGTTTGTCCTGTTTCTGAAGTAGTTTTTTAGTATAAATAAAAAACAGAAACAGGTGTCTGTAATGTAAATGTTGGGTTCATAATCAATGAATTTTGAGTTTATAAGTTTGTATGTTTACCTGTTTCATCTTAACTAATTGAATCCTTTCCCCACTTTGACATGTTCCCACAGTATTAATCCAAGGGATTACAATTTATTTAGAATCCTCTGTAGACTCTTGAAGAGTTATGTGGTATGATTGTGTTAGAATTCAAACGCGAGTAGTTGGTACTATATGAGTTAAAATATACATAAGAGAGATTATTATATACTCAGAACCACTCCGAACAGTCCCGTTTGGGGTGGTTCTAAGTTTTTGGTTTTTGGTTTTGAAAGTCAATTTCAAAACAGAAACATGTTCGGATAAAATGGAACTGAGTTGGGTTTTTCCTTAATTTCAAAACAGTTTTCCATCAAAACTCAAAACCACAAAAATAGGATTTATAATTTTTGTTTCTGCTTTTGTTTCATCCACCTCTGATCATCAATATATCTGACCTCCACCAACTACCACTCCGACCACGCCAACCACCACCGACCACCGCCAAACACCACTCCGACCACCACTCCGGCCACCTTTAACCACCACTTTGACCACCACCAACACCACTTCGACCACCGTCAACCACCACACTGACCACCACCAACTACCACTCCGACTACCGCCAACCACCACTCCGACCACCGTCAACCACCACTTTGACCACCATCAACCACCACTTTGACCACCATCAACCACCACTTTGGCCACCACCAACATTACTCCGACCACCGCCAACCATCACCACCGACCACCACCGTCAACCACCACACTAACCACCATCAACTACCACTCCGACCACCGACAACCACCAATCTGACCATTACTCGGGCCACCATCAACCACCACTTTGACCACCACAAACACCACTCCGACCACCGTCAACCACCACCAACTACCACTTCGACCACCGCCAACCACCACCGACCACTGCCAATCACCACTCTAACCACCGTCAATCACCACTATAACCACCATCAACCACCACTTTGACCACCACCAACATTACTCCGACCACCGCCAACCATCACCACCGACCACCACTCTGGCCACCGTCAACCACCACACTAACCACCATCAACTACCACTCCGACCACCGGTAACAACCACCGACCACCGCCAACCACCAATCTGACCATTACTCGGGCCACCGTCAACCACCACTTTGACCACCACAAACACCACTCCGACCACCGTTAACCACCACCAACTACCACTTCGACCACCGCCAACCACCACCTACCACTGCCAATCACCACTCTAACCACCGTCAACCACCACTCTGACCACCATCAACCACCACTTTGACCACCACCAACACCACTCCGACCACCGCCAACCATCACCTGACCACTACTCTGGCCACCGTCAACCACCACACTGACCACCATCAACTACCACTCTAACCACCGCCAACAACCACCCACCATCCGCAACCACCGACCACCATCAAACTTAATGTTATATATTGCTTTAATTAAAATAAGCTTATGCTGAATTTTTATTTTTATGTTCATGTTCATGTTTGAAAGTGATTTTGATTTTTGAAAATTTCTTAACTGAAAACTGGTGTTGGTTTGTTTTTGAAATTTTTAAAACTCAAAACAGAAATTGGTTTTGGTTTTTGAAAAATTCAAAACAGAAAACAGAAAACCACCCCGAACGGGGCCTAAGGTTTTGAGTGAAAACATAGTTTCCAATTCTCTTTGCGATTTAGGTCATCAGCTTGTTATCACTCCATGAACTCTCCAACAAAGTGTGTCTCTAGTAAGGAGCACTTAGGGGCTTTCATGTAATGCGCTTTAAAATTACATAAGAAAATTTGTTAACAAACTCATGTACCTATAGTCGATGATGATGGTCCTCGGTACTTGTGCTCAGAGACGGATCCAGGCTATTTGAGGGGTTACTTGAACCCCCTAAAAAAAGTTTCATCATTCCTTATGTAAAAATATTTGACCCCCCTAAAATTATAATTTGCACAAAGTTTCATCAAATCCTGTCATTAATGTTCAATTTGTTTAATCTGCATTCAGCATACCAGTTTGGATGAAAATCACCTGTCCCAAAATCTCTATCTCAAACCCTGTCCCACCAATTAAAATGTGCCATGTCATTTAAAAAATCCATGTCATATTGTGACTTTAACGTGATGGGTTTCCGCCGTAAGGTTTAATTCCTCAGATCCAGAAAAATTAGTTCCCGCCGTAAGGTTATTAGGTTGTTTCCCAAAAGGGCAAATAAATTACACTGTATCGATTATTTTGGGGTTTGAGTTTATACTTTGGAATATTTTTATTCTTCATCATGATTTCATTTAAGGAAAGATGGCATCGTAATTTTAAATGTGCGATTGATGAGATCTGGGTTACCTGACTTTTCATTTGATGAAGGTTGATAGTTCTTAAATTGTTGAAAGGTTTTGACTACGTTTTGATCTATGGTTTTGTATATTGAACTCGAGGAGGAGAGAAACTCTTCATCAATGGCTGCAAATGAGGCCATGTCAATGATCTTGAGGTAGGTAGAGGTTCAAATGGAATCACATCAGTTCGAGCGTTTTTGCCTGAAGGTATAAAGAACTTGCTTTTGCTGATGAAGAAGGAAGGATTAACGGAGTCTTTCTTTCACGTTAAAGTCACAATATGACATGGATTTTTTAAATGACATGTCACATTTTAATTGGTGGGACAGGGTTTGGGATAGGGATCTTGAGACAAAACTAAAAAGACAAAACATTCAATGAGGGCAAAAGTGGTATTTAAACAATAAATATACACTAAAAACCGGAATAGTTTCTTATATTTGGGACCAAAATTAACTCCAAAATTCCTCTTATAATAGAGACCGGAGAGAGTAACTTGCAAAACTAAAAGAAGACAATAATGTAACTAACACAATTTCATAAATGAGGAAGGCCAAGAACTCCCACGCCAATAATAGAAACTTTCTATCTCTACTATTTTTTTTTTTAGATAGTTGAATGATATATTGAAGAGAGTTGAAAAGTGCACCCAACCCTTACAAATGAATGAGAATGGGAGAGACCTAATTAAAAGCTCCTTGTCTCTACTATTGGTTCACTCACAATGGACAATGCTCTTGTTACAAATTAAGTTAGAAGTCACATTTTTTTAACCCTGGTGAAACACAGATAATGATCCCTCTCTAGTTATTAGACAATTCTAATAAGAGAGAAAGACTCGTCCAATAAAATATAAATATCATTATTTTATTTTATGAGTCATTCTCTCTCTTACTGAAATTATCCAGTAACTAAAGAGAATTTAAACCCATGAATCTAGTAGTTTTTCATTTATCAAATAGAGCTTATGAGATTGAGAAGACATTATTGAAAATCTATTTTGAGGGGGAAAAAGAAAGGTTGCGGTAGTTTGAACCACAAGCAAATCATTGTCATCCCATAACTCCATGAAACAATGCTAAAACAACACAATAAAACAATGGTTATTATTCCTCAACATCACCCTATTAATTCACCTAACCATTTTCTCTCACAAGTAAAATTAATCCCTCTTCTTTCACATTCCCACATTCCTAAATACCCAAAATCCAATTATCACTTTATCTTGCATCCCCTATCCCTCCAACCTTCAAGAACAATGAAACTCATCAACAAAAACAACAAAAATATAATCCCCTTCACTAATTACCTCTCAATAATTTCCATAATCCTAATATCTTTTGCCCTAGAGAAATGTATGGCCCACACTTTCAAAGACTCCCCCAACATTGAAAAAAAGTCAACTTCTCATTCTCATTCTAAATCTCACATAGCACAACCTCCTAAACAAGCAAAACATTCATCCTCCTTCCCTCCTTCAGAATCACCCAAAGGTCCAAAATCGTCGAAACACTCGTCCTCCTTCCCTCCTTCAGAATCACCCAAAGGTCCAAAATCGTCGGAATCCGACCAAGAAACCTTTGGTCATTCATCGTCTTTCTCCGCCGCATTCTCAGACATCCTTAAAGGTTCCCTAAATGGTCATTCCTTAAACATCCCTAAACACTCTGAAACTAAAGGCAGCAACATCGCAGTTGAACAAATATGTGCACACACAGATTACCCCGACGTTTGTCTCGCTACAATTCCACCTTTACTAGGCGGAAAAAAACATTTCGACGTTATAAATGTTCTCGAAGCCGCCATAAAAGCTTGTACACTTCAAATAAAATTGACAATAACAAAGGTGACGAAATACGCCGCTAGGTCACCAGAAATTGCTAATGCGATTCTTTGAATGTAGGGATCAATATAGTAACGCTATAGAAAATCTTCAGAGAGCTATGGATGCAATTTCGTCTCGTGATCTTGGTACCATTACTGTGATGCTTAGTGCTGTTATGGCTGATGTTTCTACATGTGAAAGTGCTTTTGAGGATCATAAAGCTTCGTCTTCTGTTATGACTAAAATGGATGGTTTGGTTAGCATTACCGTTAGTAATTGCCTCACCATTGCTAATTTGATTCCCTATTGATTAATTGGTGAGTATGTGTATGCACAATAGGCTATAGCCAAGTTGGGCATTAAATTTGGCTTGGATTATTATATTTTATAGTATTATATGTAAGTATTTTTTGGTCACGGTGTGAACTCTTGATGAAGAGATATTTGTAGAATATTGTATGTATTTTGTTTTTAGATCTTTGGTTTAATCTTTGTTTTTTGAGTAATGTATTTGTTTCTAAGGATGTAATTAAGAGTGTTGCACTATTATGAATAATAGTAGAAATTTTTTGCTCTGCTACAAATACATACGTTGGACTTATATTATAGGTTTTGAATTTATTCAAGCAATATTATTTTGAATCAATTGTAAAACACAAATGGGAAGCGCACTTTGTGGGTTATAAAAAAAAAATCATCTTATTTATCTAAGTTGGGATTGAGCTTTTATAATGATCACAAGATAAACATGCTACTCGTTCAAAAAATATGTTGGAGAACATTTTGATTTTGCATATGGGGATTCTAGAGTGAAACATCTTTGTAGGTGGTCCATGGTAAACTAGTACTTGAAAATAGGGTTGGACAACTTACTCCGACCGTTCGCAACCTGAGACAGAAATTGTTGTTGCGGCTCTGCCAGTGATAATCAAACTAGTCCAAATTAGACAAAATGGTTTCTTATGGTTTCAGATGGGCGGGCTTGAATCTCAAAACTACTCAAGTAATGTTGAGGGGTTGGTTCATTTAATATTTTTGGTGTTGTGTGGGATACATCAACTGCTGCATTTATTGGTATCATTGCCTGACAGTTTCTCTCTCGACTCAACTAATCTTTTATTTGTTTTTTTCTCTTTCTAAACTCACCTTTCCATCTACTCCCTCGAACTCAAATTCAGATTATATGTAGTCGTCAAGGAGGTGCAGTTACAATCTATGAACTTGGAACATTAAATATTGATCGTATGGGCTATATTTTTAACTCTTAAAACTACTTAAAATATAAATATTTGCTGACTGCATGATGTAGACCGTCCAATTAATATTAGATGGTTCAGATATGTCGACCGTATGATTGTACCAATAGCGGACTGCACCGAATCTGAATTCCTCGAACTTGCCACATTTTTACTTGATCTCTCTCTCTCTCTCTCTCTCTCTCTCTCATCACCTATCATGATTCTCACTCACTTTTTTTAGGCTCAGTCTACACTCATTTCCTTCCTCTCTCTTCCTTTTTCTCTTTGTCACAAAACTCCATTAAAACAGAACTATAGAAACCGAACTATAGAAATGTTAGGATATGCCACCCGAGAACATGTCACCCGCGTAGTTTCTTATGGTAGGACAGTTTTTGGACCGAATCTGACTGGTGTCCACCCCTACTTGAAAATCGTCCAAAGCTCCAATGATAACCAACATTTTCCTCTAAAAGTATAAATTTATGGTCCTTGTTGATTTTAAGGTGAAGTCAGTTACCTAATTGATACTAATACAACAAAGGCAAGCAAATATGATTTGAGTTCTCGACACATATTTTCCCTTATTTTTGTTTGTAATCCGCTCTTCTCACCCATTTCCTCTTCCCCCTCTTTCTTTTTCTGGAGCTATATGTAAATGTATGCAGCCATAGATGCAACAAATCTAGAGCTAGGACAGCAATGGAAGTCGCGCAACTCCTCTTTCCCTCGCGTCCATGAGTGATTCTAATGTTGGTTCACTCATTTTTCTAGTATTGGATTACAATAACTTGTCTATTCTTGGTAAATAATTACTTTCCATATCAACTTCTTTATATGATGGATCTTGTAAAACTCATTCTTACCTATAGTAACTCCACTGAGACAACTCAATGGAGATGGCATTACATTTTTGTATTTCTTTTGTTTTGGATGTAGTGTACCCTTTATGTACACTACATCCAAAACATTACTTATAGTTGAAAAGACACCAATATTTGACAAGAATAATTTGTAAAATATCTATTCTATTTCTTAGAATCATTGATTTCTTAATGTGTAAAAATTCTTAAACGACATTCAATGAGTCGGAGGGAGTACTATTTTTCTCTTTTCCCTGTCTCTTTACTTCTCTTTTCCCCAAAAACTATTCTGGGCACAATCATTTTGTTTACCTTAAGAGAATCACTTAGACTTTTGGGTAAAATGATGTTTGCTTGGGGTTAAAATTATTGTGCAACAGTAATTCAATGTCATTTTTAATAATCCCCTTCTCAACTTAGTAGTACACCCCATCTTGTTTGTTAGTCTAGTTGTATTTCCTGTTTATCATAAAAAATAAAAAATGAAGTACAGTTAAACTATTGAATCAGGACACGAGAAATTCTCTTAGCCTTACTTCCACGAAAGATGTTTCTAAGTTCAATGCAAGCCTGATGCAGCATGACTTACAGTTACAAATGTTATTGCAGAATGACTCATGGTAAATATATACATCAAGATAGTTGGTAGATCGCATTTGGAAAGGGGAGTAGCTGATACGCACACCACATCAAAAAGGAGAAATAATGGACTTGCGCCCCAATTCATAGCTGTAGCACATTTATATTTATATTACCATACTTACAAAAAGGAAGTATAAAGGGACAATATAACTCAAAATACACCTCTTTCAGTTTACATTTCTATATATTAAGGCTAAGTTTAACCTTTTAAGCCAACACAAGCATGAAACGTTTAAGATCCATCGAAAAAAAGTGTACCATGTTCTGTGGATTTAATGAATTTCTTCAGCAACAGAACCACAATTGCAATAGTAAGTCCAATAGCTGCCCATGTGAACAACCGATCATCAGGTTTTTGGACCCTCCTCGTCTGTGGCCTGGGATTCTCAACAACCATTGTATCTGACCTTTGGAGCAACTGATTCCTTGAAACAGTAGATTGAGTCTCCTCCCTTGGAGGGTCAATTCCTGCAGGACTAGCATTTGCAGATGCTTGTTCATCAACAATCTCGCCACCTGGTTGATCTGGAATCTCATCTATGGCAGGTAAAGCTGGAATCTCGTCTCCTGCAGGTAAAGCCTCCGAATTAGGGGCACTAACCTGGGGCTCAGCCTCCTCCTGCTTGGGTTGCTCATCGGGAGCTTGTCTGGAGCTGAGTTCAGGAACAGGAGGTGCCTTGCTTAGCATATACTCATGTATCTGGATAACAAAGTAAAATCACTAAATCAGCATGATATATTTCAGAAACATGTGTTAAGGACAAAACAATAAGCAACACTTTACCTCATCAATCAGCTTTTGACGTTCAGGAGTCCCAAATTTTGGAGGTGCTTCACGAGATTTAATGGCCAACTTTTGCCTCTCTTCTTTCTTGTAGTCTAATGAGCCCAATGCACCATTTGGGTTGGTAGGCATGAATGCAATCAATGCAACTAGAGCAGTTCTAACTGTCAAAGAAATTTACATTAATCAAGTTAGAACCTTTGTCATCAGAGGCATCTAGAGTGTGGCATGTATTTATGATCTAACGGGAAAAAAGAAGGTAATATGTACAAGAAGAATAATGAAAATAACAGATACACCATTCTAGTACTACGAATACACTAAAATCCAACTACTTAAATTGATCAGTATTTTCTTGTTAAAAATACTCCCTATCTTATACTATGACGAAAGTATGAGATATTACAACCCAAATAGACTAACTGAGAATCAATACAATGGCTCAGTTTGGATTAGCTTGTAAGTTACGATAGCTTCTCAATTAAAATAATTTTAAGGTTTTGTTTCTTACAAAAAGATCTTAGAAACTTAAAGGTGTGTAGGAAGAAGTTAAATGAGAATTTTTTTGAAAAAACTGGGATGCAGTTCGACTTATACAAGAATCCATTGTTTAAAAAACTCAGCTATTACAATACTATTTTAATATGTCATTTTTTACAAGTAATTGTTGAGAAGCTTATCCAAACTGGCTCAATCTCAACTTCTATCTAGAGAAAGTGGTGTTATGTCCCTACCATATATAGTGCCATCCTACTTTGAAAATAATAATAATGGAAAATCATTAACGAAGACCACAGTCAAATATTTCAGGTGGTCTTGCAACTGCAAAACATCTATAGTATTGCATGCGCCTGCATATTCAAAAGGGGTAAATTGGGCCATGTATTGTGTTCAAGACATGCAAAATAGTTCAACAAATGCAGATAGTCAAGACTGGAAAGAAAAGCTATTTACCACTCCATGATGGTTGCCAATGCTCAGGGTGGTGATTGGATATGCTCAAGCAAATCTTGGTTTGGGTCTCGAAACGACCATTGGGCTGACATCATAACGGTGAAATGTATGAGCATTGAGATTGAGATTAGGATTTGGAGTTTCATAGTTTCAACACTAAACACAGTTCATGAATCAGAGTTGCGCACACACGGGAAAAACAAGAAAAATGCTAACATCACATTTTTTTAATACTATCTCTAGAGTCGAGTAATTTCCTGTTAGTCCCATAAAAAAAGCAGTTGAGTCCAGTCCAGGATACATGAAATTCATCCGACAATAGAGAATGTACTAGAAAGAGTAAGTCAAAGAGTGTATTGTTAGCAACTTAGCATTGCTGCGTGCGCAGCTGTGCATAAAGATTCACGTAACACAACAATTTAAACAGTTGGGAGGGTGCATCATCTCACAGTCAAGAGCATAAATGAAGGCGGTTTGAAGGGATACTCTGATGGCAACTGAATCCGTCCATGATAAATACCACCCTCAAATTCTGAATCACGTGGCCCTCTAATCGCAAATTGCCATTCAAATATATTTTCCTGAAAACAAACATGATGAATTTGCTCAGGAAAGACTCATAACAAGACAGCAAAAACAATATGATAATCAATAATCAAATCCCAAGTCTCAAATCTCAAATCAGTAACAGCTAACAAGCCACAGAGCAAACATACACTATACAGGCAATGAAAAATAAAAACCAAAGAAAAAATACATATCAGTTGAATACACAACAGTTTTTTGGCATGTTAAGCACACCAATTAGAATTAATTTAATTAATTAGGCCTTGTTTGGATAAACAGCTTTATCAAGCATTGATAGCATAAGCACTTATCGATAAACTAATTCTAAAATAAAACATAAACTAAGCTCAAACTAGTTTTATATAAGCTATAAGGTATTTTCATAAACTAACTTGGAGAGCATATATAGAAATAAGCTACATAGCCAAAGAATCCCTAATCCAGTGCCAAGACCTACATCTATAACACCTAAAAATCAGAACAACATAGCATATCTAAATAAATCACGCATCACGCATACAAATAACATCACAATCTCATTAAAATTCAATCTCATTGCTCGACAAACAACGATCACAAAAACGCATCACACACAATGAAATCGAGGTAAAAAAAACACAGATCACGAGATCTATAAAATAGAAACCTCGAGAGGGAGGCTCATGAAATCATCGGAAGGATTAGATTGCATCTCCTTGACCTCCTGGAGGATCCGCTTAACGGCAGGATTCTTGAGATTGTACTTGTCCGCCATTGTTATAACGAAAGCTGTTTAATCGAAATCGCTTTCTCTGATGATAGTTGAATTTCAAATATCAATGAAACCGTTTTGTAGCAGCTTTAATCGATTATGGAAATTGGAAAGGGACTCAGTCACATAGAGGGTGTGAATTTCATATTCCAATTGGGAATGGAAATTACGTCGGAGACCGATGGTGTTGACTCTCGAAACGACACGTCGTGCTATGGGTGTTATCTTACGTGTCTCTCTTTTGTTGGATGAGAAATAGAATAGAACAAACCAAGAACCTTCCTCAAATCACACTTCCATAGTTCCAAAATTAATTATTACCCTGTTACCTGTGTTTTAAGAACCAGACCGGCGAGTGATTCGGTGAAGGTATTGGGTTATTGGGTCAAGGGTCGGACCGAAGGATCAACAGTTGAACTGCATCACTATTGACCCGGTCTCGATTAAAATATTTCCAAACTTTCAGGACTTATAAATTTCATATGTATAAAATTTTGGTGATTCTAGGGTGAAAGAGCAAATTAAATCTTTCACCGATGAACCACTAAAATTGAACGTTAGATATTGTTTAAAATGCTATGAATGGTTAAGATTGAATCAACCAATATTAAATTTCAACAATTGATGAATTTTTAAACTACATCCAACGGTCAATTTTTGTGGTTCACCGATGAAAGATTTAATCTACGAAAATAAAATGGGTGATTCTAGGGTGAAAGAGTAAATTAAATCTTTCACCGGTGAACCACTAAAATTGACCGTTGGATATTGTTTAAAATGCTATGAATGGTTAAGATTGAATCAACCAATATTAAATCTCAACCATTGATGAATTTTTAAACTACATCAAACGGTCAATTTTAGTGGTTCACCGGTGAAAGATTTAATTTTCTCTTTCACCCTAGAATCACCCAAATAAAATTTATAAAAAAAAATACATTCAATTTTTCTTTGTAAGAAAATAGTATTTTTTTTTATAAAAACGTGTAATAATCCAAGAGAGTACTAAGAATTGGTAGAATGATTTTCATATATTAAAAATATTTCTACAACAAAACTTTGAAATATATATTATGAAAAAAATAATTCCATGAATTGTTCACTCTTTTTGTGCTGACTTGTTTGTGAAAAAGAGTATAAATAAATAAATATAATAATGATAGTAGTAATTATCAAGACCATTTGTGCTGCAGCGCTTCTTTATTCAAATGCGATCATTGGTACAATGGTAGTATTGCCTTTTACGTAACCAAATGGACAGGGGTTTCGAGTCCCATCTCTTATAATTTTTCGCTAAATAAATAAGAAGGCAAGACTTCCGCCCGGTTCACTGGTTCATTCGTTTCCCTTCAGTTCAACCCGAGTTATGTCTGGTTTGCTAAGTTAGATGATTTTTTTTGGATTATGGAGGAATTTTTTTTATTCTTTTGAAATTAGATGAAATTAACGTTGGTTTCACTAAGTTAATGAGTCTTATTTTCAAAGTGGGGGAACTCGCTTGAGTAGAGAGTGAATGTTAGAGGAAGAGTGTCAAAGAGAGTGTTGTTAGTGCTTATCATATCGAATTCGACGGTCTGGAAACAAGATTTTATATCCCTTGATTAAAGACCTCCCAATGTGGGGATTTGTAACATAGCAGACGATCGAGATCATCACAGACGATCAATATCTTGGGATGGGATACAAACCTAATTACCGCTCGAATCCACCCTTATAACATGTTGTATTAATTATTTTTATTTTCTCTGGATAAACTTATAAAATTAATCTATTTGCATTATATATCATGTGTAATAATATAAATGTATGCACAAAACCTTGAATTTTTATCCCATACATTTTTTTGCACATGTGTATGGTTAAGGTAAGATGAAAAAGTTAGGCTTAATCATACTTTTGGTCTTTTAGGTATTTCAATTCTGCAATTTTAATCCATCGATTATAATTGGGCGAATTGGGTCTTCTAGATATTGTAGTTGTGCGAATTTGGCTTCACCTCACAGGTTCCAATTGTATGAATTAGATCTTTTATGTATCATGATTGTAACATTTGGCCCCTTTAGGTGCCGTTCAATTTTTAGCTGAAGATGTTGCTATTTCGATTTTGTATTTGTGCTGAAAATGTTAGTCCCTTTAACCAAAGATGTTGATATCTCTTAGTTAAAAAAAGAACAACAGCTGGGTGGAAGGGCCAAAATCCAATAGCTAGAGGAACTACTCAACCTTCTAGTTACATTCTGCAATTAAAACTTGAGGGGTCTAAACTTTAGATTTTATTCATAATTCACCATCCTCCTAATATTTTACTGGGTAAAACTGATTCTTGTTGAAACCGACTCAACCTAAGTTTTTCCGCTTGAAACCTACTCAACTTAAAGAGGTTCATTGTATGGTGCTTACTCAAGTAGAGATATTTGGTAAAACGATCTTTTGACAACTTGAGGATCAGTAAATGAGGTTCACTCTACACTACACTTCATAAGACCAACCACTCTACATAGAATGGGCACAAAAATATTTAAAGCTAATTGTTTCACCTCCAAGTATCAACTTGAGAGGATGTTCTCTAAGATTTTAGGTTGGAGGTTTGAAATGGTCGCAATTCAAAACCCTGTCCTGATGTGCAACTTAAAAATGTGTTTTGTGCAAGGGAAGAAATTTCTAAATTAATCCATTGAGATGCATACATTCTAAATTAATCAAATACTTTTTGCTTATACTCCGTTTAAGTCTAGATAGAGTAGTAAATTGAGGAATTAACATGAGACACAACGACAAGAATTAATAGTTGGTTATGGCCATGATAAATAAAAATTAAATTTAGTCAAAAAAAAAGGATTAAGGGACAAGCGGCAGAGGATCTTGGTTCTTGGGTCATGTTCAAAAATAATGAGTTTTGTTAGGATATGGTTCAACTTCGTGGGTCAGGGGCGAACTGGGCCGACCGGCTGGGTCGGTTCGGGTTTAATAACACTGGTTCAGACTCATGTTGAGGTGTAAAACCAATGTTTTGAAATAAACATTTTTTAGCTCGAATTATTTTCACAAAGATAAAAAAGATCACAATTTTTATGGCCCATGTTTTTACACCCCTTCCTACTCACTCAACACCCCCTTTTTATACGAAAAATACTAAAATACCCCTAACCTCCAAAAAGATTCTCCCACACTCCTCCTTTCTTCTTTCCCCACTCTCCTACACACTCCCCACCCTAAACCCCTATACCTTCTACCTCCCCTCTCAAACCTCACCAAACCCTCTTCTCCTCAACTTGAAGAGGTTCATTGCGTGGTATTACTCAACTAGAGATATGTGGTAAAACAGTATTTTGGCAACTTGAGATTCACTCTACACTACACTTCATAAGACCAACCACTCGACATAGAACTCACTCACCAATGAAGATGGGCATAACAATGTTTAAAGCTAATTGTTTCACCTCGAACTATCAGCTTGAGGGGATGTTCTCTAAGATTTTAGTTGGATTGAAATGGCCGCAATTCAAATCCTCGACTTGTTGCCATGTGCTACTTAAAAATGTGTTTTGTGCAAGGGAAGAAATTTCTAAATTAATCCATTGAGATGTATACATTCTAAATCAATCCAATACTTTTTGCTTATATGCCATTTAAGTCTAGAGAGAATAGTAAATTGAGGGATTAACGTCACTACAAGAAAATCGTTGATTTGCCACGGACATTTCCATCGCAAATGTACAAATTTCCGTGGCAAAACAACATTTGCCACGGATTAGCCACAGACTAAAAATGGTGGCAAAAACGCTCGTCGCAAATCGTTTGCCACAGACTTTTCCGTGGCAAATTTTTCCGTCGCAAACCCGTGGTAAATCCATCGCAAATTTTCGTCGCAAAGTCGTGGCAAACTCTGACATCTTCCGTCGCAAAATTTAAAAAATAAATAAAATCATACCTCCAAAATCTATTTAATAGTGATATCTATACAGAACACATGAATGCTCCAATATCAAAATTAATAAACATATATAAAGCAAAACATAATAACAAACATTAGTACAAACTAACTAAAGATGCAATGCTCCACTACAAACTAACAAAATAATATTACTTGCTACAAACAATAGTACATAATAGATATTTTCTATGTCAGGACTTCATGACAAAGATATTACATGTGTGGAGAACATAGAGTAAACCAGAAAGGAAACTAAACATACACAGATAATTAGGTAAAATGAATTCAATTGCCATTAAAAGACACACAAGTGGGTACTTCTTGCAGATTTTCCTTAGCATGACGTGCAACCCATTGGTAGAGATGAGAGGGTTACAAAGCACAAATCAACTACTGTTAAGCATAGAAGCATGAGAGTGAGGTTGAGTTTGATGACAATTCCATTTATTTGTCTTTCATTCACTACCTGTAAATGCAAAACAACATAAAAATAATAAGTTCCCAGGATATAAATAGCAGTTCTCAGGATAGTTAAAGGAAAAACATCACACACAGCCTATGCAGTTAGAAAAACTTATATATAACTTTCAATGTAAATCACCAGTATAATGGAAAGAATAACAGCAATTGACTAACTACATCATGTTTAGATATACTCTAGTGATGTCACTTGAATGTTGTTTTGTAACTAAACTAATCAGCATAAATAGGTACAAGCTGCGTGGCAATTGCTGGTGGCTAAAACAAGCTTTTCTTGTAGTGTTATAAATGAATCTATGAATTAAAAGAACTTGTTAAAGAATAAATTATTATGTCTTGTACAATAGCCAGATTATGTCCTGCCTAAAGGAAAGATAACAACTACTACATTAATCCTCTGCTTCAATATTCCCTTTGTCAACTTGGATGTGCTAAAGGATACCTTAATACCAAGTCTAAGGCTTGTGGTTGCATTAAGTCCATATGAAGACTCCATAATAATGCTGCTATCACGTGATCCTCTGACTTGGTTTTGAAGGTCATATATCAAGTAGTACAACATCCCAATTGAATGGTTAACATACACACAATCATTACTGAATATCATGTATATTTGCCTACTAAATACTAATGTAAAGCATTTATTTCACCTTTTCCACCATTTGCCTTATTTAAATGATGCCACAAGAAACCGATGGATGGTGTGATAAAATAGCATTAGAAGCTCACAAGGAGGTAGAACATTTGAGACTATGTACCTCTAACTTCACAAATCATGTTATACAACATTCAAAGCATGACAAAGAAAGATTGATAAAAAAGAAGAGTTCTTCAAAAAGCCTTACCAACTATTTGAGAGCATCATTGTCCACATTCTCATGCTCTTCTAATCGCTCATCAGCATTTGGGTCGACCCCACTCTCCCTTTTTGTAACACAGATGAAAGCAATTTTCTGGGACAATAATCAGTTGGATGACACATTACCTGTCCCAGTTTCAAAGAACGAGTTAGGTATAGTTGTATTCTATTATACATAAATAAAGAACTTTTAAATCACATGATGACTAGGAAATGAGTACGAAGTAGAAGTTCACATAATGACCAACACAAGGAAAGAAAAAAACCAGAGTTTACATTTAGCTGCTAATTATTTTGAATCAAAAAAGACATGAATGAGGATAGTGCATCATGCATATAGAAGATAAACATATAAACTATCAAGTATCAAGTATCAACTATAAATATGTATAAGTTATGGTGCATTGGTGTATCATTCACACTAACACTTGACAAAAAGGAAGCTACAAGTGCCTAGCCACAATACTCTAATATCCTCCAATTTCATGAATAAAAAAACTTAACTGTCAAGGCAAGTATCAACATACTACAAGCTACAAACTGCTAGCTTTTTTTTCTTGTTTTGTTACGTTTGTTCCCACCTAACACAGTTCAAACATAATAAAGAACCAAAAACATAAAGCTTATTAAAATAAAATAAGAAGCACTAGAAAATCCTTTCAGATAGAATTGCCATGCAAAAGAGAAGCAACAAGAACTTGAAAAATAGGCAATTGAGTCATCCTATATCCAACCATAAAGTCAGCAAACCCACCCAGCTTAGATTAGCATTTAACTTCTGATATTTTTTACTTCAAATAAATTAATGGTTCTTCACTATTTAAAGATCGATAGAAATAAGGTTATAGTAGTCTATGTAAAAGTTGAATAGAAGAGAACACTTTACCTAAGTTCTAGGAAGGGTTGAAGAGACTCCCCATCATTTTCTCAATGCTAGATTAAACAACAATACAAACACCAAATGTTATAAATTCCAACAAAGGGAACAAAAAAATAGCATTGTACAACAAGCAGCACCTTAAATTAAACCAGCAGCAACAGGCAGCACTGCACACCCAAAATTAAAACATTAAACAAAAACTATCTAACACATGGACCAAATAAAACTAAAGATTCTAAGACTATAAGCTCATAAAACCAGCACTCATCACCCCCCAAAGAGAACTTTGTAGAAAACAACATGGAGGCCAGATGCTAAAGAGAAATAGAGAATTAATTAAATGCACATATCAAACTTAGAAATAAAAATAAAGAAGCAAATAACTCTATTCTTGAAGGCCATGGAAGAATCAGACCCTTTTAAATAATTACAGAACCTCCTGGCTGACCCTCCAGAGAGGACAATCTGGCTGTTAGAGTATTTACCATACAAGATCCTTTTTCTATCTCACATTGATGTCATAAGCATCATTTTTACCATTTCAGATTAAATTAAAATCATCTCAGTCACCTCAACAGGCAGATCATGCATTACAACCTTCAGTTTCAGTGTATAAATCATGCTAATTTAAAGACTCAAACAAAAGAAATGAAGACTAAGTTCTAAAGAAAATCACCCTAAAGGCTGGCCAGTAGCTGCAGACGACTTCAATATTGACGCATGATTTGGGTCCAGAAGTTGATCTCCAAATCGTTGCTGTACAAAATACCATAAGATAGCTATGATTATGAATATGAATATAAACATCATAAAACTGTGGTTTATCTTATAATTAGGTAACCATAACACCCCCTACCTTCATTGCTGCATCTTCCAAAGAATCCCTTTGAAGGGGCAGTTTTAACCTTTCCTCGTACATCTTTGTTGCTATTGCATTTGCAGTGTTAGGGTTTCCAACAAACCCATTTGTACCACCATTCAAGAGATGAGCCCTATCCCTAA
Organism: Oxytropis ochrocephala; assembly: GCA_020916435.1. NCBI lineage: Eukaryota > Viridiplantae > Streptophyta > Magnoliopsida > Fabales > Fabaceae > Oxytropis > Oxytropis ochrocephala. Next base: position 20,509,743 of record CM037093.1, read on the forward strand.
TCTACTGTTGTTGTGGTGGAGGCTGCTGGTGTTGCTGTTGTTGTTGTGGCTGTTGTTGCCGTTGTAGCAAAACATCAACTCCAACCTCATTTGTAAGCACTCTACCTAGTTTTGGAGATCAGTGGCAAATAAAAAAAGACAAGAATGAGAAATGGAAAATGGAAGGCAGTGACCAATCATAGCCTTATTGGGAGCACAAAAATCAAATACTCACAATCAAAATAGAGGACAACACCCAGGTTTAAATGCATATTCAACAAGAGACCCTTAATCATATTACTGGAAAAAAAAGAAGAAGCACTATTCAACAAAATCATATTCAAACCTAACATTGAAACAAATCCCTATTTTTCAGAGACATGAATCTAATCGAATAACATAAATGAACCAAGCTCATCAATGAAATAGAACCACATCCAATTCCCAAATCCCAAAATTTGTCCCCTAGACCAAAATCAAACATCAACTTGATCATTTCATCATTGTATTTCTCCTTGCATATCTTTTCATTCATGCCTAGGGATATCAACTTCATTGAGCATACAAGTAATATTGGTTGGAAAGAGTGAGTTAAAAACAAATCCAAAAATACAAGCTGCAGACAAACCCCCAAATCCAATGTTACAGCAAGCAAACGCCAATGATTCATGCTTACTAAAGGGATAGAAAGTCACATTTTATGGTGCTGCAATAGTATACTCCACATTGGCTTTAAAAGCCATGTCAAGACATTTCAAGTGTTTAAAGGATGGAATTTTAGATCAAGTTGAAACAACAAGAAAATCAATGAGAGAAAAAGATCCAGTTACACCAGGGGCAACAAGAGGTGAAACACCTAGGCTAAGAATCCTTGACCGTACACTATGGGCATTTCAGCAAATTAATATGATGGACACACAAACACAGACTATCAATAATTTCAATGGCAACTAAATACAAAAGCTATTTACAACTATTATCAAAACCCACAACAAGCTATTTACAACAATCTACTGTCATTCTTCATCAATTTTTAAAAGAAAATCAATTCAAAGATTCAAAAGATTCAACATTGGGGATTTAGGGTTTTGGAGGAAAATCAATTTCTCACCTAAAAGCAACAAAAAATGGCAAACTCAAAGGAGGGAGGCGTGGAGAAGAAAGCAATGCTAACCAGAAATTTGGGACGTGGTAGAGGCGTGGAGAAGAGACGGAAGATGGCGTGAAAGCTTTGTGACTTCGCAGTGGTGCAAGTAGAGATGAGAGAGAAGAGGTTGTGGCTGCACAAGGAAATGCAGGGAGGAGAGAAGACTTGTCGGTTGTGGCTGATGGAGGATGGATGATGTTGTGGGTTAGATGAAGTGAGAACAAGAGTCGAGAGAAGAGTGTTCTGTGTTATGTGATGAGAAGAGAAATAATAGGGTTTAGTAACTCACTCGACAAATAAAAATTATCATTGACATTTGCCACGGGTTTGCGACCAACCCTCCGTCGCAAATTAGCGACCAACATCCCTTTCCGTGGCAAATTAGCGACCAACATCTCTTTCCGTGGCAAATTTGAGCGGGATTTTTAGCGCTCATGTCCAACATCTCTTTTCGTCGCAAATCCGTCGCAAATTAGCGACGGACAGTCCTCCGTGGCAAATGTTGGTGACAATACAAGCTTATTCTTGTAGTGCGTGAGACACAACGACAATAATTAAAAGTTGGTTTTTATGGCCGCAATAAATAAAGATTAAGAGACAAGCGGCAAAGGATCTTGGTTCTTGGGCCATGTTTAAAAATAATGAGTTTTGGTAGTATATGGCTCAGACTTATGTTGAGGTGTAAAACCAATGTTTTGAAATAAGCCCTTTTTAGTTCAAATTATTTTCACAAATATAAAAAAATCATAATTTTTTATGGCCTATTTTTTTTACACCCCTTCCAACTCACTAAACACCACCCTTCTTATATGAAAAATACTAAAATACCTCTAACATTCAAAAAAAATTCTCCCACACTCCTTTATTCTTTCCCCACACTCTCCCACCCCAAACCCCTATACCTTCTACCTCCCCTCTCAAACCCCACCAAACCCTCTTCCCCTCACCCACCTCATTTTATTACTGCTCATCTGCACCACATTCGCAACTCTCTTAAAGTATCATCTCTACCCACTAACAGTATTGGTTATTGCTATGTTATTACTATGTTAACAGTATTGGTTAATTTATTTTACTATGTTATTACTATGCATTATTTATCGGCCTTGTCGGTGATCTATGTCAGGAAATCTGGCTAGTCGTTTGTAGTTGGCTTTCTTGATTTGTGTGGTTCTTCCGTCTCAATAGAGTTTTTGTGACACCAAAAGGCCAAAGTTGAGACCTCAAAGAAGATCTCAACTCAGATTACTACTTGCACTAACGATACTCTTGGTTAATAAGAAAAACAGTAAAATCATTTCATTTATTCTTAATCTGAAATGGAGGAAAGTATATCTCATATCACTGTCTTAATCTGAAAGGGAAGGAACATATATATATATATATATATATATATATAAAACACGACAATGATTATTCTGTTATGTCAAAAAGGCATTAAAAAGAGATTTGTCACTATTTTATTATACAACAACAACAGTTGTCTCAAATACATAAGAAAAATACTACTAGTGACACTCAAATGATGCTACAAGGACTAATCCCTATAACAAATTACATAATCATCAACTTCAAGCATGTTCCTCAATAGTCAACTCATGGTCAACAACATTTCCATGGTTCAGCATATTAAAACCTTCAGCTTCACAACATTTACTAGCCAAATAATTAGCCCCTTGATTATTCACCACAACAACCTTTCTAGCAACAATAACCGAATTAACAACCTCATCAGCAGGATGAAAAATTGACAGAACCTCAAAACCTTTAAGATCAGAAGAAGGATCAACAACAGGATAAAGAAAAGCTCTAGCACCATGAGCACTTCTTATAACAAGAATAGCACCAGGAGCCATATATTTAGCTAAGTGATTAATAACTTTACCTTTTTCCTTCATTTCCATACCTACTAATGCAGCTAAAAACACAACATTATATTCCTTAAGTCCACTTGACACGTCAGCAATATCATTAGTGTGGAAAAACATCCTTTTTGATAAATCAGGATCTGATGATATTAAATCATAGGCTTTAGCATTTGCCGTAGGATCAATGTCATAGTTGTGGAAACATGTGTGTCTTAGGTAATAGGTTGCTAACATGATTGAAGTGAGAGGAAGTGGACCAGAGCCAATAAAAGCAAGTTTTGTAGGAACTTGAGAGAAGTGTGAAGTGAGCATAGTGAATTCTAAATGGGTGAGTTTAAGGTAATTTGAATAGTAAGGGAAATTTTTGATGTGGTTTAAGGGTTTTTCATTTGAACCTATGAGAGTTGAGTAATGACTTTCAAGAAGTCCTTCAGCTTTACCACAAAGCTTAATTAGGTTAGCTATAGTTTCTTTAACTTGTTGGGATAAGTTGGTAAAATCAATTTCACATTGGGTAGTAGTGCATGTTGTAACAAGTTGGGTAAAAAGGTCATTGACATCTTTGGAGGGATTAAGGTTTCCTAACCTAGAGAGTTTTTCATAGATTTGACATACCTTTTTTACTATCACTTCTTCTTGCTGGTTCTCCATGATTTGAAACAACAAAGGTAAGCTCAGAAAAAAGGAATTTGGCTAGTTTAGCTTGAAATCAATGAATTCATGTTTTGTTACACCTTTCAATGGTTATTTATAAGTCGATTTTAGGACTATTGTGTTTAGACTTTCGAGGTTATAAATGGCCACATTGATTCAAGTGGGGTCGCAAGTGCAATTTGATGTAAAAGATTAATTACAAGCCTTCCATTTGCACTTTATTATGCATTAAAATAATGGTCAAGTGCGGCACTACATGACAATGTCAACTTATAAAGTTGTCGTTGCTTTCTCAAGATGTGATAGGACAAGACATACACGTGACTTTTAGAGTGAATGATCAACTAAGTTTCTTACTGGTCATATTGATCATAAGATATAATATAAAATATTATGAATGATCGAGAAACTTCATGGTGCTTGATACAATTTCAACCGCTTAATATTACATCTAACGATGAATATGATTGGTACACTCCAATATATAATAACAATATATACATTCTATCATGTTACATACAGTGAAAGACAGTGGAGTTGCGGTTAAGGATTCAGGTTGGGAATAACACTAGTGATATGGTAACACTGTGGTCATAGTCATGTTGTTTGTTCTTTTTCAAGTTGTGTGCATTAATTATTACATCACCTTTATTTATTAACAGTGTACTAGTACATGAAAGTGTAAGTATGTAACATAATGACATTAAGCTTAGGGGTGCGATATAATATGGCAACATTCTGCTACATTTTTCATTGCTACACTATAAGCTAAAACCAGAGCAGAGTACTCAGCATACATGATAAAACATGTGGCATAGAAATCAGAAGTTCAGATCTAAGGAAGGAAGGAAAAAAACCATCAAATTTAATTAACTAATATTTAAAATTAAGATTCAACAGAAGCAGTACCTGAAAGGTTTCATAACTTGTTGATCTTGTGAGTCTAATATGACGACATTGTGTTCCAAGATGACCCTCTATGTCTATTATTGATAAGTGTAGTGCGCTATGAGTTATATTTTCTGTTTTACATATCTACTTATATCTCACTAAAGTTACCACCCCATTAATTTTTTTAAAGCAAAGTAGCTACATAAAGAATGAATAAGATAACTTTCACTAGGTTTACCAGCTCAAAGAACACTTAGTTATCGATTACCCACCAATGTGATCATCACAGGGAACTCAAATGTATGTTTTCAAGAGATCTGAGTTGTATCTTTACCAATTAGAGCAACGTTCATTCACACTAACATATCCTTATTGATCATGGGAGCATTAGGCATTGTTATAAATACTTGGTGACATTAGGGCTGAAAGTGAGTCGAGTTGAGTTGAGTTGAGTTGAGTCGAACTTGGTTCTACTCAGCTCGACTCGATAAGAATTGATTCAGCTCGTAGCTTAATTTGAGTTCGACATGAACTTTTTTTATTAGCTCGAACTCGACTAGACTCAAACTTGAGAGCAGCTCGACTCAACTTGTTAGCTCGACTTGCATGAATAAAAAGTGATTTTTTTTGTGAGATAACCAAAATATTCCAGCTCAAGTTCAGTTCATTTATTTAAAGAGTTCAATTTTAAGTTCAAGTTCAACTCATTTGGTTCATGAACCGAGTTCAGTGAGCTAATTATAGAATGAGTTTCAAACTATATTCGAGTTGGTTCGATTCATTTATTTAGTCAACACAAATCTAAACAACCCACACACTCTGTCTTTTTATAAATACCCGACATCCTATTATCTATTTTTTGGGTTTAGTACTTTAGTTGTTAGGCCTTTTCGTGTTTTTATTGGAAAAAAATCATTCTTTTAGTTTTGTGAATTATTAAATATACCCTCTCTTTTTTTTTTTTTTACAAAAAATAGAGGGTATTATTTTTGTTAAAAAACGAGAGGGTATATTTAATAATTCACAAAACTAAAAAATGATTTTTTTTCCAATAAAAAAACGAAAATAACCTTCTATTAAGAGAGGGTGTATTTAATAATTCACCACCTACGTTTTTTTACTTTCTATTTTATCTGTCATTGTAAATATATTTACAGAGGGAGACCGTCCCCTCTTCCACAATTTCCCAAATCCAACACCTTAAGGCCGTGTTTGGCAGTGGAAAAGAAGACAAACGAAGGGAAGGGAAAAGAAGATAAAAGAGTATAAAATGAGATGATTGTTTAGTTGTTTGGTTTGTGAGAAACAAAATGGAAAGGGGAGATAAAAGAAATGGGTATATTTGGTAAATAACATAAATAACCTTGTATAGAAATAGAATGTGAGATTTGTTTATTTAAAAGTTGTAAAGTTGTAATTTTGAGATGTTATCTACTTTTTATAACATTTTTTCTCCAAATTGGGAGTGAATGGAATTTGGTGGGCCCAATGACATTTTTCTTTTCTTTATGTACTTTTCTTTTGAATGAAAGGAAGGAAAAATTCTTGGAAATTGTGTTTCCCATGTTTTCCTTTCTTTTTCCCAATTTTTTATGGCATTTGCTTTTCCCACACCCCCTCCTACTCAAAACACACCCCATAAGGGTGTGAAAAGACTAAAAAAAGCAAAAAAATCTCTTTTTTTTTTTCACGAAATTTCACTGTTCGAACACGGGCCTTCGAACAGGTTCGAATGACATCGTTCGTGTGTGTTAAATCTTGACTTCACAATCTCTTTGGGCATTTTTCACCTGTTCGAGTGAGGTCATACGAACCTGTTCGCATGACCTTGTTCGAACCCGTTCGAACGACATCGTTCGAGTGTGTTAAATATTGACTTCACACCCTCTTGTGTGTAATTTCACTGTTCGAACGAGGTCATTTGAACGTGTTCAACAACAAGTCGTCGTTCGAACGATTTTTAAACACGTGAACTCGTTTCACGCGAGGTTATTTTGGAATAAAATTTGTTAAGGGGTGTGAAAGAGTAGGAGGGGGTGTGGGAAAAGCAATGGCCTTTTTTATGGCATCCAAACACTACCTAACCCAACTCATTCCATTCAAATGGGCTAAGCCCAAACCACTACATCAAAGTAACAAAGTCCAACTTGGCTACTCACAAGATCAAGAGCTCAAGATAACAGCAAAGGTGCAAATAACAGCTAAAATAGCCGGTCCAAGCCCAGCAAAGAAGTACAGAACCGCCATAACTACTCAGACCCGACCCAAAGACACGAGGCCCACCTAAGCACCAGAAAACAACAACTAACATCAAAGAGGAAATAATCTTCTTGTACTTCGAAGTTCAACGTGAAGGAAAGGAACCCTAAAACGACAATGCATGTGCTACTCAACCCCACTGCTCCGACCACAATAATAGCCAACAACCATCATTAAATAACACCAACAACACCTTCTGGATCGAACCGAGCATAGATCTGAAAATCCCTGGAGGTTTGAAGTATGAACCAGTCGAGTAACCTCAACCGATTTACTTCCATAACTGCATGCGGTCATCAACAATTGCTTTTCTGAGATTATTCGGAGGATTCTGGTGCCAGTTACCATAGAGAAGGTTCTTAGAGGCTAGATCTGCAATAACATGGGCTACACTATTCCCCTCTCGTTTTGTCCAGGTAAAAACCAAGCTCTCAAAGTTGTTCTTTAATTGATCTATGTCTGCATTGATAGCTACTAATTCGCCCTTTTTTGCTTTACCATTGCACACATCAATGAGCGTCTGGTTGTCTGATTCAATCACCGCATGCTGGATGTTGAGGTTGAAAGCGAGAGAGATCGCTTGACGAACAAAAATAGCTTCTGCCATTAATGGAGATGTTGCAAAGAGTCTCTTAGCCATCATTGTTTGTAAGTTTCCTTGTTCATCCCTTGCAATGATTCCCATGAACCCTTTCCCTGTGCTTGCATCATACTTGGTGTAACGCCCCAAAAATAATTCAATTATTTATTTAATTGGGTTATTTAAGGCTTACAACATTTTATTTGGTCAAATAATTAATTTGGAAGTTTTATTTTATTTAGGAGGTGTTTGAGTAATGAAGGAGGTGTGAATAGAGGCCCATGACCCATTAGTTAAGCCCATATCCATGATATAAGTTTAGGTGTCGATGGTGAGAGTTCATCTGGCAATCAAAGAAAAGAAAAGTCAAAGAGTAAAGTGAGTAGAGAGAGAGAGGTGCGATAGCCTTAAGGAGGAAGAAGAGAAGATCTTGGCGTGGAGAGTTCAAGTTCAAGGAAGAGAAGCTTGCTTGTTGGTGGATCTTGGAGTCTTGGTGGAGAGAGTGCTTGTTCTTCAATCTATTGAGGTAAGGGGGCTCTCTTTCACCTATAACAGAGTATATGATGAGTGTTATGTGTGGGTTAGACTCTAGGATGATTTTTGAGTTGTTTGTGTTGCTTGTTGTGTGATTGATGTTGTGTTTGCTTCACTTTGGTGAAATTGTAATGTGTGTATGTGTTGTTGATGATTGGTCATATGAAAGACCTAGGAAAGAAAGGGGATTTAAGGAACCCTAAGTGCAAGGACGTTATTGTTGGTGTTGGCACCTTTGTTGATTACTTTGAGGTGTGTTGGACAAATTTTGAATGAATATGTGTTGTATTAATTGTGGTTTAAGTTTGATCATAGTATGAGAATCAAAGAAAAGAGGAAGATGAGGGTTAGGTGCCTAGGGCGCCATTCGAAGTGAAGTGTTGCGCCAGTGCCGAAGTGAAGTATTACTGTGTGTCGAGAATGGTAGGTGCGTTGTAGGATGTGTGCGTCGAAGGTGTGTGCGTCGAAGGATATGTGTGTCGAAGTATGTGATGAAGTGTAAGTGTAGATGTGATGAAGTGTAAGTGTAGATGTGATTAAAAAGTGTAAGTGTAGATGTGATGAAGTGTAAGTGTAGATGTGATGAAGTGTAGTATATATATGTCAAAGCTAGTGTAACCGAGGTGAGTGATGGTGAAGCGAAGGAGTGTAACCGAGGTAGTGCAACCGAGGTGAGTGATGGTTAAGTGAGGAAGTGTAATCGAGATAGTGTATATAAGCCGAAATGTAGCTGTTGAAGTGTAGGTGACGAAGTGTAAGTGTGTGTGAGCCGAAGTGTAGTTGCCGAACTATAGATGTATATCGAAGTGTAGTTGCTGAACTGTAGCGTATGTATACCGAGGTGTAGTGTTGTCGAAGCGTAGGTATGTCAAAGCTAGTGTTGTCGAGGTGTGGATGTATCGAAGTGTAGTGTAAGTATGTCGAAGCTTGTGTTGTCGAAGCGTAGGTATGTCGAAGCTAGTATTGTCGAGGTGTGGATGTATCGAAGTGTAGTGTAGGTATGTCGAATCCAGTGTTGTCGAAGCCAGTGTGGTCGAGGTATAGTGTATATATACCGAGGTAGTGTTGTCGAGGTGTAGAGGTATTAAAGTGTAGTAGATGTGTCGAAGTATATGGGAGTCGATGTGTAAATGTGTCGAGGTGTATGTGTTGAAGTGTAGATGTGTCGAAAGGTAGGTGTGCCGAGGTGCCGTGTGGTGTGCCAAAGTGCAGTGTGGTGTGACGAAGGGTAGTGTAGGTGTGCCGAGGTGCAGTGTGGTGTGCCAAAGTGCAATGTGGTGTGACGAAGGGTAGTGTAGGTGTGCCGAAGTGCAGTGTGGTGTGCCAAAGTGCAGTGTGGTGTGACGAAGGGTAGTGTAGGTGTGCCGAGGTGTAGTGTGGTGTGCCAAAGTGCAGTGTGGTGTGACGAAGGGTAGTGTATGTGTGCCGAGGTGTAGTGTGAGTGTGCCGATGTGCTGTTTTGACGCCAGTGTGGCGCAGGTTGCTGCCAGGTGCAATTTTGGGTGTTGTTTGGCGCCGAGTGCGTCTAAGTTGCTGAATTGTGAAGCCCAGTTGGTCATTATGTGACGATTTAGTCCTTAGGTGACGGTTTGGTCCTTGTAGTGACAGTTTAGTCACTACTTTTGGTGTCGAGGTGTCCGGTGAGTTTGATGTTAGCCATAGAGCTAGTGACCGATGTGTTGATGTTAGCCATAGCGCTAGTGACCGATGTGTTGATGTTAGCCATAGAGCTAGTGACTGATGTGTTGATGTTAGCCATAGAGCTATTGATGATGTCTTGGTGAATTAAATGACGGTGAAATGACGGTGTAATGACGGTGTAATGACTGTGGATTAATGACGGAGGTAAATCCAGTGACGGTGTCAATTCATACATGATATGATTGTTTGTGGTTGATGCATTGTTCATGGAGTCACATGCCTCATATGCATCAAACGACGGAGACATGCTTCGGCCTCGATATTGTAGACTTCGGTCTTCATATCATTAATGACGGAGACGCCCGAATGGCAAAATAATGACGGTGACGGTACCATTAAGCCGGTGATGGTACCACATGCATTATACCCTTGGTGTTGGGTTGCATTCATGCATATACTCATGCAATTGGTGATGTTCTTGATGATTATGAGTTGATGTGCTATAACTTGATGATGTGTGTTTGTCTAGTGAGCAGGGGTGTTTCTAGTTGCCTTTCTCTAACATAATGTTTATCATACATTTTATTATATGTGTTAGAGACTCACCCTTCTGCTTTTTATGTTGCTTCTTATGTCGGCAACGTGCAGGTGATCCCCGAGTGAAGGTTCTTCCTTCCTCAGTCAAGTTATGGCGTGTTGCTCTGATACGTAGCACAGGGGGGACGAGTAGTTAATAGTTGTTTTAATTTAAGTTGTTGAACTATAACATGGTGATGTATGACTTGCTTAAGAAACCGGTGTTTTGAGGGTTCGCCCCATTTAAGTCGTGCTATGTATCACACAATTATATTTATTAGTGAAAAGTATTATTGACTAGATTAAAGTGATGTTTTGGTGTGAATGTAGCATTCCCTTGAGGATGTATTTTTAAAAGAAAAACGATTTTTGAACTCTGATTTTAAGTTAAATCACCATTAAGAAAAAGGGGGTGTTACACTTGGCATCTGAATTCAATTTGATATATGCTGCTGGGGGGTTTCCAAACTTTGTTCTCGTGACTCTGTTGAGTGTTGCTGTAATGAGGCTGTAGAACTTGTTGTTTGAGATCTGTGTTAGCAGAGATAAATTCACCACACAAGGCTTTGATTTGTTGCATTGTTTGCATTGGGTTAGGGTTTATTCCTTTGAAACAACATTCATTTCTTGCCTTCCATATTTGCCATAAAGAGTAGAAGATCCAGGCTGGTAAATTATCATTCCTTGCATTCTGGTTGTCAAAATTATGTAGTAGTCAATTTGTGATTGTAGACAAGCCTATTGTTGTAGGGGGAGGGAGGAAACCTAGGCCAAACCATAAGGGTTTAGTCCATGGGCATAATAGGAACAAGTGTTCAATTGTTTCTGGTTCATTTTTGCAGATAGGACATAGAGGATTCTGTGCTATCTTCTTTATCTAGATGTTGTTCCTTGTAGGAATGAAATCATGACAGACCCTCCACACAAAATGTTGCACTTTAGTGGGAACTCTGCTCGACCACACAAGCTTCCAGATATCTTTAGATAGCCCCATAGAAGGAGAAGGCCCTGTTTGCTCCTTATTAGCCTGAGATGCTAGTGTAGCATACCCCGATTTTATTGAGTAGATACCATCCTTTGTATGCGGCCAGACCAATTCATCTATTGTATTGAAGCTAGATAAGAGGGTTCTCAAAGCCTCAATTGCACTGCTAGGGAGTAGATTAGAAGCTAGCTTGTTAGTGTCCCATTGTCCATCTAAGCCCTTGAGGTCAGACACCTTAGTAATGTTAGCTCCTGACTTAAGAGATGCTAGTGTCCCTGAACTAAGCCAGCGATCCTCTCTCACATTGATAGAAGAACCATCCCCTATACTCCAAATTGCATTCGTTCCAGATGTTTCTTGCCTATTAGCAGACTTTTCCACACCCATGAGCTTCCTCTACCATCAGATGAGTGCCAAAAATCAGTGTTGGGAAAGTAAATTGCCTTAAGAGTGATAGCCCAGTAGGAATTAGGGTTCTGTAGGAGTCTCCAAGCCTGTTTAGATATGAGTGAAATGTTTAATTTTTGAAACTCCTTGAATCCCAGACCACCTTCTACTTTTGGAACACACAATCCTGCAAACCTCTTCCAATGAATACCCCTACTCTTACCAAAAGACCTCCACTAGAACTTAGCAACTTCTGAAGTCAAATTAGAACAAAAAGTTTTTGGTAGGGATAAAATAGCCTTCACATATGATGGTATTGCTTGCACAACAACTTTAATCAATACTTCCTTGCCTGCATTATTTAGAAGATTACCTTTCCAACCTTCTAACTTGGCCAATACTTTCTCTTTCAGCCAGGTTAGACCTTGGATCTTGGAACCACCCCATTCTGCTGCTATTCCTAGGTACTTCCCAGGATTATCCCAAATGCCAATCCTTGTACTAGCTGTAAAACTTCTTCTAGTTTCCTCATTAACCTTAGATCCACAGATTATGCCAGACTTCGTGAGATTCACTTTTTGGCCAGAAGCCTTTGTAAAGCAGTTCAGTATATTGATCACCTGGTACACCTCTTGGGTAGAATTGCCACAAAACAGAATTGCGTCATCTACAAAGAATAGATGGGTAAGGATAGGAGCATCTGCTGCCAGCTTTAAACCATGGATCACCCCATCTATACTGGCTTTAGTAATCATTCTAGAAAGGACATCAAACATGAGAATAAACAAGTAAAGGGACAGAGGGTCTCCTTGTCTTAGACCCCTTGTAGGATGGATCTTATCTGTACTGAAGCCATTAACTTGGTAAGAATAGGTAACTGTAGTTACTAGATGCATGACCAGGTTAATCCACTGGTGGTCAAAACCTAGTGTGGATAACACCTATTTTAAAAAATTCCAGTCCACCCTGTCATAAGCCTTATTCATGTCTAGTTTTATAGCTAAACCATTACCACAACTACCCTGTTTCCTCTTTAGAAAATGAAAAGCCTCATGTGCCACTACTAGGTTGTCTTATATCATTCTTCCACCAACAAAGGCACTTTGTTGGGAGAGATAATCTGAAAAAAAAATTTTTAAGTCTAGACACAAAGATTTTTGGAATGATTTTATAAATGTAGGAGCGGCAACTAATAGGACGTAACTGGCTGATAGCCTCAGGGTTGGGAACCTTAGGAATAAGAGCAACAGTTGTGTAGTTTACATCCTCACCTAGCTCACCAGTAGAGAAGAAGTTTGAAACTGCTTTAAAAACATCATGCTTTATAATTTACCAGTTCTTTTTGAAAAAACAAACCATTAAGACCATCTGGACCAGGTGCTTTATAGGCACCTTGATCAAAAGAAGCTTTTTCCATTTCATGAAAAGAGACCGTTTTCATTAAAGAAGCATTCATAGAATGGGTCACTAACTTAGGAACAACACTAAGGCAATCATGAGTAGGATCACAAGGTTCAACAGAATATAAATTAGAATAGAATTGCCATATACCAGCCATGACCTCTTGTTGACCCTCCCTCCAGTTGTTATCCAAGTCCTTGATGCACATAAGTTTGTTTCTGTCCCTTCTTTGAATAGTTGAGGCATGGAAGAACTTAGTGTTCTTGTCACCCCAGTTTAGCTACTTGACTCTTGACCTTTGTCCCCAATAAGTCTCCTCTTGTCTCCATAGCCTATCTACCTGCTCCCTCATGTCCTTGACTTGAATTCAATCAATCATGCTCCATGGTTGATTGAGAGCAATCTGAAGTTGATGCTTTAGGTGCTTAATTTGTTTGGCTCCATTTCTGAAGGTAGAGGAATGCCACCTCTTTAAGTGATTAGTGCAATCTGTAACTTTGGAGTTTCAATTGACCCAAGGATCAACACTGTGAGTCAAATCCCATCATTCAACTATTGTTGTTCTGCATTGCTGATGGTCTTCCCAAATAGCTTCATAATTGAAGGCTTTGCCACTGATCAGATTAGGTTTCGGTTTCAGTACTATAGGGGCATGGTCAGAGTTGACAATAGGTAAAGCCAAAGCCATAGCATGAGGAAACAATTCTCTCCATTCCCAATTAGCTAGTACTCTGTCTATTTTTTGTCTTGTAGTCTTTCCATCTCTGGGATTACTAACCCATGTAAACCTGCAACCCTGGAGATTGATATCCATTAGTCCACTAGCATCTATAAACTCTTTAAATAGCCTCATTCTGATAGGCTCCACCCCCTTATACTATCTTCTCGACTGAGGATAACATTTCATTGAAATCACCAACACAGACCCAATCCACTCCATGAGTAGGCTTGAGAGCAGCTAGTCTAGGCCACAAGGATCTTCTAGCTGTGAATACTGGATTCCCATACACAAATGTGATTTCAAACAGTAGAGAAGATCTTCTTTCCTTTGCCACCACATGTATAAAATTAGAACAAGACTCAATAACTTGTAGATCATAATGGTCATTCCATAGGAGGCAAAGACCTCCAGATGTGCCAATAGACTCCACACAGAACACATGTTGAAATCTAATCCTTCTTTTAACTCGCTCCACACGCTCCTTATGAGCTCTTGTCTCCATTAGGAAGACAATGACAGACTTTTGACCTCTAATGAGATCATTTAACTCTCTAATTGTTGTGGCAGCCGCCAAACCACAACAATTCCAACTTATACAACTCATTGTTGAGGAGGGGGCAGGGTCTTGCCTGCACCCTCAATCTTTTTGCGTACCTTTTGATTGGATTAGCTGCCAATGTTGAAAGAACACATTTCCTTTGGGAGAGGGGAGAAGATAACTTGTTGATTAACTTTCTGTTTCTTGATTATTTCCTTATGATCTGCATCTGTTGAATTGATCACTTTTCTCTTTAAATGCAGACCTTCATTGATGTTCATGGATAAATCAAGCTCCTCGTCACCCCCTATATTGTGCTCCTCCTTAATTAAATGATTATTTAGCTAAATTAATTAAGTAATTATTTTAGTGTCTATATTAAGATAAATATAGGGTGATTAATTAAATTAAGGAGTGAAATGTGGTAAATAAATGGTGAGTATTTGGGTCAAGTGGGGAGTATTTTAATTAGATTGGGAGCAAGAAATATTTAAATAAAAAAAATCGTCTTATATTAATAGTTAATTCACTTAAATATTAAATCAAAACAAAAATATAGTATAGATTCTATTCTATATTAGAATCTATTCTATGTTATAAATATTATAACAAATATTATCTATTGCTTTATATTTCAAATCTATCTTAGTTAGTAGAAATAGAATACAATTAAGATAGAAAATAGTAAAGAATCCGTGGTGTAAATAAGGGACCCAAGCCCACTAAATAGGCCCAAACTAAAAGAATAACCTTAGGGGTAGGGTTTTCCTTCCCCATTTGAAAAAAAAAGGAAAGAAAAAGGAGAGGTAGAGAGAGAGGGGTTGGTGCGACGGCGTACAAAGAAGAAATGGTGAATCATGTATATTCATCATCTCAACTTATTATATTCCTTCAAAATCAATCAAAGAAAAAGATGGTGATGGGCGTGTGTTTCTTGTGCGGCATGTATTGTGAATTTGTGATGATTGAAGCAATTGTTTATTCATTAAATTGGAATTGGAGTGCGGCAAGAGACCTTCCAAGGGGAGGAGAGAAAAATCTCATTCTTGCTTGGGGTAAGTTGGTATTTTGGTACCAATCTTCTCCATTTTTCTTTCTCTACCCTTTAGTATAAGATTCATACCCTAATCTTGTGTATTTTTCTCTTTTCCATGGATGGGTTTAGAGCTCTAATATTGGAGAAAGCTAGTTACTTGGGTTTTCTTGGGTCATTGGAAGAGGGATTTTTCTTGGAATTGCAATTGGAGGTTAGGGGATTCTCATTTATATCTATAATAATTTGTATGATATGTATTGTGTGTGGAATAGCACTAGGTTACTTGATTGTGAATTTTATGTTAATTATATGTTGGTTGTTGTATTTGAATGCTTAATTTGGAATACCATGTTGCTTGTTGTTGGAAATACATGAGTTGTTAAATATGCATGCTAGGTGTTTGTTTAAATGTTTCAATGTGAGGATTGATGAGAATATGTGAATTAAAAGATGTTGGTTAAATTGTCTAGAGGAGTGTTATTGAATTGAGAATTTAATTGTTGGATGAAAATGTGTTGGGATTGTTTGGCTAGGTGTGTTCAAGGTGGGGGCGCTAAAATCACATGAAAATGGTGCCTGGTGCTTAGGTGTGAGTGTTACGTGCGTGCATGGCTGGGATGTGTGCAGGGGGCGCCAGTTTGCTAGAAACTTGGCGCCCAGTGTGTCAGTGTGTGCGTGCGTGTGTGTGTCTGTGCTCAGGGCGCCAGTTTGCTAGGAACTTGGCGCCTGTGGGTGTGCTGTGTGCGTGTGACTGGTTGTGTCTCGGTATGGGCGCCATTTTGGCTGCCCGCGCGCCTAGTTGTGCAAAAAATGTCTAAGTGATGTTTTTAGTCCCTAAGAATTAACTTAATCCTTAGTGTGACAAAATAGTCCCTAAGTATTAAATTAATCCTTGGCGTGACAAAATAATCCCTTAGTGTCTAATTAATCCTAATATGGCAACATGAGTCCCTAAGTACCAAATTAATCATAATGTGTCAAATAATTCCTTAGGTACTAAATTAAAGTTAGGTGTATTGAAATGGTCCTTAGGTGTTGGAAAAGGTCCTTAAGAGGTGAATTGGCCCTTAGGTGAGATTTAACCCTTAGTGTGGGATTTAATTTAGTAAATGAGGTGTGGTGGTGAGGTGTTGATAAAGAGGTGGGTTAATAATTGATGTGGGCTTCGGCCAAAGAGGTGGGTTAATAATTGATGTGGGCTTCGGCCAAAGAGGTGGGTTAATACTTGATGTGATAAATCTGTGGTGTTGTGATGCATTGTCATGGTGTTGCATAAATCATATGCATATAAACGTGGTGGGTGGCTTCGGCCAAACGTGGTGGTTGCCCGACGGGGTTATTGAGGTGGTTATGGATCCACATGCATATTGCATACATGCATATACTCATACTTTCTTAGGATTCTTGTTGATGCTTTGTTAATTCATGATTGTTGTTTCTTGGTATATAAATGAATGGTAAATGTCTTAATTGCTGTGGATTGATGATGCTAGATGCTTTCCTAGTATAATGCTTATCATACTTGTTATTATTTATGTAAAGAGACTCACCCTAGCATTTTTATGTTGTCTGCTCTCGTGGCGACGTACAGGTGATCATAGTGAAGGTGTCCATGCCTCCTTGGGTTATTGTGTCAGCTCTGATTAGTAACACCAGGGATGGGGTTTTAGTATCTTCATTTTATGTCATGTATTAGACTGTTTTGGATTGTTTATTGAGTCTGTTAAACTTGGTTTTATTTCCGCTGTGCTGTGAACCATTTTCTGGATTATTGTAATACTTAAAACAGGTTTTGAGGGTTCGTCCCATTGGATATGATTTATATTTCACGCACTAGATGCGTCTGAATTTTAAATATTCTTAGATGATGTTTTTATTAAATGTAGCACTCTCATTTAAGGTGCGTGGAAAAGTTTTTGAAAATTCTGATTTTTATTAATTAAATTAGTATTAAGTAGAAGGGGGTGTTACAGTCCCTCTCATTAGCTTCTATAAGTACTATGCCAGCTTCAATCATCATAAGGAGGTCTGCTTTAAATTTCTCATGCATTCCAATCCTCATTTTCCATTCATTTCTTGCTACATTCTTCAACCAAGGGTATCTCTGTAGCTCAGGAAACTCTGTGCTTATCTTCATTGGTGTTCCTATCCTTATCTCATTAGGGTTACCTTCCACCTCTCTTCTTGACGAGTTGCCAATATGTAGCTTTCTCCCCCAACACTCTGGAGCATACTCATCATGAGAGTTATATATATGTTCCCTCCACATCTGTTTTTCCTCCTCCTTTTCTCTATCAGACTGCTTCTGAGCCACTTCCATACAGTGAACTTTGGGTTTTGGAGTGACATTGCCTTGAGCTCTATTCTTGAAATATCTCTTAGCTCCATCTGCCGTAGTATCCCCATATCTACGAACATGTTCTTCATAGACTAGAGCTAGAGGTTTTGGCGCCTGAGTAGATAGATGCTGATCATACTTGGGGGTTTTTGAGCAGTAGTGAGACATCACCCTTGGTACCTTACATGTTTTTGGTTCATGACCAATCACTCCACAGTTGAAACACAAGTCTTGTAGACGCTCATACTTATAAATAGCCCATATCCTAGGTAAATCTTTCCTAGGGATCCAACAACCAGTGAGTAAGGGTTTGGTGATATCCACCATGATTCTAACCCTAACAAACGTAGGAATAATTCTGCCTTGGACTATTGGTTCCTCAATCTCCAAGATCTCTTCTATCCTTTGCATTATATTAGTCACATTAGCCTTGTTCATAAACTCCATTGGAAGATTGTGTACCTGGATCCAAAATGGGTTTAAGTCATAATAGACTTCATGAGGTGAGGCTTCAGGGATCCAATATTGTACACACATTAAGTGATTCATTGTAAACCAATGAGCTTTCTTCATTATGATTCTGCAGTGTTGTTCATCTTCAAAGGTGAACAGAAACCTATTGGTGCTCAGCTCCACGCTTTCGCTATCAGCTCCATAGCAACTTGCCTATTTACTGCTTTTGTTGATATTATCTTACCAGCTAAAGTTCTTCTTGCTAAAAGAGCGTGGTTGGGATTTGCAGGGATCAAGACTTCGTCAAGCTCTTCCAAGTTATTTACTGGTGGAGGGCCTGGGTGAGCAGAGCTAGCAGCGGAGCTCGTGGCCATGGTGAGAGGACAACCACGAAGGAGTGTCTTACTAGTATTTGAAGAAACGAAGACGATAGGGTCAAACTTAGAAGGAAGGTTCTATTATGAAAAGCTAGGGTTTACAATGTGGGTCTGAAAAGGATGAAAGTTTGTGGTTGAGTGTTTGTAAAGCTCTGGTTTTGTATATTCTAGGATGTCAGCATCTTCACTATTTAGGTTTCCGGTGAGCTAAATTGGTTCTTTCAGTAGTTTGTATGTTGTGTAATACTGGTATGTAATATCGTGGTTTAGGTTTCGAGATAGATGAGAAGTTTGAAAAACTAGGTTGCGGTTTGAATCATTTAAAGTCACAGAGTTTGGTTACTGAAGGATAGTAGATGCTGAGCTGGTGAGGCAACGTGAGGTGACGGATGTCTGAAGAGGAAATCCCTAAGGAGACAAAACCCTAACAAAGGGAACAAAACCCTAACCCTAGCAGAGAAGGGAACATACTATATTTTGAGTTATTTTTTTAAATGGTGAAAAATTTGATTCATTTTAACCCAAGTCACTCTTCAATCTCAACGTTTTTATTTTTCGGAGTTCCAGTCCGATTAGGAAATCCATGGTCAGATTTCCTCTATAGATAAATCATAAATGTATTTATTGGACATGAAAATGAGTTGAGTTGAATTTTTTCAGCTCAGCTCTAGTCGATAAGATTGTATCGTTTGGAAATTCGATTCAAGTTTGACATGAACCTTTTTTTAGGGATATATTTCACAAACTTTAGAGACTACCGATTATTTTGTATAAGATCAAGTAAAAGAAAGTTTGTAAGTTCAGGAATTAAATTGAAAGTTCAATATTTACTTAACCAGCAAAGTTGAAAAAAATTGAAAGATCTAGGTTCAAAATATTAAATTCAGGAAAGTCAAATTAATATTATGTGAGAAATGCTATTATGCTAGGAACACTCTCTTTTACACACTCTCTCCATTATTCACTCTATGATTGATTAAAATTCATGTAGGTCCCACCACTTTGGAATTGAGACCCATTAACTTAGTGAGACCACAAGTATTTTGGGCAATTATAGAGTGAGTGCTGGAGAGTGTGTGTAAAAGAAGTGTTGCTAGCACTCATCATAGTATATAGGCGATTAAGTTGCTAATATTTTTTTCAAGGTGTGCAAGTGTGATTTAGATTGTCTGACTCACTTATTTTTTTCGGGACCCTTGGGATGCACCTAACTATGTCTATGCCTCCTATCTGTTTTGTGTCTATCTCTCTCATCTATTAATTTCTCACTCACCTTTCTCTCTCCCGATAAAACCCAAATTCATTGAAGGCACCAACTACCAAAGGTCCAAAGGCACCTACGCCATCTTTGCTGGCTTATGCCTTCTTGACAATTTCAAAAAATAAGAGTACCTGGAATTCATCTGAATCATTTTTCAATGGCTTTTTGTATACCGGCCACCTTGACCACATCGACACATTTTGGTGACAACCTCAATGTTTAACTCTACTAGACGGATTTAGTTAAGAACAAGTCAATTTCACATTAAAATAATCACAAACCATATCCTTAATTACCTTGATTCATATCAAAAGAAAACAAAATATGACAATGACCAATAATATTAATGTTCTTGTTATATAGGACATCAAGTACATAAGATTAAGAAACTTAGTTTTAAACTGATAATAATACTGTAGCCAGGCAACTTTGTTTCAATTTGTGATGGAAAACCTATGGCATTTTGATGAGTTCAATTTCAATACAATTGAAGACAAACTTAGTTCATCAAATGATATTTTCTGGTCTACAGAAGAATTAAACGAAATGAAAAAGGTTCAAATTTCTGAATCAGAAAATCAAGTAGAATCTAAAGGGATTGAGTCCATTTATTCTAATTTGGGATTCTTTCAAGATGATCCATTAGAAGAAGAAGGGTTTCTATTTTCAACTAATACACAAAAGTATCATCAACAACCATTATATCAAGATTATGAACCTTTAGATAATCTTCACTTTGATATGGTTACTTCACCACTTCAAAAGGGTATTAATATTATGCAATTTGATGAAGAACTTCAACCTTTTGAGTCTAAAAAGGATAAGTTATACCCAACTTGTTTAGCCCCAATTGAGATCTTAAAGAACTATGGTAAGGGATTAAAGAGATTGTTACATGATGAAGGAAAAATCTTGCATCCAGTTGATGATTTGGGTGTAGTAAGACTTGAAGATAGGAGAAAGTTGTCAACTGAAGATCTCATGAAGATAGCAGGAACAAGGTTTATTCAATCATTTTCAGAATCTAATGGTTTGTTTACTACCTTTATTTGAGAACAAATCCAATATTTTTTCTCACTATTCTTTTTAACAAATTTTGAAGATAGATATAGCATTTTCAGAATCATATTGGTTTTTGATGTTTTTGGTCGAACCGACATTGATCAAGTGTTGAGGACTACGCGGCCATGGAGGAACATGCACTTCTACTTACTAGTAAAAATTGGAAATTGAAAATATTTTTAGAAAGTAATCATATCCTAATTATGCAGGTTTGCTTTGAATCACTATCTTCCAAAACAGGCAATCCAGTGAAACGTGTAGTTCATTATTTTGCTGAAGCACTTAACCAAAGAATATCAAAAGAAACAGGTAGAGACTAGTATCATCCAAAGATTTCCAAAAAATGCAAACATCATTTGACCCTGATGAAGATTTCAAAGAATTTAAACCCAACCCTTCTTGCATTTTATGAAGAACTACCTTTCTGCAAAGTTTCAATGTTCACAGCAGTAGAAGCTATAATAGAAAACGTTACTAATGCAAATAAAATTCATATCATTGATCTTGAAATCAGAACAGGTGTTCAATGGACAATTCTCATGCAAGCTCTTCATTCAAGAAATGAATCTCCACTTCTAAAAATAACTTCTATTGTAAGTGGTAACACAAACACTTCAATAGTTGATGACACTGGTAACAGATTAAAGGAATTTGCAGAAAATTTGAATATACCCTTTTGCTTCAATATAGTTATAGTATCAGATTTGTTACAGCTGAAAGAGAATGATATTGAGATAGAATCTGATGTAACAGTTGCAGTTTATTCTCATTTTGCACTTAGAACCAAGATTCAAGAATCAGACCAACTTGAAAATATGATGAAAGTGATTAGAACTATGAATCCTATAGTAATGGTTGTAGTTGAAATAGAAGCAAACCATAATGCTAAGTCATTTGTGAACCGTTTCATTGAAACACTATTTTACTTTAGTGCATTCTTTGATTGTTTTGAGGATTGTATGAAAAGTGATGAAGAGAATAGAAGGGTGATAGAATCATTATATTTTAGTCATGGTATAAGGAACATTGTTGCTGCTGAAGGAGTTGATAGAAAGACTAGAAATGTTAAAGTTGATGTTTGGAGAGCTTTTTTCTCAAGATTTGGAATGGTGGAGAGTGAATTGAGTGTGATGTCTTTGTATCAAGCTGATCTTGTTGCTAAGAGATTTTCTTGTGGAAGTTCTTGTACTTTTGATATGAATGGTTATTGTCTTCTTGTTGGTTGGAAGGGAACTCCTATTAACTCTGTTTCTGTTTGGGAATTCATTGCTGGTTTCTTTAGAGCATGGTTTGTTTAAAAGGTGTTGCTTGTGATTACTTTTACTATCAAGTGGTATAAAAGTAATTTGTGTGGTGTTTTGATATATCAATTGTAATTGTATTGACTTCATTATACTACTTGTAAATTTTCACTTGATTCAGTGATTCATTAGGGCAACAACTTATAATATAACTTTGGTGTGATCATCGAATTTTTTCATTGATGGGAAATTACTATTATGCTCATTTAGCGACTCGGGCTTCAAAGCGGGATGCGGTATGATCGCTAGAGATAATCATGGCGACTTTGTTTTTGGTTTTTCTCAACAAATTAAACCTTGTACTGTTCTGGAAGCTGAATTATGGGCTATCATCTACCATGGTGTTTCTCTGGCAATTGGTAGAGGAGATAGGAAAATTATGGTGGAATCTGATTCAAAGGATGCGATTCAGATGCTGGCAAATGGGGTTGATCCTAAAAACACACACACACACACACACACACACACACTCTCTCACATTTTTAATGCAGATTTAAGTATACCAAAATTTACATTATATGGGAATTAGGTTTCTAATCACACTCAAGGCCATCCACAATAAGTAAATTAGTCTGAAGTAACAAAAACAACTTAATTAATATTATACACAACTTCATTCATGCCTCTCTTAATAGAGTTGGGTCAAGCTAACCCATTAAGGCAGCAAACTGCAGAAGTGCTAAGTTCTTCCAACTCCAATTTTTCCATTCATGAGACTCAGATTGAAGACAAGTCCAATGCTTGTCACCGACACGACAACCGAGAGGCATGGTCTCATTTGATCACCTTCATTTTCTCAAATTATTATCGGTCTCAGTGTCGTCTCCAGTGTCTATGTCTATGTTGGTGCTTCATAGCAGAGAATTCAAACTCGTTGCAACTCAAACCAACAGATGTTTTTAGATAAAATAAAACTCAAAACTAGGATGATAATACTGAAAATTAGTTTTACACAGACTATATTGATACTCTCATAATTTAACAGTTCTTGAGACGAAGTTAAGGGGACAATG
The DNA here is from genome assembly GCA_020916435.1 of Oxytropis ochrocephala. Lineage (NCBI taxonomy): Eukaryota > Viridiplantae > Streptophyta > Magnoliopsida > Fabales > Fabaceae > Oxytropis > Oxytropis ochrocephala. The sequence goes on from CM037093.1 coordinate 20,532,745, forward strand.
TTGCTGATTAGCAGCATATTTTCAGTGTCAGTACAATATTAATGAGAATTTCCTAAAAATCCATGTAATGAAACTATGTAAATGACAGGGTGAGAAAATCATACAAAAAAAGAAAAGAATAAGATTCAATACGAGTGATAGTAATAATACCATATCTTGCCCATAATTGGTGGGGTTCAATATTGGGAATTTAGGGTTCAAACAAAAAACACCGAACACCAATTCTAAAGGGAAAAGGGAAAGCAAATAGAAGACAATAAAGAAACGAAAGAATAACTGTGAACTCACCCGAGTTGAAAAATTGATGAAGAAATTAGCGAAGGATCTAAAGAAATGATAGAGTGATTCAGTAAGCGGTTGCGATGGGTTGAATTGAACCGATTCATAAAATTAAAGAGTTGAGATTCTTCCTTCAGAATAGTAAAATGAAAAAGGAAAAAATTTATTGTGGCTGCTGGGATTCGAGCCCAGGTCTCCACGGCCACAACGTGGAATTCTCACCACTAAACTACAGCCACAACTTGTGTTTAATCACTTTCAAGACCGATACATATCCTTAATCCAGAACATAACTAATCCATGTTTTTTCCGAATTTTATGATATACATACATTGAGTCTTGTTGGGTATATTCAAATATTTAGTACCATTTTTAGTTTTATTTTAAAATACTTAAATATAAAAAAAATTACATGTCATCGAGTAACAAATGTTGAGTATCATATCCAACAAAATTCAACGAGTGTTGGAGGGGTGTTCACCATTTTTCAGACTTGACTCATATAAAATAATTAATATTAAGACTTAACTCTTTCATGACTCACTCACGATTTAGTCTCAAAATTCTTTTACACGATTTTAGTCTCCTTATGTTCTCAATTTTTAAAGTCATATCCTCCTTAATTGGGTCAAACATTTTCTTGACTTGGTATTAATTCATTAAATCTACGTGGAATACCACTGGAGTGTCTTGTTGGATTTTAAAAGAACACGACTATTAGGGCATCAAACCCATTTCACGAATTCCCGAATAGGTAATTTCGGTTGGAGAGAAATTTCGATTAGTGAGTTAAGAGATATTGAAGGAGTGCAAGCAGGAGATTTTGAGTTCAAACATTTCCCCCTCCTAACAATTAACCACTAACATTTGCTTATAAAAAAACTGAACTCACGGATTAAACAACCATCAATGAATGGCAGAGGGTTTGATACCCATTTCAACGGTTGCAATTGATGACTACAACATGATAGATACAATGTACGAGTGCAAACAATCTAAGAAAAGAAGCTCTGTGGGTTTCCTTTCTTTAGTGATTTGAATCCCTCTAAAATTTTCGTCTCTCTAATTTTCTTTAGTGATTTGAGTCCCTCAAGATCCAATCGTTTTGTTTTTTATTAAAAAAGATATCCATTCTTCCAAATAGAAAGATTACATTGATGATAATACAATTTCAGCATTGCTAAAAATAAAGAGGATGAATCTGCGAACAAACTAACAACACCTATCGGGGTGGTTTTCTGTTTTCTGTTTTGAAATTTTCAAAAACCAAAACCAGGTTCTGCTTTTGAGAGTTTTAAAAATTTCAAAACCAAAACAGATTTTCGATTAAGAAATTTTCAAAAATTAAAATCACTTTCAAACATTAACATAAAAATAAAAATTCATCATAAGTTTATTTTAATTAAAACAATATATAACATTAAGTTTGAAAAAATTAAAATATTACAACTATATAATGGTTAGAGTGGTTGTGGGTGGGAGACTGCTGTTCATGGTTCGATTCTCAATGTAATGAATGATCGAACTAAACTAAATCATTAAAAAGATTCTACCAACCGAATCGAACTATCTTTGATTCGACCAAACCGAATCGAATCGTCTTAATAGTTGATTAGCGATTCGAGTTCGAATCGAACTATGTCAAATTTGAACTTTTTTTCCGAACTACATGGCGAATTATTAAATCTCAATCTGCTCGAATCGTTATCCAAAATGCCCAAACTTTTGGACCCGAACCAAACTGTCAATCTAATTTTTTCTAACATATTTTGCTCTACAATGGCACAAGCATCTCGAAATGGAATTGTTAATGAATTAGATTCAGATCTAGTGCATCGAAGGTGAAACAAATGCTGAAACTCGAAATCGTGAGTTTGAAGAGAAAGCTGGTGTCCATAGCATCCTGGTTCTCATACCAGCAAAGGTGAAACCAGCGAAGGCATCAATGATAATTTCTGAACCTTTATTTTGAGAATAGCAAAAGTTGGTTGAATGTTCCGAATCATAATTCAAAAAAATTGCAATTTACCTCAATAATAGATCCAAGAAAACCAAGCTGTCTTATTAATTTTGTCAAAAAAAAGTTTGTCTTATTAATGAGATATGAACTATTATTTTAATGTTATTCACAATCACAGATGCAAATTCAAGAAAAGAAGATGGTGAGTTGTTGTGAACACAGTCTGTAGCGTGAACTTTGAAGCGTGTAAAGTGTGAACTGTCAGTGTGTGTAACACTGTGACTCAAGTTTAAGTGTTTAACAGTTCAGCAGTTCACTAACTGAAACGACTTTTTAATGATTCGGCCATTGAATTGTTTTATAAGAAGTCGATTCGGTTCAAGAACTATGACGAAAAGTTCGATTTTTTTATGGTTGATTGATTCGGTTTCTCATAGTTTGGTTGAGCTTTTTAGTTCTTTTGAAGCAATTACTAGTGGGTGGTGGTGGTCAAAGTGGTGATTGACGGTGGCCAGAGTGGTTGTAACGCCCCAAAAATGATTAAGTAAATAATTGGATAATTTAATTAAGTGATAATTTAGTTGGCCTTATTTAAAATAAATATAAGGTAATTAATTCAATTATGGAGTGGGGTGTAGCGAATGAATAGAGAGTATTTTAACTAAAATAGGTAGGATGTGAGAAAGTAATTAAGGGTGTGCAAATAGGGCCCATTAGTGTTAAGTGGCCCAAACCCAATTAAAAACCCTTGGGTCTTAGGAGAAACCCTCATTTGAGAGAAAAATCAAAAATTAGAAAGTGAGAAGAGGAGAAGAGAGGAACGCGACGGCTAGGGCTTGAGAGAGAGGGATTTTGCGTGAAGAGCAAGGAAGAAGAAGGAAGGCGTGGATTGTTGGGGTTTTGGAGGGGTCTTCTTGAATTGTTGGTGTTATCTTCTTCAAGTTTAACAAGGTATGGGGGCTCTCTAGCATATTTAATAATTTATAAACCTTGGAACATAGGGATTAGGGGTTAGGAGTAATTTAGGTGGATAATTTGTAATGTATATACATGATTTTGTGAATATGTTATTGATTTTCATTAGTATATGGTGTGGTTGTACATGTATATATGTTCTTGATGATTCTTGAATTATTTGGTGTGTGTTAATTGTATTGGAGAAATTAATTGTTAATGTAACATAAATTAAATAGGAGAATTTACGTGTTTACTAGGTGCTTAGGTGATAAGTTGAATAGGAGGAATTTTAGTGGTGTGGCGTTTGAATCTTGGTTCGGTTTAGTGTGCTGAGGATAGGAGGGGGGCGCCAAATTGCAGGAATTTGGGCGCCTGTGTCACTATTGAGTGTTGCGTGGGGTGCAACACAAGGGGCGCCAATTCCCCAGGAAAATGGCGCCTGGTGGGTGTTTCTGGGAGTGTGTAGTGTGTGCAGGAGAGGGGGCGCCAATTCCATAGGAATCTGGCGCCTGGTGTGCTGTTTGGCTGGGGTGGGTTCGGTTTGAGTGGTGTGCAGCGGAGGGGGCGCCAAAATGCGAGAATTTCGCGCACGTTACCGCTTTGTGTTGTTGGTTTAGGCGTGAGCAGTGCGAGGCGCCAAGTTTGCAACAAGCGCGCGCCGTGTGTGTCAAGTGTGGTTGGGTTGGCGCGTGAAGCGGTGTTGGGGCGCGATTCGAGGAATTAGGCGCTGGGTGTGCGGCAAGTCTTTGCGTGTGGCCTAAGCAAATGAAGCAGTGTAAGGCGCCAAATTGCGGGAATTTGGCGCTGGGTGTGTGAAGGTGGCCGAAAACAGTGCAGGTGGAGTGTGTTGCGCAGGGCGCCATTTTGCGCTGCCCAGCTGCGCTGGTGCGTGGCTAAGTTCTTTGGAAAATCGAGTTGAGTGTGGCGCAACACCTGGCGCCATTTTGGCTGCCAGTGCGCTAGTGCATTGTTTGTGTGCACGCAGGTGTGGTGTGGTGTTCTTGGGGCGCCATTTGTCATTTTGCCCGAAGTGCGCTGGTGGCGCTATGTCTAAGTGTGGGTCCAAAACGTCCCCCAAGTGTCAAATCAATCCCTTTGGTGCCAAAATAGTCCATAGGTGTCGATTGGTCCCCGAGGCGTCAATTTAGTCCTTAGGTGTTAAAATGGTTCTTTTGGTGTCAAACTAGTCCCTAGGTGTGGGTTTAGTCCCGGGTGTTGACTTTAGTCCTTTGGGTGGAAATACTTAGTGGTGTTCTTTTAGTCCCCGTAGGAGTATTAATTATGGTGTTATAAAATAAATGGTGAGTGTATTGGTGATGAGAGGTCTATGACCCTCCTTGGTGATCCAGTGAACATACATATAATTATTGGTGAGCATGTTATTGCTTTATTTTGGTGTTTTGGTGTTTTTGGTGCATAGTCATGGCGTCGCATAAATCATATGCATTTTGGTGAATAGGCTTCGGCCTCTAAAAATATTTTGGTGAATAGGCTTCGGCCTCTAAAAATATTTTGGTGTTTGGTGAATGCCCACAAGGCAATTTTTGGTGATGGATCCACATGCATATGCCCAGTGGAGTTTTAGGTTGCATTGCATACATTGCATACATGTTCAGTGTAGCGGTTTACGTGTGATTGCAATTGGTGTAATGCTTGTTTTCAGTGTGACCGTAATTAGTGTAAATGCCTTTGGTGTAAGCTGTCTCAATAGTATATTTGAATTTATTGTCCTCTGGTGTGCTGTTTCTCGGTGTTTTCGCTTTATTTATTATTACCTATGCATTGAGACTCACCCATCTGCGTCGTGTTGCCTCGTATGTCGTGAACTGCGGTGTGATGACGGAAGGTGACTAGAGATCCTTCATCTAGTATGGTCGAGTCGCTCTGATACGTAGCACCGGGGGGATGTTTATCTGTTATTTCTTTCGCATTTGAACTATTGTTAAAGTTGTTATTTTTCCACGGCTGTAATATTTTATTCCCGGCTATTATTTTGGTGCTATGTATCATTTGAACAGGAGTTTATTTTAATTAGTCAGTTTGGAGTTTTGAAAGGTGTTTTGAGTTAAATGTGGCACCCTCGAGTGGTTTTACTAGAAAATTTTATGCACTCTGATTTTCAAATAAATTGAATAGTAGTTATGGTAGAAGGGGGTGTTACATTAGTGGTATCAGAGCATAAGTTCGGTCTGTCCGGCCAAGTGTGTCTGTCGGTCATAGTGTATATGACAACTAAGTAGTGCTAGTCTGGTTCTGAAATGGTGTTAATGCTGCAGTGTTAGGTTGAGATGGCTCGAAGGGTTGATGCTGCTCTTGCTGAAGCTTTGCAAGCTATTGCTCAGCGATGGGGAACCCGGCGGAATGGTGGAGAGGATCTTTGAAAACCGTAAGTTGGCCACGTTCCAAAGGAGAGTCGCCCACTTTCAAAGGTCGGTATGATCTGATGGAGCTTTGGCATGGTTGAAGGAGATCGAGAGAATTTTTGGGTTATGGATTATACTTTGCCTGCAGAAAGTAAGGTTTGAGTACGCATATGCTAGTGAAGAGGCGGATGGCGGTGGTTGGTAATGTCGCGAAGGTTAGAAAATCTTTGGTGAGGAGTTACTTGGGAGGTTTTCACAAGAGAGTTCAAGAGAAAGTACTACCACGAGGATGTGCGAGCTAAGAAGGAAGTGGAATTTCTAGAGTGAAGTAGGAAACAAGGCGGTATTGAGTATGCCGCCAAATTTGAGGAGTTGGCCAAGTGCCGCCCTTACTATGCCAATGATCTTGATTCGGAGTTCTCCAAGTGTGTCAAATTTGAGAGTGGTCTGCATACGATATAAAGAAAGCAATTGGGTATCAAGAGATTCGGGATTTTGCTAGATTGGTTGATAAGATGTAGGATCTATGAAGAAGATAGTTCTGCTGCTTGCATAAGGTGTGAAGGAAAAGAGGAATTCTCGGTTTCGGGGAAGCCCTATGAGGTTTCGGTGGTAAGGGTGGGGGAGAGGAGAGTTCGGGCAAGAAGTCAAGTGGGGAGAAGGCTGCTGCGGGAATGTGTGTGTCCACAGTGTGGGAAGCCGGGACATAAGAGCCCCGAGTGCATGGTCAACAAGTGCTTCAAGTGTGGGAAGGAAGGCCATATAGCTGCCAAGTGTGAGAAGCAAGATGTGATCTGCTACAACTGTGGAGAGATGGGACACATTAGTACCAAGTGCCCAAAGCTGAAGAAGGAGAGGTCTAGCGGGAGGGTGTTTGTCTTAGCGGGTTCGGAGTCTACGAAGGAGTGATGGATTGCATTTAGAGGTATGTGTTTCGTTAAGTGTGTTCTCTAGAATCTATTGTTGTGTGGTGAGTGTTTGAGTTGTGCAGTGTCTATAATATTTGAATTTTCGAGGACGAAAATGCCTAAGTGGGGGAGAGTTGTAACGCCCCATAAATGATTAAGTAAATAATTGGATAATTTAATTAAGTGATAATTTAGTTGGCCTTATTTAAAATAAATATAAGGTAATTAATTCAATTATGGAGTGGGGTGTAGCGAATGAATAGAGAGTATTTTAACTAAAATAGGGAGGATGTGAGAAAGTAATTAAGGGTGTGCAAATAGGGCCCATTAGTGTTAAGTGGCCCAAACCCAATTAATAAAACCCTTGGGTCTTAGGAGAAACCCTCATTTGAGAGAAAAATCAAAAATTAGAAAGTGAGAAGAGGAGAAGAGAGGAACGCGACGGCTAGGGCTTGAGAGAGAGGGATTTTGCGTGAAGAGCAAGGAAGAAGAAGGAAGGCGTGGATTGTTGGGGTTTTGGAGGGGTCTTCTTGAATTGTTGGTGTTATCTTCTTCAAGTTTAACAAGGTATGGGGGCTCTCTAGCATATTTAATAATTTATAAACCTTGGAACATAGGGATTAGGGGTTAGGAGTAATTTAGGTGGATAATTTGTAATGTATATACATGATTTTGTGAATATGTGATTGATTTTCATTAGTATATGGTGTGGTTGTACATGTATATATGTTCTTGATGATTCTTGAATTATTTGGTGTGTGTTAATTGTATTGGAGAAATTAATTGTTAATGTAACATAAATTAAATAGGAGAATTTACGTGTTTACTAGGTGCTTGGGTGATAGGTTGAATAGGAGGAATTTTAGTGGTGTGGCGTTTGAATCTTGGTTCGGTTTAGTGTCTTTTGAGGAGGGGGAGCCAAAGTGCAGGAATTTGGGCGCTGTGTCCTTTGTTGAGTCTTTGCGTGGGGTGCAACACTGGGGCGCGATTCCCGGGAAAATGGCGCTGGTGGGTGTTTCAGGTGTGTGTAGTGTGTGCAGAGAGAGGCGCCAATTCCATAGGAAATGGCGCTGGTGTCTTGTTTGGTAGGGTGGGTTCGGTTTGAGTGGTGTGGGGGGGGGCGCCAAAATGCGAGAATGGCGCGCCGTTCTTCTTTGTGTTCTTTGGTTGGGGCGTGAAGCAGTGCTGGCGGCGCCAAGTTTGTGGCAAACCGGCGCCCGTGTGTCGAAGTGTGGTTGGGTGGGCGCGTGAATAAGTGTTGGGGCGCCGATTCGAGGAATTAGGCGCTGGATGTGCGGCAAGTCTTTGCGTGTGGCCTTTAAGCGATGAAGCGAGTGTAAAGGCGCCAAATTGCAGGGAATTTGGCGCCTGGGTGTGTGAAGGTGGGCTGGAAAACAATTCTGGGTGGAGTGTGTTGCGCAGGGGCGCCATTTTGGCTGCCCCACTGCGCCTGGTGCGTGGCTAAGTTGCTGGAAAATCTGAGTTGGAGTGTGGCGCAACACTGGGCGCCATATTGGCCTGCCCAGTGCGCCTAGTGCACTGTTTGTGTGCACGCAAGGTGTGGTGTTGCGCACGGGGGCGCCATTTGGCGACCCCAAGTGCGCCTGGTGGCGCCTATGTCTAAGTGTGGGTCCAAAACAGTCCCCAAGTGTCAAATCAATCCCTTTGGTGCCAAAATAGTCCATAGGTGTCAGATTGGTCCCCGAGGCGTCAATTTAGTCCTTAGGTGTTAAAATGGTTCTTTTGGTGTCAAACTAGTCCCTAGGTGTGGGTTTAGTCCCGGGTGTTGACTTTAGTCCTTTGGGTGGAAATACTTAGTGGTGTTCTTTTAGTCCCCGTAGGAGTATTAATTATGGTGTTATAAAATAAATGGTGAGTGTATTGGTGATGAGAGGTCTATGACCCTCCTTGGTGATCTGGTGAACATACATATAATTATTGGTGAGCATGTTATTGCTTTATTTTGGTGTTTTGGTGTTTTTGGTGCATAGTCATGGCGTCGCATAAATCATATGCATTTTGGTGAATAGGCTTCGGCCTCTAAAAATATTTTGGTGTTTGGTGAATGCCCACAAGGCAATTTTTGGTGATGGATCCACATGCATATGCCCAGTGGAGTTTTGGGTTGCATTGCATACATTGCATACATGTTCTGGTGTAACGGTTTCTGGTGTGATTGCAATTGGTGTAACTGTTTCTGGTGTGACTGTAATTAGTGTAAATGCCTTTGGTGTAAGCTTGTCTCAATAGTATATTTGAATTTATTGTCCTCTCTGGTGTGCTGTTTTCGGTGTTTCTCGCTTTATTTATTATTACCTATGCATTGAGACTCACCTCATGCGTCGTGTTGCCTCGTATGTCGTGAACTGCAGTGTGGTGGAAGGTGACTAGAGATCCTTCATCTAGTATGGTCGAGTCATTTACGATCACGTAGCAGGGGATGTTTATCTGTTATTTCTTTCGCATTTGAACTATTGTTAAAGTTGTTATTTTTCCACGGCTGTAATATTTTATTCCCGACTATTATTTTGGTGCTATGTATCATTTGAACAGGAGTTTATTTTAATTAGTCAGTTTGGAGTTTTGAAAGGTGTTTTGAGTTAAATGTGGCACCCTCGAGTGGTTTTACTAGAAAATTTTATGCACTCTGATTTTCAAATAAATTGAATAGTAGTTATGGTAGAAGGGGGTGTTACAGTGGTGGTCGGTGGTTATGGGTGGTGGGTGGTGGTGGTTGTTGGTAGTGGTCGAAGTGGTGGTTGATGGTGGTCAAAGTGGTGGTTGACAGTGGTCGGTGGTGGTTAGTGGTGGTCGAAGTGGTAGTTGATGGTGGCCAGTGTGGTGGTTGACGGTGGTCAGAGTGGTGGTTGGCGGTGGTCGGAATGGTGTTGGTGGTGGTCAAAGTGGTGGTTGACGGTGGTCAAAGTGGTGGTTGACAGTGGTGGTTGGCGGTGGTCAAAGTGGTAGTTGGTGGTGGTTAGTGTGGTGGTTGATGGTGGTCGGAGTGTTGTTGGTGGTGGTCAAAGTGGTGGTTGCCGGTGGCCAGAGTGGTAGTCGGAGTGGTTGTTGGCGGTGGTCGATGGTGGTTGACGGTAGTCGGAGTGGTGGTTGATGGTGGTCGGTGTGGTGGTTGACGGTGGCCAGAGTTGTGGTCGGTGGTGATGGTTGGCGGTAGTCGGAGTAATGTTGGTGGTGGTCAACGTGGTGGTTGACGGTGGTCAGAGTGGTAGTTGATGGTGGTAAAAGTGGTGGTTGACGGTGGTCAGAGTGGTGGTTGGCGGTGGTCGGAGTGGTAGTTGGTGTGGTCAGTGTAGTTGTTGACGGTGGTCGAAGTGGTGTTGGTGGTGGTCAAAGTGGTGGTTGACGGTGGCCGGAGTGGTGGTCCGCGGTGGTCAGAGTGGTGGTTGACGGTGGTCGGCGGTGGTTGGCGCGGTCGGAGTGGTAGTTGGTGGTGGTCAGATATATTGATGATCAGAGGTGGATGAAACAAAAACATACACAAAAATTATAAAACCTATTTTTGTGGTTTTGAGTTTTGATGGAAAACTGTTTTGAAATTAAGGAAAAAACCAACTCAGCTCAATTTTACACGAACATGTTTCTGTTTTGAAAATGATTTTCAAAACCAAAAACCAAAAACTCAGAACCACCCCGAACGGGCCCTAAGTTAATAGCGTAAAACGGTAAAATGCCTACAATCGTAAAGCAGGGAATGAAAGATGTGTACCTTTTTCAGCAGTATGAGTCGGTATTCATAGGCACTTGATCAACCCTAGTCTGTTGGATCACCTAGGCAAATCTGAAAAAGGTAATATCATAGTCTGTTGAATTGCATTGGATTTGGACCATGGTTATTGGACTGACTCATAGTCTATAGCTGGATTGGACCCCCAATTCAGAACATAAAGTAAAAGAGATTTCATATAGGTCCATACTTTTTCCAACCCCCCAATTCCTAACCCTTAAATATTCAGAAAATACTCTCCAAAAAAAAACCTCCTTACACTGTATTTTAACTGGTTTGGAGCACGGCCGTTCGAAGGAGTTCGTAGGTCTGAGGACTGAACCCCGCAGAAGCCCCTCACATTGTGATTCTGACGTTACATAAAGTAACCCCTATTTTATACTTAATTAATTTTTTTTGACGCAATAAAACTAGTTCATTTCATTCAAAATAACATCAGAAATACATGCTGGGATGTCAAAAAAAGTTTGAGAATGGGCTGAGAACAAGGCTACCCCCACTAAGGAATGAGCCACCTTGTTAGCCTCTCTCCTAGAGAACTCCACATGAGAGTTTACATTGAAATAGACAAAAGCATCTCTACAATATGCTAAAATACAACCATAGTCAGAGAAAATTGTAGGAGCTTTGTTGAAGTCGTCCACCACCGTCTTGGCATCCATCTCAAAGATAATGTTTCGGAATTGGAGTTCCCGCATCCAATCAATGGCAACAAGTAAACCAAAAGCCTCTCCCTTATAAACTTCAACTAATGGCGCAAACGGATAAACTTTGGCAGCCACAAAGCTCCCTAACTCGTCACGGACACATAGTCCAATACCAACTCGATTGCCACTTGCGTCAAAAGCTGCGTCAATATTACATTTAACAAAACCACTAGGCGGTTTGGTCCAAGAGCTTCTTTGCGAAAGCGGCGCTTAACAAAGCACCGATTCTTTGTTATACGAGCTGCTCTTGAGAGAACGAGGTTGCGGGTTGGGGAAAAAAAGCCCTGGCCGAGAGCCAACTCTGGTGCAGCCCCACTCCATTATGAATAATAGTAGAAACCGTGTCCCGATGCTGCTGCCAAACCAGTTTATTACGACTAGACCAGATGCTCCATAGAGTCATTACCCACGCCGTGCGAACATCCCTGGAAAGAGGCAACAGAACAGCAAAAAACCAGTCGCTAACGGAAGAGGCCGATCGAGCTTCCCTCATGGCTCTTTGCTCCAATCCCATATTGTCCAACACGAAGCAGCGGTCACGCAATCAGCAAATAGGTGCAAGCTTGTTTCCTCAAAATCACCACAAAACATACACACACCCGGAACAACCATACCTCGATGGAGAAGGACAACCCTTGTAGGTAAGCAATTCCTTGCTAGTCTCCAAATGAAATTATTTACCTTTGGTGGAACTTGCAATTTCCAGAGAATACCCCATGAACCAGCCACCGAGAGAGACATGTGATGGGTGGTACTTTGAGTAGCAAGACGGTAAGCGCTTCGGACCGAGTAGGCACCATTTCTTTCCCCACGCCAAGTGAGTGCATCTTCATAAACACAGTGAAATAGCGGCATATTCAAGACAGCCGAGCTAGACGGGCCATCCAAGGTGAAACGAACAAGAGGCTCATTCCAAGATTTCCTTTCATTAACAATAAAATAGTCAACACGAAGTAGAGGGTTAAAAGTGCCGGAAGTTCTAGACCGGAGTTGCATTGAATTTGTGGTCCAACGGTCTTCAAACAACCGGATCATACTACCATTACCAATACTCCAAGACGATCCAACTCTTACCAATTCCTAGGCGGCTAGAATACTATTCCAAACATAGCTACCATTACCTTTTGTCGACGCATGGAGAAAGTCACTATGGGGGAAGTATCTAGCTTTGTACAACCGAGACACTAAAAGGTCCGGTTGTGTTTGTAACCGCCAAGCTTGTTTCCCCAACAGAGATAGGTTGAAATGCTTCGGACTACGGAAGCCCATTCCACCATGAACCTTAGGGACACATAAACGATCCCAAGCCATCCACCGGATACCACGTCCCACCCCACCGTTACCACCCCACCAAAACCACCATTGAGGCGCTCAATCTCGGAGATAAGAGTAGCGAGGAATCCTAAAAATGCTCATAAGATTGAAGCATCGATTTAATCATAACCTCTTTTCCGCTTTGGATAGCATCCGCCACTCCATGAGTTAATTTTTTTCCATATGCGCTCCTTGATAAATTTAAATAAAGCCTTCTTGCTTCTACCTACCATAGATGGGAGGCCTAGGTATTTACCAGTGCCCAAACACACCTGAACACCCAATTGAGTTGCAATAGTCTCCTTAGCCACAGATTGAACATTACGGCTAAAGAAGATCTCAGATTTCTGGAAGTTAACTTCACGCTCGGATGCATTCTCATAGACATCAAGGATAGCTTGGATACGAGTTGCTTCCCCCGGAGTTGCTCTGAAAAATAAGAAACTATCATCTGCAAATAAGAGATGAGATATAAGCGGAGCACCTCTACAGATGCGTAAACCATGAATATCTCCAGATACTAGGGCGTGATTCAAAAGAGCAGTCAAAGCTTCAGAACACAGAATAAACAGATATGGAGATAACGGGTCACCCTGCCTAAGTCCCCTTCCCGGGGTAATAGGACCTGCTCGATCCTGATTAACAAGCACAGAGAGAGACAAATTCAATACACATACGCATCCAATTAATCCAAGTAGTGCTGAAACCCATGCGCCCCAAAATTGCGTAAATATAGCCCCAGTCCACTCTATCATAAGCTTTACTCATGTCAATTTTCAGTGCAAGCTCCCCAACTTTTCCCTTACGCTTATTCTTAAGATAATGTATAAGTTCAAAAGCAATCATTGCATTATCAAGGATGGAACGGCCAGAAATAAAAGCGGATTGCTCTATAGAAACACACTTATCTAGTACACGCTTAAGGCGGTTAGCAAGTACCTTTGAGACGATTTTATAGATGACATTGCAGAGGGCAATCGGGCGCCAATCAGCCATAGATGAAGGAGAGTCCGTCTTTGGGATAAGAGCAAGGTTTGTGTCATTTAAGTCATTTGGGAATTCACCCGTCTTGAGCCAGTCAACACAAGTATGAAAGATTTCAACACCATAGATATGCCAATAGCGCTTAAAAAAGCCATGATTGAAACCATCTGGGCCTGGAGCCTTGTCACTATCCATTGCCATGAGAGCCTCCTTGAATTCTTCAATAACAAAATCACCTGTCAAAAAATCATTATCAGCATGAGACAGCCTAGGCGCAAGCACCCTTAGGACCGGCTCATAGTCACCCACTCTACTAGAGAACAACTCCTGAAAATAATCAATAGCAACACGCTAAATCATAGGTGGGCTAGTCACAACAGTGCCATCCCCACGCTGCAGGCTAGTGAGCTGCTTCTTCTTATGTCTAGCTGTGGCACTAGCATGAAAGAACTTAGTGTTTTGGTCACCATCTTTGAGCCAGAAAGATTTTGATCGTTGCTTCCAGAAAGCTTCTTCTTGCATAATTAACTTAGATAAATGCCGGCTCATTTTTTGGAACATACGGACTCCTTGTTCATCCTGTCGATCCCTAATACGCTCCATTGCTCTACGACATTCCTCAATATCTTCTCGGAATCTTAGGCGCTTACGACGACCCCAAGGAGCTAAAACCGAAGCACAACCACGCAAGTGGGAATGAATATCCCCTGGGTGCCCACGACTCCACCCATCCAAAACAACTTCATCCACATCGGGCTCAGCTAACCAAGCATTCTCAAATTTAAAGGTATACATGTTACGCTGGACACCCATGGGTTCCCGTTGAAGTAATAAAGGGGAATGGTCAGATTTTGGGGAGATGAGATTGAGCAATTTTGCATGAGGGAAAAGCTCCATCCATTCTTTCGTAACAAAGGCTCTGTCAAGACGTTGTTCAATAGCCCAGGGAGTTCCTAAGGCAAACCTCCACGTGAATTGGTAACCTGTCAACGGTAATTCAGTCAACTGAGCATCAATAATGGCTTCTTGAAACCCTCTCATAAGATAGTTAGGGTGATCACAGTAGCCTCGCTTATCCTCATTGGACAACAAATCATTGAAGTCCCCAACAATGCACCAGGGGAGTCTAGATAAGCCAGCCAGTCTGCGAATGAGAGCCCAAGATTCGTTCTCGAGACTCCTATCGGCATAACCATAGTAACCTGTAATGCGCCAACACCCGCGGATAGAATCATTCACTTCAATATCCAAGTGGTGACTAGAATAACCCGTGATAGTACAATTGACAACACTCCTTCAAAGCACTGCAATACCACCACCTCTACCCACTCTATCAACCGACACACAACTATCAAAACCAAGAATCCTGCGAACATTCTCAAGAACATTTGAATAAGATAAAGTCTCATACAAAAAAATAATTTCCGGGTTGTTGCTCCGGACTAGGTCCCTAAGCATAGGAATTGCCGAGTGGTGACCCAGTCCCCGACAATTCCATCTAAGGATGCTCATTTCTCTGGCCTACTTTGTTGCCAGACACCGCCAATAAAAAGACTCAGAGTTATTAGATAAATGATTACTCAAGGAACTCTCGCCCACGGAGTCTGAAGCACTAAGGCGTTTACGCTTACGGACGTCCTCAATATCATGCACATCACCTTCCATGCACACACGTGAATTAGGAGCAGCTGGAGTAACACGCGCTGTGCTAGTGGGTGGGTCGCGAGAAGCTGCTGTGCGGGGTCCCACAAGATTGTTGGAAGTCAGCGCATTAGGGATAATATTCTGCATGGTCAGCGCTTGGTCTCTACCAATAATGGTAGGAATATTATTGTTCCCTCTCATTATGGTGCTCATAATTTGGCTATTATTGACATTTAAAAATTGAAACTGCTCCTCATAACTCCTCCCATTACTACTGTCATTATTAGCATTACTAGGTTGTCCCCAGTGTCGTCTTGTTTATTCTGCTTGCATTGGTTGTGGTTTTGCTTGGCCACGCAGCAGAGCTGCCGGTTTTTCATTCTTGTGACCATTGATTGTTTTCCCCGGGATTTCTGCGCTCCACCTTGAGTTTCGGTCCCCACCCACGCTTTCCATCATCATGCTCCATAGCAAAAAGCAAATCACATGGATTTTCTTGCAAAAAACCGAGAGCCGCTCATACTTAAAACGCACCAGCTTAATCTTATCTCCCCCAACATGGATTTTCTTGCCACGTCTCAACGGCTTACGGACATCCACCATGACACGAATCCTCATGTATGACTTCCAAAAATCAGAACTATTCTTGGGATCATATTCAACAAAGGTTCCAATAAAATTACCTAGTTCCCGACCCACATACTCTGACATGAAGCCAATAGGAACGTCATGAACCTGCACCCAAAAAGTCACATCAAAAAGAGGGACCTGCGCAGCTACGTCCCCTATCCCAAGTTTGGCCAGGATCAGCATATGACCGTCAAAGTGCCAAGGACCACCGGTAAACACCTTCTCCACATCGCGCCAGTGGTAAAACTGAAAAAGGAACAAATTACTATCAAGAGATCGAATGTTTACTCCACGTCCTGGCTGCCAGATTGCTGCAAGACGATCCTTCATAATAGGAATACGAATAGATCTCCGAGTAAGGAAGCGTCCAACCAAACAGTGACGAGCATCAAAAGTCTCTGTATCGCTTGATTGGCGTTGTAAAGGGACATTATCATCTTCTTCCCCATCAAAATTCATTTGAGTAGTAGCCATGATCCAACAACAAAAATGATGATAGCTAGGGAACAAGAGCTTGATCTTGACAAAGTTACCTCATCAAAAAAACAACACCGGTTGAGCGCTAGTGACCAAGAAACAAGGTCTCGTCACAGTTACCTCAACAACGGAAAAAACGAACCGCAAGCACCTCACGTCGGAGGAGAAGAAAAAACGTCTCACCAGGAAACCCTAGGAGAGAAAAACTCGAATTTAAAATTCTCTATTGGTTTTAATTAATTAATCAATACAAAAATAAACAACAGAAACGAGCATGGTCACTTCACTACATGTTGGTTATTTAAGAGAGAAAAAGAGATTCTGACGTTATACATAAAGTGACATGTTCCTTGTCAAAAAATAAAAAATAAAAAATAATAAAGTGACATGTTATAGTGCATGCAATAACAACTTGATTAATTATTAGAAAATCTAATGATTCGACAAAGAATGCTCCGAACCTAATAATTTTTTTTAATTCAGCCAGCAATGCTCTGAACCTAATAATTTTTTTTAATAGGGTGTCTCTGAACCAGTTCGGTTGACCATGCTCCGAACCATCATTATCTCCAAAAAAATTAAAAACACGCATTTCATTAAGACTATTGGTGTCTTTTCACGCGTTGAGGGGGTGTCCAGTGAGTAGTTCGGGGATTGCAAGAAGTATGTGCCTTTCATATACTCCCTCCGTCCCATATTATTATATGTCTTTCTAGCAAAAAAATGTGTCCCATAATACATGACTTTTTAGAATACCAATGCAACGACAATTTTATTTTCCAGTCATACCCTTCATTATTTAATATATTTCTTCTTACAATTCTACTTTTTATGTTTCCAATGTCATTAATAAGGGGCAATTTGGTAAACTAACTCACAATCTCTCTTTTCTATACAAAATTAACTACTTTTCTTAATTCCTGTGCCACAACCTTAAACGACATATAATATAAGACGCAGGGAGTATCATTTAACTACCAAACTCACGATTATCTAAACAAAACTACCAAACTCACAATTACTCTGTATGTTAATTTTTTTTGACAAAATGTTAAATTTATTATTAACACTAGCGGGGAAAGACGGCCCTCCGGGCCCGTCTTTCATGTGTTATTGTGTTAGTGGGTGGTTATCAATATTAGAAATAGAATTGTGTTAGTGTGTTAGTGGGTGGTTATCATTATTAAAAACTTGTACTTATAGTTAGGACATTTTTGTCAGAAAAATCTGACACCAAAATGGACAATTTTTTTTAGAATTCCCTTTATTAATAGTTATAGATTTTCAAAAAATCAACAACCCCTAATTATTGTCAAAAAAGTCAACAAGCCCTAATTGAGCGAACTTTAATGTTCCTAATCTTTTTTGAAATATTAAAAAGAAATTGTGTAAATCAAAAAATAAATTAAAATGGGTTTCATATAATTTGAAATGCCAATCTCACTATTACTCCATATTTTACATTGATTATTCATATAAATGATCAATCAACAGCCACTAATTGTGCTATTTTTAATATCATTGTTCCCATTCAAATTTCAAAATATACTAGTAATATACGTTATTTTTTATTTTTTTGAGATTATATACGTTATTCTTCTCAGTCGACATACTTGTTTTCCTTATATGTAATCTTAAAAATATCACCATTATAAAATAGTTAAAAATTAAAATCTCTACAGAGGAAATTTTCCCCACAAGATTATAAATAGGTTTACCTCTCACCTTTTACTCAACCCCAAAAACTCAAAAACATACTTGCAAAAATCAAAAGAAAGTTGAAAATGGCGAATCGCATCTCAAACTCTCTCTACTTCTTTGTCCTCATGATTTTAGTTCCAGCAAGTATGTCTCTTCACCATTGTCCCCCTTGGTCTTAGTTCTTTCTTGATCTTTTTCATTTCGTTTTATTTGTTTTCTTTTCAATAAAATGAGGAGGAGCTAGTATTTTTTTCTTATTGATGATTTTTCCTAAAGAGGATTTGCATCAAAAGATTTTAATATTTTCTTGAAAAAGTCTCTCCACTATTATATTGCTAGTTAAACCATAAATTATAAATCTCACTAATTTTCTCTTCATTTTCTTTGAATCATAGTGCAATTAACACAAGTTGAAGGTATGTGCGCACAAATTGTGGGAAAGTGTAGTGAAATGGATTGCCCTTCACATTGTAGATCTCTTCAACCTGGTGCATCATCTCATTGTGGATTCTTCAACCTATGCACTTGCTTTTATATGATTGGGCATCCACCAAATTCAACCCAACCTTATTGCAACCTAGGGTTTGGAAAATGTGATAAGGATTGTGATTCATCTTGTTGCAATACAAAGTGTGCTACCACTTACAAATACTATAATCCTACTGGGTCTTGTGTTCAGGAATATGATATGAATTTGTGCATTTGTTCTTATGATGCATGAATTATATCTCCTTAATTGAAATAAATGTAACAAATATGAGTTCTTATTTCAATTGATCCATGTGACTTTTATTCACCTTTTAATATATCATTTCATTCTAATTGATATTTTGTAATGAATTCTAATGTCGTCGTATGTTAAAAGGAAAGAGTACGCAAAGGATATATTCACGAGTACGCTTTCAACAAAAGATTTAGGCTATGTTTCGATCCGTGGTATATATATAATGAAATATTGAAGTGAAATGGAAAGACATGACATAGTGTTTCATTGTTTGGATATTAAAAACATATTTAGTCTGGATATTAATATTTCCAGAAAAAAACTAAAAGAAAAGAATGACATTTTTGTAGATTTGATAAAAAATGAGGACAATCATTTACGGAAAAAGAATAAAAAATGTATTGCCATTTTTTTAGCTTTGATAAAAAAATGAGGTCAATCATTTTGAAAAAAGACAAAAATATGTAACGGTATTTTATGAAAATAACTAAGACCCGTGTAGAGCACGGGTGGGAGTCTAGTATACATAGAAAGTAGCGGAAGCATGCAATATAAAAATATAGTTATCTAAAGTATCCTAAGAGGCTCAACAACGCCTCACCAAAAATATAAATCGTACAAACCAAAATAAAATAGGCAAACAGACTCAATTGGGGAAGCTAGTGTTGCTACTCCTCGATCAATTTTGAATGCGTCCTTAATCAATGACGAGGCTTTCACACCGCCACAGGCCGAGAAGGCACTACAAAAAACTGCCATCAACGAGGGACCTAAAGTCAGACGCTAAAACTAACGCTCGCGAGGGAATTTGCGAGAGAATGTGACCTGTCGTTTGGACTTGAAATTAGTGACGGAATTGGGTACATTAGCGACGGACATGTCCCTTGCTAAGGACGACGGGGATTTGAAATTTGAAGAGTGCACTACCCTAGGTGATTAGCGATAGAAATGCATCCCTCGAAAACATTTTTTTGACTGTTTCTGACCGTTGTAGGGGATAGGCTACTGTGAAAGATTAGCCACGGACCATCCCTCGGTAAGTCTGTTGCAAAATCCAACTTAACCCACTCAGCAACACACAGTACTCTTCATTCTTCTCTCATTCACTTCACTACTCCCTCACTCTTCTCTCTCACCCAAAACCGAACCCTAACGCTCCTCTCTCATTTCCACCACCACCAGCAGCACCACCACCACGAACCTCTCTCATCTCTCATCTCTGCCGCCCATTCTCATATCCGTCGCTCTCTCTCTCTCTCCTCAACCACAACCTCTCTCTCACCCGAGCTCTCACTCTTCACCACAACCGGAGTTCTCCATGTTCACCACCACTAAAGCTCTCCCTCTTCACCACCGGAGCTAGTTTGTCTTCTAGCTTCTTCTTTTTTTTTTTGTTTTTTTGTTTTGTTTTCTAAGTTCTATCTTTTTCCTTTTTTTTTTGCAAGGGAAGTTTATTGTTAGAAGCTATGAAAATTTAGATATATAGAAATTGTGTAGGAGAACAAAAATTTAGATAATTAGGAAGTGTAGAAATTGTGTAGAATTAGGATATTTAGAAGAACCAAATAGGATTAGGATTTGCAGAAATTGTGTAGGATAGACAATTGAAGTTGAAATTGAAGCTGTTTATTGAAATTAAAGTTGAAATTGAAATTAATAGTGAATTGATTTATGTTTTATACTTGAAATTGATTGAAATGGTTTAGGATTGAAATTGTTGGTGTTTGAAGTCTCACTACCGCACCAGAGTGCGCACCGTTACCGGACCGCAACGAGATCGTTGGAATCGTTTTCTCTTTGCTCATAATGGTTAGTTATTTATTTATTTATTTTCATTTTTATGTATTGAAAGGTTAGATTGAAATTCTTTAGAAGAGTTAATTGAATTTGTGTTAAATTGTTGAAATTGAAATTGAAATTGAAAAGTCTAATTGAAATTGAATTGAAATTGAAAAGCGTGTGTTGTTAGAGACTTAGAGATGTTAATTAAAAAGTGTATGTTTTCAGAGTTGTTAATTGAAAAGTGTCTAATTGGAATTGGAAATTGTTAAAAAGTGTGTTAAATTATTGTTAGAGATGTTAACTGAAACTATGTTAAATTATTTTTTTAATATTGTGATGAACCCTAGGTTAGAAGACTATATTGAGTGTAGTAGTTATTGTGTGTTGTTGATGGAAAAGGGTGAGGTACTGTCCCTCACCCCACATATTTTGCTCGAAATAATCTCCATTGAGATAATTGCGAGCCGATAGTAACAACGGTAGAGTTGGGAGTTAGAAATAACTTCCTTCACTACTTGGATGGAAAAGGGTTTTGTGCTATCATTGACTCCCATATTCGGCTCGAAATCATCTCCATTGAGATAATATCGAAGTCACTAACTTGATATAGGTTATTGGGAATGTTTTGGGAATCTAACGTGTTTTTTTTAAATGCGCGTAGATGAATTGGTGTCAACTGAATCGTGGTTGGGTGCATGATCCGTTATTTCTGAGAAGAGCAGGTTTGAAGGAATCTTTTGTAATTGGGCGTTGGACAGTTTCTTGTGTTAGCGTGGCAACATGATTTGGCTAAACGGGGAAAAAGGGTTAGATGTCCATGTTTAAAATGCGACAGTGTATTCATTAAGACCGATGATGAAATCAGTGAGCACTTGTATCATTGGGGGTTTAGGCCTAAATATTGGACTTGGGTGGACCATGGTGAACGGTTCCAAATTTCGACGTAGCGGCTTCAATCAGTTCTAGTGTAGGTGTTCCATGTAATGAAATTTTTGCATCGATGGAAAACATGATTTGTGATGGTCTCAGGGTGATGTGACATTTGATGAGCCTCGGTATGACAATCCAAATGAACTTCCAAACGAGGATAGTGAGGATCTTATCACCAATTCCATCTCTTCCACATTTGTGATTTCTTCCTTTTGATGTAAGTGTTCCTGTTTTCTTTTGTGTTACTAAAGTCTCTTCATCTATTTTTGATTTTTCAAGAGCACGTGTTCTTCAGTTTATGTGAGAAATCGTTCGATTTGCTATATATCTAGATCCTAAACCTTAGAGATCATGTTAGGTCTCATCAGGGGTGTACCGAGTTTACTGGACAAATGTGAACTCAAATCTCATACATTTGGATGAAATCAGTTAACACATGTTCAAAATTTATATTGAGTGTACGTAAACTCAGTTCAAATAAATTTGGATGAACTCAGTTCACTTACATTTGTGTGAACTCAGTTCACATACATTTGTATGAACTCAGTTCACACGTTTTCAAAGCTTATAGGAGTGCATGTGAACTAAGTCCACATAAAGTGTGTAAACTTAGTTCTCATAGTATTGAATGTGTGTGAACCGGATTCATATAAATGTATGAGAATTGAGTTCACATACGTTCCAAACCTAAAATTACATATAATCATGTCTAAACTAGGTTCACATAATTATGCTCAGAAATGGGATTTGCACATATGTGAAATGAGTTCACATGTGTTCGTATGAACCAAGTTCACATAAATATATGTGAAATGAGTTCAGTAGGTACAAAATCTATTTTTGAACGTATGTGAACTCACTTTACATAACCTCGGAAATAAGATTTGCATATATGTAAACTCAATTCACATAATTTTATCTGAACTGAGTTCATGCATTAATTCAAAAATAGATTTTGTATGTAGGTGAACTCAATTTAATAAAAAAAATTAGTTAGGGCAATTTAGTCATTTCACGTGGTAAAGAGGTGTGGATAGTCACTTTAGTGTAGATCGAATCACCCTTTATATCAACAACATAGACCAAAACAAACAAATCATATATAACGTTGCAAAGTAAAGAAACACAAAAAAAACAAGATAGCAGTACCAACCTTTATGCATCCCAACAAGAAAATCCAAAAACGGAACAACAACACCACCACGAACCACTAGACCCAAAAAAACAAAAGATGTAAACCCTCTTAGAAAATGGAAGATTTAGAATATATATATATATATATATATATATATATATATATAATGAGGATGACTCAGGTGAGAACACTTAGCTATTATGAGAAATGAGAACATTTAAATATGACCGTTCGATTAAAATAAACGGTTCAGATTTCATCATAATCAAAAGATCCCGCATGATTGTTTTCTTTTCTTAATTAAAGATCACTGGAGATATTGTAATTAATGATGTAATCTGAACCATTAATTTTAATCTAACTATAATAATTTGTAATTTTTTCTTTTGCATTTTCTCTTTTTTTTAGTTGACAATGGCTAGACAAATTTTCAATTTTGGAATGAACTCAAAACAAACTCAGGGTATATTAAATGTAAATAGGTATAAACATCTTCTCATACAAACGAGTTGAGGGGGGCTATTCTCCCATTCCCTCGCTTCTAATGGGTCTCTTATCCATTATTGTACCCTCTATCTGTTAAATTATTTTATTACAATAATTTTTTTTAATATTTTTTCCTCCAAAAATTATTCATAGATACCCAAAATCCACGCAACACCTAGAAAATGGATAAATTAATTAAGAGAGTAATTTGATAAGTACCACAAGTGAGCGATGTAATAGGAAGAGAGAAATAGAAAGAAAGTGAGATATTTGATAGATATTAATAATTTTGGAGTGTACATTCATGGTTGTTTTCCTGATAATAAAGCCTTTCGATAATATTTTCCCCATAAATTCTAAGCTATCTTGTTTAGAGGAGATTTTAGTGAAGGATCTGCAAAAGGACCCTCAAGTAGCCCCTTTGCGATGAGTTTATAAGTTGCTTCGGTAAAGTGGCCGATTCCATCCCAGTTTATATATTTTGAAACTTCGGAGCAAACAGTGGGTTGAGAGAGACATGGTTTGAAGATAGCATTTTTATCGAATCCTGCATCATTAATGTACTCGAGATTATGTGCATGTATAGATAGAACTGTCAAAAAAATAAGTCATAACAAAATTAACATTCACATGAAATTGTTGTATATGTCCAGAGTAGTATATATATATATATTAATGATCACTCACCATATTCTTCAGGTGATTGAAACAAACGTTTGATGTTATTGTAGTAATCAAAATAATTTATTTTAGCTTGAGGGTGCTTCTTTCTCAGTGTCTCTATGGAACTTTTTAGCTGCTCATTGAAGTACTCGACTAAAGTGTTCATATCTGCCAAGCATCCAAGTTGATCATGATTGGGATTTTGCGCGAATCTTTTCATTAGTAACTGAATGCCAGCATTGCAACCCATTGGAAAGTTCCCTGGGATCACTAGCTCTACAGCTCCTTCTTCAATTAAAGCCTACCACACACACAAATATATAAAAAAATTATTACGTTTTCTAATTATGTATTGAATTCAAACCCTCCAATACTTCAATTTAATAAAACATACAGTGGTAGTTTTAGTAATTGCTTCAACAATTAAGGGAACTATTTCACGAATTTCTGCAACTGTTTTGTGAGACATCAAGTGATAAACAACATCATTTCCGCCAATTTCTCCAACTAGAAACAATGACTTCTTGAAGAAGCTATCACAATCTATTATAGATTGAACAAAAGTTGTTAGTCATATAATGAGAAAACTTCAGAGTATTAAGACTTTATATGTTCAAGGAGTTATGGTAAAAGTAAAACCTTCTTTGCTTTTGCAGAGGGAGGGTTTGAGTTTCTTAAACCAGCCAAGTTGAGCATTTAATGATGCATTACGCGTTGGTGCATCAGGTAACTTCTTTTGCACATAATAGTCATCATCAATTGCTCCGGCACCACCAACGGCAAAATTCACTCCTTTCTTGACATCTTGATCTTTGGTGAGATTCAAATAGGCCGGTAAAAATGGCAAACCATATGCTTCAGCTACAATTGAAACAATCGACCATAGGATAGTTAGTACATCTGAATGTTCAAACATAAATACCCAAGTATTAATATTATTTTCAAATACTACCAATTCAATTTTCTAATTAACACCCTATTTTTGGTATAATTTTCAAATAAATTTAAAGTGGTCGAAGCCCTTTAAGTCATATACCTTATAAGATGTAATTAATCAATTTAAACTTCATTCAATAATTACAAGTAGAGTGAAAGAGTATATCAAATATTAGGGAATGGTGGGGAATAGGTCCCCTGCATTGAAAATTATCTATCAAGTTTTCTGCAGGGATAAATCTTGAATCTTAAATATACTCTCTCTCCTTCTTTAAAAACTTACACTCTTGAACATTGGATCATATAGTCATGTGGGCGAATCTTTTCCCCAAATATTGTATAACAAATAATTTTTGCAAAAAATTGTATTCAACATTCTTGGAAAAATACGTGAAATTTAATTACCTATGAAATCTATGATAAGTCGTCCATCTGACATACGCCCTGCTGGATGTTTGAAGTACGTTGAGCCATAAGCCTTGTCCAAGGAATGATTGCTCAGCACACCGAAATTTCCAGTGTCACTAATAGAGTCACCAAAATTGAAAATAGCTTCATACGGGAGAGGATTGGCATTTGAAACTATGTTTCCAAGAAAACAACATGCAATGGTAATGGTAAAGAGAATGAATATCTTCATGGTGTTATTAATTGTATGCTAAAAAGGGATAAATATTGATGAATATATGATGTGGTGTGTTTTGGCAAATGAGATAGTTCGGCTTTTTATATATTCTCATACCAACCAATTATCTTGTTGTACTAACAGTCATTCTAATTTTGAAATTACTTAACTAATTCGGTTATTATAAAGTTCTGATTTATGCATTAACTAATGTTTTCCAACACATAAGCATTGTATAAAACAGGTTAATTTGTTATATATTTGGTTAATTATATGGCTATTGTTGCTTTTCATTTAACTCCATCAAATAAGAACCTAAAATTTTAATGATAACAAGAAGATCCTAAACTAAAATAGAATATTGTTGTCATTGTTTCATAAATAAACGATTAATGATGTAGTCACCTTTTAATGAGACCTTTTTATTGGTAAATTCTTTTTAAAAAACACGCTTATCGCACTATATACTTTTTTTAATAAGCAAAATAGCTAGGTATTAATTTAATGAGTATAAGATGTACTCTAACACATTTTCAAAAAATATTCAAATTGTTTCAAGCATCTAATTGGTCAACTTCAAAGATACGTTTTTTTATTATACTATACGAAGATATATATATATATATATATATATATATATATATATATATATATATATATATATATATATATTTGTGTGTGTGTGTGTGTGTGTGTGAGTGTGGATCTAAATATTCAAACTTTTATGAACAAAAATTACACTATATCGCCACAATAAACAATGGTCTATATAAAATAGTTCCTACTATTCGCAAAGAACATTCTTAAGCAGTTTTTCATAATTATTTTTGCTAGTAAAGTTTTTTTTATAAGTAATGATGAAGTTCAAT
The DNA here is from genome assembly GCA_020916435.1 of Oxytropis ochrocephala. Classification (NCBI taxonomy): domain Eukaryota; kingdom Viridiplantae; phylum Streptophyta; class Magnoliopsida; order Fabales; family Fabaceae; genus Oxytropis; species Oxytropis ochrocephala. Next base: position 20,558,564 of record CM037093.1, read on the forward strand.
TTTTTTATGTTATTATCTTTTTGAAATAGTTGAAGAAATTATCATCACTGTTCACTCTGGAATCTGTCTCAATAATAATATTTATCAAGGGGTCCAAGGAATAAGAGAAAAGTGTCTCAGAGTACTAGCATGCCTACAATGGTGAGTTTTTTTGTCAACATACTCACACACCTCCCTGATTTGGATTTTATTTCAGTATTACGGTTTGACATTTCAGTATTAAAATATTTTTTGAATGTTTATTTTAATTTGTTTTAGCTATTTTATAATTTATTATTTATTAATAAAATAAGCAGGTTTATAAAAATAAATAATCAGGTACGAGTTAGAATTGGTACACGTGGCACCCAGAGTTAGCGAGGGAATTGAATCCCTCGCTAATTAGCGACGAGGGAAATCTTCATCACAAATTAGCGAGGGATTCAAATTCCCTCTCTAAAGAATTAACGAGGAGGTTTTTAGTGGCCGAACATGTTCCTCGCTAATTCCCTCGCAAACACTAATTGGCGACAAATTTAGGGGCTTTAGCTACGAAAATTTCCCTCGCTAATGGAAGTCTTTTTGTAGTGAGGACTAGACGCACCAGAGCAGTGTCACCTGACTCGACTCCACCAGCTACTACACTAGGGATCGTCACTCATAGGCCTCTCAATGTAGTAACTATACTCAGACCAAATGTACCAGAGGGTGTCCCCTTTGGGGATGGTCAACCAGAGGCCTTTCTTAATTTCATTTTTCATTACTCCCTCCATCTCAATTTGATCGTCATGTTTGTAATTTTTTTCTGTCTCAAATTATTTGCCACTTTAGAATACCAATGCAACAACTATTATTTTTTCCAATAACACCCTCATTACTTTTTAGGTGAGTTTGCTTTAACCAAGAAACAAGAAAAGTGAGGTAATCATACTGATATAGAGGTATTTTAGTCATGCCATATTTTTTTACCATAAAAGTTAACATATCCAATTATTTTCTTAAGACTCGCACATAACCTTAAACGACAGTTAAATTGAGATAGAGGGAGTAATGTTTAACGACAATACCCATATAACAAGACGTTACTGTTGACCTTCCCCAATCCACTACTAGAAATTCTAAAGGTGTTGAGCACCTTGTTTCCGCAACATGCTCCCCAAGTCTTACCCAACATAGATATCCGAGTCAACCCTGAATACGCCTCCCTCTATCCTTAACGTTGTTGGTGGCCTCCCTATTTCACTTTCCCAACATGCATCTGAGAGGGAAACCAGTAAGCTCATTCTCTCCTCCAGAACCTTTATCTAAAAGACATTGTTCTTGATTGACACTCTCATAGTCATATCAATAGAGATACACGAGAAGGAGGAAATCAACACACGTGCGACGTCGAATCCGTGCCTTTACCTAGCATTTTCATATACTTGAATAAACTTCCCACATCTCTTAGAAAGTTCCTTGAAGAATATATGGTTCCAAGTATGGATATATGAAGCCCATAAAGATTTACCTGGAAAAACCTTTCCTTTAAGATATATGAGGGCTTCCAATTTATAATCTCCTCCAGCTAGTAATGGCAATTTCAACCCGAGCTTGTGGATCCCCGCGTGGGGTGGGGGTGGGGGGGGGGGGGGGCGCCCCGATCAGCAGCTCGTGGGTGCAAAAATTTTCCTTGCGGAGATGGGGATGAGGGAGATAATCCCCCTGAGTCCAATTCAGTGACGACAACCTTTTCCCCGCCCCGAGCACTTTACAAGTACCCATAATATATACCCATAATGACACAACCTCAATTTTTTTTGATATATTAGCTTGGCGGAAACAATTAGTGACAAATTTTTGTTGTTTAGTGACGGATTTTGGTCGTCTCTAATTTTTGATTTTTTAGTAGTGAAAATAGATTGAAGTACCCAATTGATAACTCTATTTTATATTGAGTTATTCATGCATCTAAACTAAAGAAATTGTTCTCTTTCAAGTAAAGATAAGGATTAAATGTAGCATTATATGTGATATAACAAATACTTCAGTGTTTACACTACAACAGATCTAGTAGATGGGCAGCGTTTTTTTATCCATGGGCAGCGCTTTTGGAGCTGCACGTCAACGTGCATACCGGCTATTCCACTCCAACAATGGGCAAGCACTCTCTAAAAGCGCCACCCATTGCCAAACACGCCCTCCCAAATCGCAGCGCTTTTTAAAAAGCGCTGAATATTGCCCAAGCGCCCTCCCAGATACGCACGCGCTTTTAAAAAGCGCCAATATTGCCCTCATATACGCAGCCGCTTCATTAAAAAGCTACTGAATATTGCCTATTTGTGTTCCTAAATACCCAGCGCTTCATTAAAAGCGCTGAATATTGCCTATTTGTGTTCCTAAATACCCAACGCTTCATTAAAAGCGCTGAATATTGCCTATGTGTGTTACTAAATACCCAACGCTTCATTAAAAGCGCTGAATATTGCCTAAATTTTTTTTTAATTTTTTTCTGTTTTGTGTGTTTTCCTTTTTATATTTACAAGTTACCTGTACAGCCAATCCAATCCAATACATAACAGAATCAAATTGCCAAATTACATATAACAGAAACAAATTACATAAGAGGAACCAAAACAAAATAGCGAAGAAGTTTCATTATCTAATTCATATGTATCCAAAACAAGCTATCAATTGCAAGTTACAATATTATGAACCAAAAACTAGCTAGCTAACTTATATGTATCCAAATGAAACTTTAAAAAAAACGGGAGACATAACTGCACCATTCTCCCCTAAGCTCAGCAATCTGCTCAACAGAGTATGTCTGGCTTTGACAATCGCTACAATACTGAAATTATATAAATAAATAAAATTAGAATTGAAATGGTTAAATATTGGAAACAACCACTATTAAATCGAAATCATATAAAAATATATTATAAGTAGATACCTGACGGGGGATTGTCGTTTTCTTTTGGGTAATAATATCCTTCATATATTTCATGACGTAATACCCACAATCAATGTTATTGAATTGTTTAGGACACTACAAAACATAAGATTAGTTAATTGTTAAATTGAGTTGAATACGCTTTTTGACAAAATAATGTAATGTATAAGTTAGAAACTTACAATTATTGCTAACCATTTGACCGTTAATTTATCCACTCCCCAATATGTCCTTAAAGTTACTGAATAGAATGTCATATAACTATATTAATAACAATATATACATATATAAGTAAAAGTAAGAAATATTCAGAATGACACAAAATAAACACACCTGTTAAAAAGCTCCACAAACTCCAAGTGGTTTTTGTAATGATTTTGAAGTGAGTCAAGGTAATACACGGTTTTTTTGCTAGGATTAATTGCAAACAAAACCCAATGTCTCCTACAAAATAAATTTACGAATAAGTAATTGACTACTATTAAAAATGCATGTTATATAAGAATTAATGAGTAAAAATTCTTACCCTAGATTAACCAGGTGCTAGAAGTAAGGCATCATGACTTCTATTTTGAGCTTCATTGAAGCGCCATTGACATAAGTTTGAACAAAGAAACTGGTTTTGTTCCACAAGTGATTCATAATTTGGCAGGCTGGGATTCACTTGATGAAAGGTTGTACTTTCCGGACACAAGAACAAATATCTATGTGTCTGTTCGGAAGGGACCACAATGTCCTCGTACAAGTACCTACATTTAGATATATAAATATATATATATATATATATATATAAATTAAATTAACGATATAATAAAATAAAATCGACAATGTCAAATAATAAATTACATAGTACCTGACATATATATTCATAACAATACAGGTTGCCTCATCCGAATCACATACAACACATGGATATCCTCACGTCCGACTATTTGAGGTCCGCTTAGCTCCAAAAACTTCTTCATCAAAATTTATGATAAGGACTTTCTCCTTCATCATGTATTTTTCGCGCGTGTCGGCCGACCAATATATTCATATAAGCTTCACTAATGGAAGAGGAAGAGCGGGCCGAGACACAATTGGAGAAGGGAGGGATGAGTCACTTGGCAGCGAGAAGAGGAGTAATGATCACCACTTTTGGAGGAGAGGCAGGTGTGAAACTTCTACATAAGGGGTGGACTGAGACACTTTTGTAGAAGGGGTGGATCGAGACACTTTCTTGCCAATAGATATTTCCTTGCCAACACTTTTCAAAGGAGACCTTTTCTTGCTTAGGTAGACACTTTCTTAGATTTTTCATTTTGGCGCATCTATGTATAAACAAAAATAATTACTTAGTTAGCACAAATTATATGACAAAAACTATAATTAGTTAGTTACAAATATATTGTCACTTACAACGACAAGGTCTGATGGCCATGCCACAAAGGTACCAACTTCTTGTGACACCGTCAGTATATCAATACTGTCAATCGGAACAGGCAATGGTGCATCCTCCCTAATTGGTACCGCAACTCTGACTCTAACATGATTTGGAGGTAGGGGTAAATTGTGCATCAAGAGACCCAATTCGTTACATGTGAAGCCAATTGCAACCATTTCATGTGGGTTTGAGATATACAATTCACACTCACACTCATTGTTGTCCTAAATCAATTATAAACCACAAAATAATAAAGACATTATTTGATGTTATATATATATATATATATATGTACAATAAATCAATTATAAACCACAAAATAATAAAAACAATTAATACCTTAGTTGACGGCATGGTGGTGCATTTAACTGCAATCGCTATGTGTAGGGGTAGGGTGGTGGTGGCATAACATGGCCATAAAGCGATCGCATATCATTAAGTTGAGCTTGCAAACTTTCATACAATGCCATCATCTTTCTCAGTGGTGGACAGTCATGATTCTCATCATAGACTTTCTGTTTTGGTCCAAAGTACTCGGTTGGTGCTACTCCAAATCCAGCACCCCTTGTGCGACCCGAGTATTCTTCTTTACCTAAGGCACGTGTAAGGATTTCCTTTTCAAAACGGGATTTTTTGTGTGAACCCAAGTAGTGATTGTTATTGGTATCATTTGTTTTACCTTACTACCAAGGAATGTAATCAAATGAGTGCTATTTTCTCCAATTGGCAGACCCTTAACATTCCATTGGACCTGCATTATGTAAATAGTAAATTAGATCACAAACAATTAAAACTTAGTATTGAATGAAGTTAATTAGCAATTAATTAGTAACTTACACTTAATTTTTCTTTTCCTTTACTTATCCGGTTGATGATATCCTTTTTTCTTTGTCATTCCACGAGGAGCACGCTTTCGATATAGTTTGCAACATCATGATCATCGCCTCACCTGTCATGCCCACTATCATGTCCATTACTATGATCCGCCATCTTACCCGCAATAAAACATAATCATTGTTTGTTATATTTATCCAATTAAAAAAACATCTAACAAAAAATAAACAATCACCAAAGAAGATGAAAATAACATATATGTCTATAAAATAACATCTATGCTTGTTATCTTTTCCTTTTCTTCGATACAATTTTTTTGCAATTCGCTCCTTGGTACTTTGTTTTTGACGAATCGTAATTCCATCAAGTATGATCCTTTCTAACATACACAACATCCTCTCTATAAGTACTTTCCTCTTCTAGTGATCGATGTCCCCAAGAAAGTGGTCAGTCCCGATACCATCATCATTGGTTTCTTGATCATAAATGTAATTCACTAATTTTTTTGTGTCAGTAAAACAATAGACCAATTGATATCAATTGGATCAGTGACATAAAACACTTGTTGAGCTTGGGATGCCAAAATAAAAGGCTCATCTTTATATCCCAACTTCTTGAAATTCACCCGCATGAACCCCGACTCATCAATCTGTAATCCATTATTATTGTCAACCCACTTACATTGGAACACGGACTTCAAACATGGTGTAATCCAACTCCCATATTTGTTCAATGACCCCAAGTATGACATATTCGCAGATACGGGATTTACGTCTTTGGCACTTGATGTATGCATAGCTTGAGCAACAAGAGTCACCCCACTATTTTGCATTTTACTCGATCATCATGGGGTTTTTGTATAGAACGTGTAACCGTTAATTAGATAGCTGGTGTAAGAGAAAACATGCATATTTGGACCTTTTGCTAACCATCTCAATCTTTTTGAAATCGAAGCAGGATTCATAGCAAACTCGAAATCAATGTGGTCTTTTAACCACACTATGAAACTCCGATTGTGTTCCTTTGTTAACCAAACTTCACTCTTATATGGGTAATCACTCGTAAGTATGTCCATGTGCTTGGCAACATATGAATCAACCTCACTATCATTGTGCAAAACATATAAGTGTGCTTGATGTAGTTCTTCCCTTGACACCATAACTATTTTATATCCTGACATCCCTTTACTAATGCTTCCTAAGTGACGAGACCTTGGAAGTCCCGCAGAATATTCAAGAATAGATAGATAGGCGGTGCAAAACTCAACAACTTCTTCAACTATGTATCGCTCAACAATACAACCCTCGGGTCGTGATCGGTTTTTCACATATCCTTTTAATATCTTCATGTAACGCTCAAACGGATACATCCATCTCATGTAACATGGGCCACACAATTGTGTCTCTCTAATCAAATGAACTGTTAGATGAATCATTATGTCAAAAATGAAGGTGGGAAATACATCTCAAGCTCACACAAACAAAGTGAGTAATTTCTCTTTGCAATGATGGCAACTTTCTAGGTCAATCACTCTACTACAAATCGCCTTAAAGAAGTAACAAAGTTTGGTTAGCGTCGACACACTTTCTTAGGCAAAATGGATCGATACCAATGGGGAGAAAATTCTCCATTAGAACATGACAATCATGAGACTTTAAAGACTTTAACTTGAGGTCTTTCATGGATACAAGGTTTGTAACATTTGAAGAATACCCTCCGAACTTTTACTCCATGAAGAAACTTACAAAACACGGTCTTCTCCTTTTTAGATAGAGTATGAGTGCAGGAGGTAGATATGTACGTGTACCCTTCTTTATCGGACCCATTCTGGTCTCAACCCCATACTAAGCAAGTCCAACCTTGAGTTGATGGTATCTTTAGTCTTTCCCTGGCATATTGAGTAAGGTACCAATGACACTTTCAAAGACATTTTTTCAACATGCATCACATCAATGAAGTGTCTTACATATAATGACTTCCAAGATGGCAAGTCAAAGAAAATCGACTTTTTCTTCCACCCCCATTTGGCAACCTCTCCCGCAAAAGGCTTCCCAAATTTAATGTTCAAATCTTTCACCTTTTCAAACAGTTGTTCACCCGTCAAAGCCGTGGAGCTTTACGGGTTTTCGTATTCCCATTGAATGCCTTTTTCAAAAGTCGACATCGATGAGTAGATGGCAAAATCTACGATGACCGTGGTAGATATTCTTCCTACCATGTTCCAACCACATCCAATCGGTGTTATCTTCACATATAGGGCATGCACATTGACTTTCGTGATCGCATCTGATAGATTGCCGTATCTTGCCGGAAAGTCATTAATTGTGCCAAAAATCATAGCCCTTAAGTTGAAACTTTCTTCTCTGAACCCATCATACACCTCTACTCCATTCTCCCACATTAGTTTCAAGTCTTCAATTAAAGGAGCCAAGTATACATCAATATCATTTCCCGGTTGGTTGGGCCCAGAAATTAACAAAGACAACATCATATATTTGCGTTTCATGCAAACCCATGGAGGTAAGTTATAAATCGCCAATATCACGGGCCATGTCTTTGTGGGAGCTACTCGAATACCGTGCGGGTTAAAACCATCGGCAGACAATGCAAGTCGAGGTTTCTTGGATCCAACCCAAATCGGGATAATCAATATCAAATTTTTTCCATTGCGGAGAATCCACGTGTCGTAACATGCCATCTTTAATCCTTTCATCCTCATGCCATGTCAAGTGTTTTGCATCTTCTGAACTACGGTACATACGCCTAAATCGAGGAATTATGGGAAAATACCACAACACCTTTTCTGGAGCAGAATCTTTCTTTTTATACCGCGATGCATTACATTTAGGACACGACTTTAAAAATGCATGTTCATTCAAATAGAATGCAATCATTGGGACAAGCGTGTATCTTCTCATAGTTCAAGCCAATGGACCCTAACATTTGTTTTGCATCATACGTCCAGAAGAAGGAGCATATTATCCTTCGGCAACATTTCTTTCAATAGTGTGAGTAATTCAAGAAAGCTCTTATCCGTCCATCCGTGGCAAGTTTTCAAGTTATACAACTTTATCACAACCAATAATTTTGTGAATTCAAGATAACCCTCATACAACGGCGTCTCTGCATCCGTTATCAACTTCTCAAACATTTGAGGACGGCCATTAAGATCGTCTTCAAAAGCCTTTGCCATCTCTTCAAATTCGCCCCCAACAAACGTAGGTATTTCGGTGTCAATCGGTGCACATCTCTCAAGATTTTACCCATATTCAAGATTCAACTCTTTCCTCACCATGCATTGTCCAACAAGTGTAAGTTTGATCAATTCCATTACCCTTTAAATGTCCTCGTCAACTAAATCGCATTAATCGATTTTAGATAGCAACAACGTAAACAGGGACATATCATATTACTAGATCTTCCTAAACGTTGAAGCAATAGATTCACAAAATAATCCACTCCATCTCTATATTCCTTGGACAGACGATTGGCAGACATCCACTTTCTATCCATAATGTCCCAATATCTATAATAAATTCAGATAAGAGAATTTACAATTTTATTGAAGCTAAGACATTCGATCAACTAGCTATTTGTAAAAAAAAAAACAACGAACAATCTTTCATAGCAATTGATAGATATTCATCACATGAATAAGTACTCCTTTTCAAAGCAATTCAATTTAAATTGTATACACTTCACAAATGTAGATGAAAATGAACATATTAAAAGAGACACCTAATTTCTCTCCTATCAAACACATTCAACTAATTTTACACATATCAAACACATACAACTACATTCAACATATTCCTCTCCTATCAAATATTTTTTTTTCACACATTCAACATATTCCAATCAAACTACATTCATCTCCAACCTAACAAAAAACCTAAAAAAAAAAACAAAATAGAGAACTAACCTTTGAGAGAAGATGAGAATAACCAATGAGGACTATGGGTGCTGGAGAGGATTGAGAAGCAATGTGGGTTTGGGGGTTATTGTGGGTTTGGGGGTTTGTGTGTTTGGGGGTTATTGTGGGTTTGGGGGTTTGTGGGTTTGGGGTGGTGCTAGAGAGAACGAGAGTGAGGGAGAGCTGAGAGAGGAAGAGCTAATGAGAGTGAGGGAGAGAAGAGAACCGAGAGAGAGAGACGTGAGAGAGAGAGAGAGACGTAGGGAGAGAACTGCGCGCAGCTAGCTGAGAGTGAGAGTGAGAGCGAGGGAAGAGACTGAGAGTAGTGCAGCTGAGAGGGAGGGGTTTAGAAAAATTTAAGGCAATGGGTAGCGTTTGGAAAAAAACGCTGAGTATGTGTAGAACGCGTTGTGTGATGGGCAGCGTTTGGGAAAAAACGCTGAGTATTCCTTGCGTGATGGGCAGCGTTTTTTTTCATAAAACGCTGGGTATATTGAGAACGCCTCCTTCAATGCGCAGCGTTTGGAGAAAAACACTGAGTATTCCTTGCGTGATGGGCAACGTTTGGAAAAAAACGCTGGGTATGTTGAGAACGCCTCCTTCAATGCGCAGCGTTTGGAAAAAAACGCTGAGTATTACTTGCGTGTTTTTGTGATAGGCAGCACTCTTTGAGGAAACGCTGCTCATGGTGGCGCTCATTTTTAGCCAATCTGGCGTAGTGTTAGTAAGGTTAAGCTTATGATTAGGCCATTTTGGATATATTGTGGTATTTTATGTGTTTGTTAGTGCAGCTTCACAGTATGCTCCTGCATGGAATTTTCACAGTGCACCTGCACTGCAATGCACTTGCACCAGATTACAACTGTGCACCTACACTGGAACTTCACAATGCATGGAGATTTCTTGGACCATCAAATTGCACCACCACTTGATTGATGACATCATGCTTAATCAAATTGCACCACCACTTGATTGATTGATTACCATCAAAATGCATACTTCTTGGACCCCCACCCCCTATATTTTCCTCGAAATCATCTCCATTGAGATAATTGCGAGACGATAGTAACAACGGTAGAGTTGGGAGTTAGAAATAACTTCATTCACTACTTGGATGGAAAAGGGTTTTGTGCATATTCGGCTCGAAATCATCTCCGTTGAGATAATATCGATGTCAGTAGCTTGATATAGGTTATTGGGAATGTTATGGGAATCTAACATGTTTTTTTTAATGCGCGTAGATGAATTGGTGTCAATTGAATCGTGGTTGGGTGTATGACCGGTTATTTCCGAGAAGAGCGGATTTGAATGATTCTTTTGTAATTGGGCGTTGAGCAGTTTCTTGTGTTAGCGTGGCAACATGATTTGGCAAAACGGGGAAAAGGGGTTAGATGTCCATGTTTAAAATGCGACAGTGTTTTCATTTTGACCGATGATGAAATCAGTGAGCACTTGTATCATTGGGGGTTTAGGCCTAAATATTGGACTTGGGTGGACCATGGTGAACGGTTCCAAATTTTGACGTATTCAATCAGTTCTAGTGTAGGTGTTCCATGTAATGAAATTTTTGCGTCGATGGAAAACATGATTTGTGATGGTCTTAGGGTGAATGTGTCATTTGATGAGCCTCGGTATGACGATCCAAATGAACTTCCAAACAAGGATAGTGAGGATCTTATCACCAATTCCATCTCTTCCACATTTGTGATTTCTTCCTTTTGATGTAAGTGTTTCTGTCTTTCTTTTGTGTTACTAAAGTCTCTTCATCTATTTTTGATTTTTCAAGAGCACGTGTTCTTCAGTTTATGTGAGAAATCGTTCGATTTGCTATATATCTAGATCCTAAACCTTAGAGATCATGTTAGGTCTCATCAAAGGTGTACCGAGTTTACTGGACAAATGTGAACTCAAATCTCATACATTTGGATGAAATCAGTTAACACATGTTCAAAATTTATATTGAGTGTACGTAAACTCAGTTCAAATAAATTTGGATGAACTCAGTTCACTTACATTTGTGTGAACTCAGTTCACATACCTTTGTATGAACTCAGTTCACACGTTTTCAAAGCTTATAGGAGTGCATGTGAACTAAGTCCACATAAAGTGTGTAAACTTAGTTCTCATAGTATTGAATGTGTGTGAACCGGATTCATATAAATGTATGAGAATTGAGTTCACATACGTTCCAAACCTAAAATTACATATAATCATGTCTAAACTAGGTTCACATAATTATGCTCGTAAATGGGATTTGCACATATGTGAAATGAGTTCACATGTGTTCGTATGAACCAAGTTCACATAAATATATGTGAAATGAGTTCAGTAGGTACAAAATCTATTTTTGAACGTATGTGAACTCACTTTACATAACCTCGGAAATATGATTTGCATATATATATATATATATGTATATGTAAACTCAATTCACATAATTTTATCTGAACTGAGTTCATGCGTTCAAAAATAGATTTTGTACATACGTGAACTCAATTTACATAAACATATAATTCATAAAAAAAATTAGTTAGGGCAATTTAGTCATTTCACGTGGTAAAGAGGTGTGGATAGTCACTTTAGTGTAGATCGAATCACCCTTTATATCAACAACATAGACCAAAACAAACAAATTATATATAACGTTGCAAAGTAAAGAAACACAAAAAAAATAAGATAGCAGTAGATCAACCTTTATGCATCCCAACAAGAAAATCCAAAAACGGAACAACAACACCACCACAAACCACCAGACCCAAAAAAACAAAAGATGTAAACCCTCTTAGAAAATGGAAGATTTAGAATATATTTATATATAATGGGGATGACTCAGGTGAGAACACTTAGCTATTATGAGAAATGAGAACATTTAAATATGATCGCTCGATTAAAATAAACGGTTCGATTTCATCATATAATCAAAAGATCCCGCATGATTGTTTTCTTTTCTTAATTAAAGATCATTGGAGATATTGTAATTAATGATGTAATCAACCATTAATTTTAATCTAACTATAATAATTTGTAATTTTTTTTGCATTTTCTATATTTTTAGTTGACAATGGCTAGACAAATTTTCAAATTTGGAATGAACTCAAAACAAACTTAGGTATATTAAATGTAAATAGATAGAAACATCTTCTCATACAAACGAGTTGAGGGGGCTATTCTCCCATTCCTCCTTCTTTGTTGAATGGGTCTCTTATCCATTATTGTACCCTCTATCTGTTATTAAATTATTTTATTACAATAATTTTTTTATTATATTTTTCCTCCAACAATTATTCATAGATACCCAAAATCCACGCAACACCTAGAAAATGGATAAATTAATTATGAGAGTAATTTGATAAGTACCACAAGTGAGCGATGTAATAGGAAGAGAGAAATAGAAAGAAAGTGAGATATTTGATAGATATTAATAATTTTGGAGTGTACATTCATGGTTGTTTTCCCTGATAATAAAGCCTTTCGATAATATTTTCCCCATAAATTCTAAGCTATCTTGTTTAGAGGAGATTTTAGTGAAGGATCCGCAAAGGACCCTCAAGTAGCCCCTTTGCGATGAGTTTATAAGTTGCTTGGTAAAGTGGCGATTCCATCCCCAGATTTATATATTTTGAAACTTCGGAGCAAACAGTGGGTTGAGAGAGACATGGTTTGAAGATAGCATTTTTATCGAATCCTGCATCATTAATGTACTCGAGATTATGTGCATGTATAGATAGAACTGTCAAAAAAATAAGTCATAAGAAAATTAACATTCACGTGAAATTGTTGTATATGTCCAGAGTAGTATATATATATATATATATATTAATGATCACTCACCATATTCTTCAGGTGATTGAAACAAACGTTTGATGTTATTGTAGTAATCAAAATATGTTATTTTAGCTTGAGGGTGCTTCTTTCTCAGTGTCTCTATGGAACTTTTTAGCTGCTCATTGAAGTACTCGACTAAAGTGTTCATATCTGCCAAGCATCCAAGTTGATCATGATTGGGATTTTGCGCGAATCTTTTCATTAGTAACTGAATGCCAGCATTGCAACCCATTGGAAAGTTCCCTGGGATAACTAGCTCTACAGCTCCTTCTTCAATTAAAGCCTACCACACACACAAATATATAAAAAAATTATTACGTTTTCTAATTATGTATTGAATTCAAACCCTCCAATACTTCAATTTAATAAAACATACAGTGGTAGTTTTAGTAATTGCTTCAACAATTAAGGGAACTATTTCACGAATTTCTGCAACTGTTTTGTGAGACATCAAGTGATAGACAACATCATTTCCGCCAATTTCTCCAACTAGAAACAATGACTTCTTGAAGAAGCTATCACAATCTATTATAGATTGAAGAAAAGTTGTTAGTCATATAATGAGAAAACTTTGAGTATTAAGACTTTATATGTTCAAGGAGTTATGGTAAAAGTAAAACCTTCTTTGCTTTTTGCAGAGGAGGGTTTGAGTTTCTTAAACCAGCCAAGTTGAACATTTAATGATGCATTACGCGTTGGTGCATCGTGTAACTTCTTTTGCACATAATAGTCATCATCAATTGCTCCGCACCACCAACGGCAAAATTCACTCCTTTCTTGACATCTTGTTCTTTGGTGAGATTCAAATTGGCCGGTAAAAATGGCAAACCATATGCTTCAGCTACAATTGAAACAATCGACCATAGGATAGTTAGTACATCTGAATGTTCAAACATAAATACCCAAGTATTAATATTATTTTCAAATACTACCAATTCAATTTTCTAATTAACACCCTATTTTTGGTATAATTTTCAAATAAATTTAAAGTGGTCGAAGCCCTTTAAGTCATATACCTTATAAGATGTAATTAATCAATTTAAACTTCATTCAATAATTACAAGTAGAGTGAAAGAGTATATCAAATATTAGGGAATGGTGGGGAATAGGTCCCCTGCATTGAAAATTATCTATCAAGTTTTCTGCAGGGATAAATCTTGAATCTTAAATATACTCTCTCTCATTCTTTAAAAACGTACACTCTTGAACATTGGATCATATAGTCATGTGGGCTTAATATTTTCCCCAAATATTGTATAACAAATAATTTTTGCAAAAATTGTATTCAACATTCTTGGAAAAATACGTGAAATTTAATTACCTATGAAATCTATGATAAGTCGTCCATCCGACATATACCTCGCTGGATGTTTGAAGTACGTTGAGCCATAAGCCTTGTCCAGTGGAATGATTGCTCAAAGACACCAAAATTTCCAGTGTCACTAATAGAGTCACCAAAATTGAAAATAGCTTCATATACGGAGAGGATTGGCATTTGAAACTATGTTTCCAAGAAAACAACATGCAATGGTAATGGTAAAGAGAATGAATATCTTCATGGTGTTATTAATTGTATGCTAAAAAGGGATAAATATTGATAAATATATGATGTGGTGTGTTTTGGCAAATGAGATAGTTCGGCTTTTTATATATTCTCATACCAACCAATTATCTTGTTGTACTAACAGTCATTCTAATTTTGAAATTACTTAACTAATTTGGTTATTATAAAGTTCGATTTATGCATTAACTAATGTTTTCCAACACATAAGCATTGTATAAAACAAAGTTAATTTGTTATATATTTGGTTAATTATATGGCTATTGTTGCTTTTCATTTAACTCCATCAAATAAGAACCTAAAATTTTAATGATAACAAGAAGATCCTAAACTAAAATAGAATATTGTTGTCATTGTTTAATAAATAAACGATTAATGATATAGTCACCTTTTAACAGCACCATTTTTATTGGTAAACTTTTTTAAAACACGCTTATCGCACTATACTTTTTAAATAAGCAAAATAGCTAGGTATTTAATGAGTATAAGATGTACTCTAACACATTTTCAAAAATATTCAAATTGATTCAAGCATCTAATTGGGCAACTTCAAAGATACGCTTTTTTTTATTATGTTGTACTATACGAAGATATATATATATATATATATATATATATATATATATATATATATATATATATATATATATATATATATATATATATATATATATATATATATATATATATATATATATTTGTTCGTGTGTGTGTGTGGGTGTGGATCTAAATATTCAAACTTTTATGAACAAAAATTACACTATATCGCCACAATAAACATTGGTCTATATAAAATAGTTCCTACTATTCGCAAAGAACATTCTTAAGCAGTTTTTCATAATTATTTTTGCTAGTAAAGTTTTTTTTATAAGTAATGATGAAGTTCAATTTTTTTATGTTATTATCTTTTTGAAATAGTTGAAGAAATTATCATCACTGTTCACTCTGGAATCTTTCTCAATAATAATATTTATCAAGGGGTCCAAGGAATAAGAGAAAAGTGTCTCAGAGTACTAGCATGCCTACAATGGTGAGTTTTTTTGTCAACATACTCACACACCTCCCTGATTTGGATTTTATTTCAGTATTACGGTTTGACATTTCAGTATTAAAATATTTTTTGAATGTTTATTTTAATTTGTTTTAGCTTATTTTATAATTTATTATTTATTAATAAAATAAGCAGGTTTATAAAAATAAATAATCAGGTACAAGTTAGCGAGGGAATAAGCGGGGGAAATGGGAGGCGTGGGTGTCAGAATTGGTACACGTGGCACCCAGAGTTAGCGAGGGAATTTGAATCCCTCGCTAATTAGCGATGAGGGAAATCTTCATCACAAATTAGCGAGGGATTCAAATTCCCTCTCTAAAGAATTAACGAGGAGGTTTTTAGTGGCCGAACATGTTCCTCGCTAATTCCCTCGCAAACACTGATTGGCGACAGATTTAGGGGCTTTAGCTACGAAAATTTCCCTTGCTAATGGAAGTCTTTTTGTAGTGAGGACTAGATGCACCAGAGCAGTGTCACCTGACTCGACTCCACCAGCTACTACACTAGGGATCGTCACTCATAGGCCTCTCAATGTAGTAACTATACTCAGACCAAAATGCACCAGAGGGTGTCCCCTTTGGGGATGGTCAACTGAGGCCTTTCTTAATTTCATTTTTCATTACTCCCTCCATCTCAATTTGATCGTCATGTTTGTAATTTTTTTCTGTCTCAAATTATTTGCCACTTTAGAATACCAATGCAACAACTATTGTTTTTCCAATAACACCCTCATTACTTTTTAGGTGAGTTTGCTTTAACCAAGAAACAAGAAAAGTGAGGTAATCATACTGATATAGAGGTATTTTAGTCATGCCATATTTTTTTACCATAAAAGTTAACATATCCAATTATTTTCTTAAGACTCGCACATAACCTTAAACGACAGTTAAATTGAGATAGAGGGAGTAATGTTTAACGACAATACCCATATAACAAGACGTTACTGTTGACCTTCCCCAATCCACTTCTAGAAATTCTAAAGGTGTTGTGCACCTTGTTTCCGCAACATGCTCCCCAAGTCTGACCCAACATAGATATCCGAGTCAACCCTGAATACGCCTCCCTCTATCCTTAACGTTGTTGGTGGCCTCCCTATTTCACTTTCCCAACATGCATCTGAGAGGGAAACCAGTAAGCTCATTCTCTCCTCCAGAACCTTTATCTAAAAGACATTGTTCTTGATTGACACTCTCATAGTCATATCAATAGAGATACACGAGAAGGAGGAAATCAACACACGTGCGACGTCGAATCCGTGCCTTTACCTAGCATTTTCATATACTTGAATAAACTTCCCACATCTCTTAGAAAGTTCCTTGAAGAATATATGGTTCCAAGTATGGAAATATGAAGCCCATAAAGATTTACCTGGAAAAACCTTTCCTTTAAGATATATGAGGGCTTCCAATTTATAATCTCCTCCAGCTAGTAATGGCAATTTCAACCCGAGCTTGTGGATCCCCGCGTGGGGTGGGGGGGCGCCTCGATCAGCAGCTCGTGGGTGCAAAATTTTTCCTTGCGGAGATGGGGATGAGGGAGATAATCCCCCTGAGTCCAATTCAGCGACGACAACCTTTTCCCCGCCCCGAGCACTTTACAAGTACCCATAATATATATATATATATATATATATATATATATATATATATATATATTACATTTGGTTTTTTCGGTCTTTTTAAGTGTTTTAAAGTTTAATTATTTTTAATACTAACAAAATTATAAGCTCTACATTTCTCCCTTCCCCTCAAGACAATAACAATTCAAACCCTAACAACAAATACCACAACCCACAAAGACAACTCCTTTCCTCCTTCTTTGTTCTACCACCACCATCAAAAGTGCTCTCGCCATAGTCGCTACCACGGCTCCACCATCTTGTTCTTCTACTCATTCACCGTTTAAACTAGCCGCTAGAAATGAATCACCAAAACTTAATGGTGAAGTAATAATTTACTAGCTACTTTGAAGAGCTAGCCCATTTTACTTAATGACACAAACTCAAATTTTTTTGATATATTAGATTGGCGGAAACAATTAGTGACAAATTTATATTGAGTGTACGTAAACTCAGTTCAAATAAATTTGGATGAACTCAGTTCACTTACATTTGTGTGAACTCAGTTCACATACCTTTGTATGAACTCAGTTCACACGTTTTCAAAGCTTATAGGAGTGCATGTGAACTAAGTCCACATAAAGTGTGTAAACTTAGTTCTCATAGTATTGAATGTGTGTGAACCGGATTCATATAAATGTATGAGAATTGAGTTCACATACGTTCCAAACCTAAAATTACATATAATCATGTCTAAACTAGGTTCACATAATTATGCTCAGAAATGGGATTTGCACATATGTGAAATGAGTTCACATGTGTTCGTATGAACCAAGTTCACATAAATATATGTGAAATGAGTTCAGTAGGTACAAAATCTATTTTTGAACGTATGTGAACTTTCTTTACATAACCTCGAAATATGATTTGCATATATATATATATATATATATATATATATATATATATATATATATATATATATATATGTAAACTCAATTCACATAATTTTATCTGAACTGAGTTCATGCGTTCAAAAATAGATTTTGTACATACGTGAACTCAATTTACATAAACATATAATTCATAAAAAAAATTAGTTAGGGCAATTTAGTCATTTCACGTGGTAAAGAGGTGTGGATAGTCACTTTACTGTAGATCGAATCACCCTTTATATCAACAACATAGACCAAAACAAACAAATCATATATAACGTTACAAAGTAAAGAAACACAAAAAAAATAAGATAGCAGTACCAACCTTTATGCATCCCAACAAGAAAATCCAAAAACGGAACAACAACACCACCACAAACCACCAGACCCAAAAAAACAAAAGATGTAAACCCTCTTAGAAAATGGAAGATTTAGAATATATTTATATATAATGGGGATGACTCAGGTGAGAACACTTAGCTATTATGAGAAATGAGAACATTTAAATATGACCGTTCGATTAAAATAAACGGTTCAGATTTCATCATATAATCAAAAGATCCTGCATGATTGTTTTCTTTTCTTAATTAAAGATCACTGGAGATATTGTAATTAATGATGTAATCTGAACCATTAATTTTAATCTAACTATAATAATTTGTAATTTTTTCTTTTGCATTTTCTCTATTTTTAGTTGACAGTGGCTAGACAAATTTTCAAATTTGGAATGAACTCAAAACAAACTTAAGGTATATTAAATGTAAATAGATATAAACATCTTCTCATACAAATGAGTTGAGGGGGGCTATTCTCCCATTCCCTCCCTTCTTTGTTGAATGGGTCTCTTATCCATTATTGTATCCTCTATCTGTTAAATTATTTTATTACAATAATTTTTTTATTATATTTTTTCCTCCAACAATTATTCATAGATACCCAAAATCCACGCAACACCTAGAAAATGGATAAATTAATTAAGAGAGTAATTTGATAAGTACCACAAGTGAGCGATGTAATAGGAAGAGAGAAATAGAAAGAAAGTGAGATATTTGATAGATATTAATAATTTTGGAGTGTACATTCATGGTTGTTTTCCCTGATAATAAAGCCTTTCGATAATATTTTCCCCATAAATTCTAAGCTATCTTGTTTAGAGGAGATTTTAGTGAAGGATCTGCAAAAGGACCCTCAAGTAGCCCCTTTGCGATGAGTTTATAAGTTGCTTCGGTAAAGTGGCCGATTCCATCCCAGTTTATATATTTTGAAACTTCGGAGCAAACAGTGGGTTGAGAGAGACATGGTTTGAAGATAGCATTTTTATCGAATCCTGCATCATTAATGTACTCGAGATTATGTGCATGTATAGATAGAATCACAAAAAATAAGTCATAAGAAAATTAAACATTCACGTGAAATTGTTGTATATGTCGAGTAGTAGTATATATATATATATATATATATATATATATATATATATATATATATATATATATTAATGATCACTCACCATATTCTTCTTGGTGATTGAAACAAACGTTTGATGTTATTGTAGTAATCAAAATATGTTATTTTAGCTTGAGGGTGCTTCTTTCTCAGTGTCTCTATGGAACTTTTTAGCTGCTCATTGAAGTACTCGACTAAAGTGTTCATATCTGCCAAGCATCCAAGTTGATCATGATTGGGATTTTTGCGCGAATCTTTTCATTAGTAATCGAATGCCAAAGATTGCAACCCATTGGAAAGTTCCACAGGATAACTAGCTCTACAGACTCCTCCTTCTTCAATTAAAGCCTACACACACACACAAATATATAAAAAATTATTACGTTTTCTAATTATGTATTGAATTCAAACCCTCCAATACTTCAATTTAATAAAACATACAGTGGTAGTTTTAGTAATTGCTTCAACAATTAAGGGAACTATTTCACGAATTTCTGCAACTGTTTTGTGAGACATCAAGTGATAGACAACATCATTTCCGCCAATTTCTCCAACTAGAAACAATGACTTCTTGAAGAAGCTATCACAATCTATTATAGATTGAAGAAAAGTTGTTAGTCATATAATGAGAAAACTTCAGAGTATTAAGACTTTATATGTTCAAGGAGTTATGGTAAAAGTAAAACCTTCTTTGCTTTTGCAGAGCGAGGGTTTGAGTTTCTTAAACCAGCCAAGTTGAACATTTAATGATGCATTACGCGTTGGTGCATCAGGTAACTTCTTTAGCACATAATAGTCATCATCAATTGCTCCGGCACCACCAACGGCAAAATTCACACCTTTCTTGACATCTTGATCTTTGGTGAGATTCAAATAGGCCGGTAAAAATGGCAAACCATATGCTTCAGCTACAATTGAAACAATCGACCATAGGATAGTTAGTACATCTGAATGTTCAAACATAAATACCCAAGTATTTATATTATTTTCAAATACTACCAATTCAATTTTCTAATTAACACCATATTTTTGGTATAATTTTCAAATAAATTTAAAGTGGTCGAAGCCCTTTAAGTCATATACCTTATAAGATGTAATTAATCAATTTAAACTTCATTCAATAATTACAAGTAGAGTGAAAGAGTATATCAAATATTAGGGAATGGTGGGGAATAGGTCCCCTGCATTGAAAATTATCTATTAAGTTTTCTGTAGGGATAAATCTTGAATCTTAAATATACTCTCTCCTTCTTTAAAATCGTACACTCTTGAACATTGGATCATATAGTTATGCGGGAGAATCTTTTCCCCAAATATTGTATAACAAATAATTTTTGCAAATAATTGTATTCAACATTCTTGGAAAAATAGGTAAAATTTAATTAAATACCTATGAAATCTATGATAAGTCGTCCATTTGACATACGCCCTCCTGGATGTTTGAAAGTACGTTGAGCCATAAGCCTTGTCCAGGAATGATTGCTCAAAGACACCAAAATTTCAGTGTCACTAATAGAGTCACCAAAATTGAAAATAGCTTCATACGGGAGAGGATTGGCTTTTGAAACTATGTTTCCAAGAAAACAACATGCAATGGTAATGGTAAAGAGAATGAATATCTTCATGGTGTTATTAATTGTATGCTAAAAAGGGATAAATATTGATGAATATATGTGGTGTGTTTTGGCAAATGAGATAGTTCGGCTTTTTATATATTCTCATACCAACCAATTATCTTGTTGTACTAATATCATTCTAATTTTGAAATTACTTAACTAATTCGGTTATTATAAAGTTACGATTTATGCATTAACTAATGTTTTCCAACACATAAGCATTGTATAAAATAAAAGTTAATTTGTTATATATTTGGTTAATTATATGGCTATTGTTGCTTTTCATTTAACTCCATCAAATAAGAACCTAAAATTTTAATGATAACAAGAAGATCCTAAACTAAAATAGAATATTGTTGTCATTGTTTCATAAATAAACGATTAATGATGTAGTCACCTTTTAATGACCTTTTTATTGGTAAATTCTTTTTAAAACACGCTTATCGCACTATACTTTTTTAATAAGCAAAACAACTAGGTATTTAATGAGTATAAGATGTACTCTAACCCATTTTCAAAAAATATTCAAATTGACTCAAGCATCTAATTGGACAACTCCAAAGATACGATTTTTCTAGTATAGTATACAAAGATATATATATATATATATATATATATATATATATATATATATATATATATATATATATATATATATATATATATATATATATTTGTGTGTGTGTGTGTGGATCTAAATATTCAAACTTTTATGAACAAAAATTACACTATATCGCCACAAGAAACATTGGTCTATATAAAATAGTTCCTACTATTCGCAAAGAACATTCTTAAGCAGTTTTTCTTAATTATTTTTGCTAGTAAAGTTTTTTTTTATAAGTAATTATGAAGTTCAATTTTTTTATGTTATTATCTTTTTGAAATAGTAGAAGAAATTATCATCACTGTTCACTCTGGAATCTTTCTCAATAATAATATTTTTCAAGGGGTCCAAGTAATAAGAGAAAAGTGTCTCAGAGTACTAGCATGCCTTTGTTTGTCAATATACTCACACACCTCCCCGATTTGGATTTTATTTCAAGATTATGGTTTGACATTTCAAGATTAAAATATTTTTGGAATGTTTATTTTAATTTGTTTTAGCTATTTTATAATTTATTATTTATTAATAAAATAAGCAGGTTAATAAAAATAAATAATCAGGTACGCGAGTTAGCGAGGGAATAAGCGGGGGAAATGGGAGGCGTGGGTGTCAGAATTGGTACACGTGGCACCCAGAGTTAGCGAGGGAATTTGAATCCCTCGCTAATTAGCGACGAGGGAAATCTTCCTCACAAATTAGCGAGGGATTCAAATTCCCTATCTAAAGAATTAACGAGGAGGTTTTTAGTGGCCGAACATGTTCCTCGCTAATTCCCTTGCAAACACTGATTGGCGACAGATTTAGGGGCTTTAGCTACGAAAATTTCCCTCGCTAATGGAAGTCTTTTTGTAGTGAGGACTAGACGCACCAGAGCAGTGTCACCTGACTCGACTCCACCAGCTACTACACTAGGGATCGTCACTCATAGGCCTCTCAAAGTAGTAACTATACACAGACCAAATGCACCAGAGGGTGTCCTCTTTGGGGATGGTCAACCAGAGGCCTCCCTATTTCACTTTCCCAACATGCATCAGAGAGGGAAACCAGTAAGCTCATTCTCTCCTCCAAAACCTTTATCTAAAAGACATTGTTCTTGATTGACACTCTCATAGTCATATCAATAGAGATACACGAGAAGGAGGAAATCAACACACGTGCGACGTCGAATCCGTGCCTTTACCTAGCATTTTCATATACGTGAATAAACTTCCCGCATCTCTTAGAAAGTTCCTTGAAGAATATATGGTTCCAAGTATGGATATATGAAGCCCATAAAGATTTACTTGGAAAAACCTTTCCTTTAAGATATATGAGGGCTTCCAATATATAATCTCCTCCAGCTAGTAAATGGCAATTTCAACCCGAGCTTGTGGATCCCCGTGTGGGGTGGGGGGGCGCCCCGATTAGCAGCTCGTGGGTGCAGAATTTTTCCTTGCGGAGATGGGGATGAGGGAAATAATCCCCCTGAGTCCAATTCAGCGACAACAACCTTTTCCCTGCCCCGAGCACTTTACAAGTACCCATAATATATATATTACATTTGGTTTTTTCGTCTTTTTAAGTGTTTTAAAGTTTAATTATTTTTTAATACTAACAAAATTATAAGCTCTACATTTCTCCCTTCCCCTCGGTACAATAACATTTCAAACCCTAACAGCAGACCCACAACCCACAAAGACAACTCCTTTCCTCCTTCTTTGTTCTACCACCACCATCAAAAGTGCTCCGCCATAGTCACTACCACGGCTCCACCATCTTGTTCTTCTACTCATTCACCGTTTAAACTAGCCGCTAGAAATGAATCACCAAACTTAATGGTGACGTAAATAATTTACTAGCTACTTTGAAGAGCTAGCCCATTTTACTTAATGACACAAACTCAAATTGTTGTGATATATTAGTTTGGCGGAAATAATTAGTGACAAATTTTTGTTGTTTAGTGACGGATTTTGGTCGTCTCTAATTTTCGATTTTTTAGTAGTGAAAATAGATTGAAGTACACAATTGATAACTCTATTTTATATAGAGTTATTCATGCATCTAAACCAAAGAAATTGTTCTCTTTCAAGTAAAGATAAGGATTAAATGTAGCATTATATGTGATATAACAATACTTCAGTGTTTAGTATGGTTAAGCTTATGATTAGGCCATTTTGGATATATTGTGGTATTTTATGTGTTTGTTAGTGTAGCTTCACAGTATGCTCCTGCATGGGATTATCACAGTGCACCTCCACTGCAATGCACTTGCACCAGATTACAACTGTGCACCTACACTGGAACTTCACAATGCATGGAGATTTCTTGGACCATCAAATTGCACCACCACTTGATTGATGACATCATGCTTAATCAAATTGCACCACCACTTGATTGATTGATTACCATCAAAATGCATACTTCTTGGACCCCACCCCAATATTTTGCTCTCAAATCATCTCCATTGAGATAATTGTGAGACGATAGTAACAACGGTAGAGTTGGGAGTTAGAAATAACTTCATTCACTACTTGGATGGAAAAAGGTTTTGTGCTGTCATTGACCCCCATATTCGGCTCGAAATCATCTCCGTTCAGATAATATCGATGTCAGAAACTTGGTATAGGTTATTGGGAATGTTATGGGAATCTAACATGTTTTTTTTAATGCGCGTAGATGAATTGGTGTCAATTGAATCGTGGTTGGGTGTATGATCGGTTATTTCCGAGAAGAGCGGGTTTGAATGATTCTTTTGTGATTGGGCGTTGAACAGTTTCTTGTGTTAGCGTGGCAACGTGATTTGGCTAAACGGGGAAAAGGGGTTAGATGTCCATGTTTAAAATGCGACAGTGTTTTCATTAAGACTGATGATGAAATCAGTGAGCACTTGTATCATTGGGGGTTTAGGCCTAAATATTGGACTTGGGTGGACCATGGTGAACGGTTCCAAATTTTGACGTAGGGGCTTCAATCAGTTCTAGTGTAGGTGTTCCATGTAATGAAATTTTTGCGTCGATGGAAAACATGATTTGTGATGGTCTTAGGGTGAATGTGTCATTTGATGAGTCTCGGTATGACGATCCCAATGAACTTCCAAACGAGGATAGTGAGGATCTTATCACCAATTCCATCTCTTCCACATTTGTGATTTCTTCCTTTTGATGTAAGTGTTTCTGTCTTTCTTTTGTGTTACTAAAGTCTCTTCATCTATTTTTGATTTTTCAAGAGCATGTGTTCTTCAGTTTATGTGAGAAATCGTTCGCTTTTCTATATATCTAGATCCTAAACCTTAGAGATCATGTTAGGTCTCATCAGGGGTGTACCGAGTTTACTGGAAAAATGTGAACTCAAATCTCATACATTTGGATGAAATCAGTTCAAAATTTATATTGAGTGTACGTAAACTCCGTTCAAATAAATTTGGATGAACTCAGTTCACTTACATTTGTGTGAACTCAGTTCACATAACTCAGTTCACACGTTTTCAAAGCTTATAGGAGTGCACGTGAACTAAGTCCACATAAAGTGTGTAAACTTAGTTCTCATAGTATTGAATGTATGTGAACCGGATTCAAATAATTGTATGAGAATTGAGTTCACATAATGCCCAAACCTAAAATTACATATAATCATGTCTAAACTAGGTTCACATAGTTATGCTCAGAAATGGGATTTGCACATATGGGAAATGAGTTCACATGTGTTCGTATGAACCAATTTCACATAAATATATGTGAAATGAGTTCAGTAGGTACAAAATCTATTTATGAACGTATGTGAACTCACTTTACAAAACCTCGGAAATAAGATTTGTATATATGTAAACTCAATTCACATAATTTTATCTGAACTGAGTTCATGCGTTCAAAAATAGATTTTGTACCTACGTGAACTCAATTTACATAAACATATAATTCATAAAAAAAATTAGTTAGGGCAATTTAGTCATTTCACGTGGTAAAGAGGTGTGGATAGTCACTTTAGTGTAGATCGAATCACCCTTTATATCAACAACATAGACCAAAACAAACAAATCATATATAACGTTGCAAAGTAAAGAAACACAAAAAAATAAGATAGCAGTACCAACCTTTCTGCATCCCAACAAGAAAATCCAAAAACGGAACAACAACACCACCACGAACCACCAGACCCAAAAAAAAAAAGATGTAAACCCTCTTAGAAAATGGAAGATTTAGAATATATATTTATATATAATGGGGATGACTCAAGTGAGAACACTTAGCTATTATGAGAAATGAGAACATTTAAATATGACCGTTCGATTAAAATAAACAGTTCAGATTTCATCATAATAAAAAGATCCCGCATGATTGTTTTCTTTTCTTAATTAAAGATCACTGGAGATATTGTAATTAATGATGTAATCTAAACCATTAATTTTAATCTAACTATAATAATTTGTAATTTTTTCTTTTGCATTTTCTCTTTTTTTAGTTGACAATGGCTAGACAAATTTTCAATTTTGGAATGAACTCAAAACAAACTCAGGGTATATTAAATATAAATAGATATAAACATCTTCTCATACAAACGAGTTGAGGGGGGCTATTCTCCCATTCCCTCCCTTCTTTGTTGAACGGGTCTCTTATCCATTATTGTACCCTCTATCTGTTAAATTATTTTATTACAATAATTTTTTTTAAATATTTTTTCCTCCAAAAGTTATTCATAGATACCCAAAATCCACGCAACACCTAGAAAATGGATAAATTAATTAAGAGAATAATTTGATAAGTACCACAAGTGAGCGATGTAATAGGAAGAGAAAAATAGAAAGAAAGTGAGATATTGGATAGATATTAATAATTTTGGAGTGTACATTCATGGTTGTTTTCCCTGATAATAAAGCCTTTCGATAATATTTTCCCCATAAATTCTAAGCTATCTTGTTTAGAGGAGATTTTAGTGAAGGATCTGCAAAAGGACCCTCCAGTAGCCCCTTTGCGATGAGTTTATAAGTTGCTTCGGTAAAGTGGCCGATTCCATCCCAGTTTATATATTTTGAAACTTCGGAGCAAACAGTGGGTTGAGAGAGACATGGTTTGAAGATAGCATTTTTATCGAATCCTGCATCATTAATGTACTCGAGATTATGTGCATGTATAGATAGAACTATCAAAAAAATAAGTCATAACAAAATTAACATTCACGTGAAATTGTTGTATATGTCCAGAGTAGTATATATATATATATATATATATATATATATATATATATTAATGATCACTCACCATATTCTTCAGGTGATTGAAACAAACGTTTGATGTTATTGTAGTAATCAAAATATGTTATTTTAGCTTGAGGGTGCTTCTTTCTCAGTGTCTCTATGGAACTTTTTAGCTGCTCATTGAAGTACTCGACTAAAGTGTTCATATCTGCCAAGCATCCAAGTTGATCATGATTGGGATTTTGCGCGGATCTTTACATTTGTTAATAGCACCAAAATTGAAAAGTATATACATGGAGAGGATTGGCATTTGAAACTATGTGAACAACATGCACCTGGTAATAAAGAGAATGAATATCTTCATGATTAATTGTATGCTAAAAGGAAGTAAATATTGATGAGATTTGGCAAATGAGATAATTGAACTTTACTTCTCATACTTATCTTGTTGTACTAATCATTCTAATTTTGAAAATACTTAACTAATTCGGTTATTAAAAGTGATTTATGCATTAAAATGAGGATTTTAACACATAAGCATTGTATAAAACAGAATTATATATTTGAATTATATTAGTTTTTTCATTTAACTCCATCAAATAAGAACCTTTTTAATGATATCAAAAGATCCTAAACTAAATAAATATTGGTTGTCATTGTTTCATAAATGATTAATATTCCATGATACAAGTAGTCACTTTATAATCAGAAATATTGGTAAACTCTTGGATTAAAACTCTTGTTTATTAGAATGCACATATACTTTTTTGTTGCATAGTATTTAATTTGAATAAGATGTACTCTAACCCATTTTCAAAAAATATTCAAAATTTGAAAGCATCTAATTGGACAACAAAGATATTTTTCCATCGAATATATATATAATATATATATATATATATATATATATATATATGATATATATATTTGTTATCATGTGGTGTTGGGATCTAAATCGATTTAAACTTTTATGAACAAAAACAGAAAAAGCTATATATTAAACATTGGGTACTATATTTGTTGAACTATGATTATGAATTCTTAGCTTTTTCTATTTTTGCTATAAATTTTTTTTATAAGTAATTTGAAGTTCAATTTTTTATGGATTTTTATCCTTTTTGACTGATATAGAATTCCATCTTTTTCACTCTTTCTTGGATCTTTCTCAATAATAATATTTTTGGAAGTAATAGAAAAAGTGTCTCCTATTTTTTTGTCGACATATACATTTGGGATAATCTTTTAACATTTTTATTAGTTTTGACATTTGATTAAATATTTTTGGAATGTTTATTTTTAATTTGTTTTAATCTTTATAATTTATTATTTATTAATAAAATAAGTAATAAAAATAAATAATTAGTTACTGATATAAAACATTATCCAATTCTACGTGGCACTCCATCATTAAATTCTAATTTTTTAATCATCTCTCCTCCCACAATTTAAGTAGATTCATTTATCTTAAATTAAAGGACTTTTAAGTCGATCACATGTAAACTTTTGGTTACTTTAGTACAATTAATGTAGAATAGTGAAATCAACTATGTCTGAAGAATCACCAGTACTACAAGGGACGTCACTCATAGGCCCACTCAAAAAGGAGATATTAAAAGAATCTTACAAAATCAGCTATCTTTAAACAATAACTTCTCATATAAAATTTCATTAATTTATCAAATAAATTCTCATATAAATTAAATTTAATATCAAATTGAACAATAGAGAGCAGAGGAGGAAATCATCTTTCTCGAAACTCACCTTTAGTAATCATTTGCATAAGCTTTTCATATACTTGAATGAACATTTGCATCTCTTGCAAACAAGTTCATTGAAAGAGGTTCCTATGATAGAATAAGATTTTGAAATGCTAAGCCTTTCTTGCCCATATGAGGGCTTCAATATAGGTGATTTTCAACTGGTGATGCAGATTTTGCAAATTTTTTTTGTGAGTCAAATAATCCACAGAATTCTCACATAACTTCCATAATAACATATTACATTTTTAACTTTTTAATACTAACAAATTATAAGAGTATAACAAATAACAAACAATCTCCTTACACCACCATCTACATAAACGTTCAAAAACAAGAAATGAATCCCAAACTAATGGTAAAAATTTACTTACTATCAAATGATAACAAGACTGTGATATAAGAGGAAACTAATACAAAGGCCTTACTCTAAGACAATTGACGATTCTACTCTCAAAGAAATACTTAAACAGATTAAAGCAATACTTGATGCGATTACCAATATATTCATATGAGGTTTTAGAATCTCACCTCTAGCAAGTTACAACAATATCCTCAAACGATTTCAGACAAAAATCAAATCGCCATCAAATCATAGTTCTTGTGGCTCGAATCTTTTACATTTTTATTTGTCCATATTGGCTCAAAGAAAATATTAATAATATATATATAAACATATATAATGTTATTCCATGTTTTTATAAATGAATAACCATATTGTTAATTTCTTTATGTTTTTTCATTTAAACCATGTTTAAAAAACGACAAAATAATGCATCAAAACTCTTAAATTTTCCATTTTCCAATTTAACCATGTAAACATGTTCTCATGATTATATCAAATTCATAGTTGTGGCTGCTTTCGCATGACTAAAGTTGAATTATGTAATCGTTAATACTAAAAAGAATCAAGAAGAAGACTCAAATCTCATACATTGGATGATCGATTCAAATTTATAAGGTAAAATCAAATATTCACATTTATAACTCAGACATAAACTTTTAAACTCAATTTACATAAACATATAATTCATAAAAAAAAAAAAATTAGTTAGGCAATTTAGTCATTTCACGTGGTAAAGAGGTGTGGATAGTCACTTTAGTGTAGATCGAATCACCCTTTATATCAACAACATAGACCAAAACAAACAAATCATATATAACGTTGCAAAGTAAAGAAACACAAAAAAATAAGATAGCGGTACCAACCTTGCATCATCGACAAGAAAATCCAAAAGCGGAACAACAACACCACCACGAACCACGGACCCAAAAAAAAAAAAAAGATGTAAACCCTCTTAGAAAATGGAAGATTTAGAAATAATATTTATATATAATGGGGATGACTCAAGTGAGAACACTTAGCTATTATGAGAAATGAGAACATTTAAATATGGCCAGTTCGATTAAAATAAGCGATTCGATTTCATCATAATAAAAGATCCCGCATGATTGTTTTCTTTTCTTAATTAAAGATCACTTTGGAGATATTGTAATTAATGATGTAATCTAAACCATTAATTTTAATCTAACTATAATAATTTGTAATTTTTTCTTTTGCATTTTCTCTTTTTTTAGTTGACAATGGCTAGACAAATTTTCAATTTTGGAATGAACTCAAAACAAACTCAGGGTATATTAAATATAAATAGATATAAACATCTTCTCATACAAGCGAGTTGAGGGCTATTCTCCCATTCCCTCCCTTCTTTGTTGAATGGGTCTCTTATCCATTATTGTACCCTCTATCTGTTAAATTATTTTATTACAATAATTTTTTTAAATATTTTTCCTCCAAAAGTTATTCATAGATACCCAAAATCCACGCAACACCTAGAAAATGGATAAATTAATTAAGAGAATAATTTGATAAGTACCACAAGTGAGCGATGTAATAGGAAGAGAAAAATAGAAAGAAAGTGAGATATTGGATAGATATTAATAATTTTGGAGTGTACATTCATGGTTGTTTTCCACGATAATAAAGCCTTTCGATAATATTTTCCCCATAAATTCTAAGCTATCTTGTTTAGAGGAGATTTTAGTGAAGGATCGCAAAAGGACCCTCCAGTAGCCCCTGCGATGAGTTTATAAGTTGCTTGGTAAAGTGGCGATTCCATCCCGATTTATATATTTTGAAACTTAGACAAGCGGTGGGTTGAGAGAGACATGGTTTGAAGATAGCATTTTTATCGAATCTGCATCATTAATGTACTCGAGATTATGTGCATGTATAGATAGAACTATCAAAAAAATAAGTCATAACAAAATTAACATTCACGTGAAATTGTTGTATATGTCAGAGTAGTATATATATATATATATATATATATATATATATATATATATATATATATATATATATATATATTAATGATCACTCACCATATTCTTGGTGATTGAAACAAGCGTTTGATGTTATTGTAGTAATCAAAATATGTTATTTTAGCTTGAGGGTGCTTCTTTCTCAGTGTCTCTATGGAACTTTTTAGCTGCTCATTGAAGTACTCGACTAAAGTGTTCATATCTGCCAAGCATCCAAGTTGATCATGATTGGGATTTTGCGCGGATCTTTACATTTGGTTTTTTCGTCTTTTTAAGTGTTTTAAAGTTTAATTATTTTTTAATACTAACAAAATTATAAGCTCTACATTTCTCCCTTCCCCTCGGTACAATAACATTTCAAACCCTAACAACAGCCACAACCCACAGCACAACTCCTTTCCTCCTTCTTTGTTCTACCACCACCATCAAAAGTGCTCCGCCATAGTCGCTACCACGGCTCCACCATCTTGTTCTTCTACTCATTCACCGTTTAAACTAGCCGCTAGAAATGAATCACCAAAACTTAATGGTGACGTAAATAATTTACTAGCTACTTTGAAGAGCTAGCCCATTTTACTTAATGACACAAACTCAAATTGTTGTGATATATTAGTTTGGCGGAAATAATTAGTGACAAATTTTTGTTGTTTAGTGACGGATTTTGGTCGTCTCTAATTTTCGATTTTTTAGTAGTGAAAATAGATTGAAGTACACAATTGATAACTCTATTTTATATAGAGTTATTCATGCATCTAAACCAAAGAAATTGTTCTCTTTCAAGTAAAGATAAGGATTAAATGTAGCATTATATGTGATATAACAATACTTCAGTGTTTAGTATGGTTAAGCTTATGATTAGGCCATTTTAGATATATTGTGGTATTTTATGTGTTTGTTAGTGCAGCTTCACATTATGCTCCTGCATATTGTAACATCCCAGACTGCTTCCAGAAGCGTCGACTGCCCCCACGAACTAACACGAGTCTTTTCAGCATGCTTTGTCCTCACTTGCATGCTTTCCGGAAAACTTCCCAAAAGGTCACCCATCCAACTACTACTCTATGCCAAGCACGCTTAACTATGGAGTTCTTATGGACGGGCTCCCGAAAAGAAGATGCATCTTGTTGGTATAGGTAGTCCAAATCAATTCTTTTAAGCCTTCCTTCATTTATCTGAGTCCCGGTACATGCCCTGACCTCGGGATCCTCTCATTAGGTGCGTATTCGGTTCATTCGCGCCCGCCGCTTGAAGCTGCGAGAGTCGCTCTTTGCCATGCCACCTTTTTGGGCACCGGCGATCCTCGCCTCCTCGGCCGGATGTCACATGCCCACCGGCTTAAGCTTGGTTCGTCCCGAACCACATCATCATCTTGAGAGATGTCTGCTTTGCTCACGATACCATTTGTAACATCGGTTGCTTCGGAAGTGTCATTGCCCCCACGAACCAACACGAGTCTTTTCGGCATGCTTTGTCCTCACTTGCATGCTTTAGGAAAAACTTCGAGAAGGTCACCCATCCAGCTACTACTCCAAGCCAAGCGCGCTTAACTATGGAGTTCTTATGGGCGGGCTCCGAAAGAAGATGCATCTTGTTGGTATAGGTAGTCCAAATCAATTCTTTTAAGCATTCCTTATTTATGCTGATCCCGTACACCTGCACGACCTCGGGATCCTCTCATTAGGTGCGTATTCGGTTCATTCGCGCCCGCTTCACTTGAAAGTTTGCCGGGGCCGCTCTTTGCCATGCCACTTTTTGGGCACGCGGCGATCACTCCCCCGCCTCCTCGGCCGGATGTCACATGCTAATGTAACACCCCCTTCTACATATGCTAACATTTAACTTATTTAAAATTAGAGTTTTAGAAAAATTTCAGTGTGACCACACGAGGGTGCCACATTTAAACAGAACACCTCAAATAACTCCAAAATAATTAATTAAAATAAACTCCGAGTACGAGATACATAGCACCATAATAGATCCGAGGTAAACACCATTGCAGCGGAATATAACAAAACTTAAAGTACGGGAATACAAAACTAAAATAGAAGTTCAAAGTATAAAATGAAATGGCAATCACTAAACGTCCCCCCCCGGTGCTACGTATCAGAGCTGACTCAACCAACCTAGAAGAAGGTACCCAAGTCACCTTCAGTCGCTGTCACATGCACGTGGCCGACATGAGAAGCAACATAAAGCAGTAGGGTGAGTCTCTTTACATAAGTAATAAAAAATAAAACAGGCAACATAATAGAGCAGGAAACTAGCACACCAACAAACAGTCATATTCATTACACCATTAATTTATGAACACCCAAGAAATCACCAGAAATGTATGTAAGTGTATGAGATGCAGCCCAAAACTCCACGGACATATGCATGTGGATCCATCACCAGTATAGCCTTGAGGGCATTCACCAAAATATTTTATGAGGCCGAGGCCTATTCACCAAAAATGCATATGATTATGCGACACCATGACTATGCACCATAACACCAAAAACACCAAATTATGCATTAGTATGCTCACCAATCGTTTATTTACTCACCAACACCAAGAGAGGTCATAGACCCCCAATCACCAGTATTCATTCACCATTTATTACATATCACCGTAAAGAACAGCCCATAAGGACTAAAGACAACACCAAAAGGACTAACTCCACAATAAGGACTAAACCCACACCAGGGACTAAAGCCACACCAATGACTAAAACCAACGCCAGGGACTAAACCAACACCCAGGGACTAAAACAACACCTAGGGACTAAAACAACACCTAGGGACTAGAACAACACCTAGGGTGAATCAACACCCCAAGGACTAAAAACACACCAGGGACTAAAATAACACACCAGGGACTAAAATAACACCCCAAGGACTAAAAACACACCGGGGACTGAAACAACACCTAGACACAGGCGCATGATGTTGCGCCTTGGCCTGCCAAAGTGGCGCCCATCACTGAACACGAGCGCATGATGTTGCGCTTGAAGGAACGCCAAAATGGCGCCCATCACCTGACACGAGCGCATGATGTTGCGCGAGGTGCTGCAAAATGGCGCCGCTTCACTGAACACATGCGCATGATGTTGCGCGCCAGAACGCAAAGTGGCGCCGCTTCACCTGCTGCAATGACACGAGGCGACCAAATTGGCCACTGTCATTAGACACACCAACCGACCACGGTGCGCTTGGGCGGCCAAATGGCGCCACGCGCGAACACGAACACACACACACGGTGCACCGGGCGGCCAAATGGCGCCCGACGCCGTTTTACGGCACACCACGGTGCGCGGGCGACCAAAGTGGCGCCACGCACTAGAACACCGGCACCCGCGGTGCATTTGGGCGCCAAAGTGGCGCCTGCACTCATTTACCGGCACCCGCGGTGCATTTGGGCGACCAAAGTGGCGCCTGCGCACTGCACACACTGCAACTGAGCGCGCCGGGCGGCAAAATGGCGCGCGCTTATGCGGCAACAGCACACACACACACTCTCACGGCCACGAGCGCATGGGAACGCCACACACGGCGCCCGCACGTGCTGCACTGACACGCCACGCACGCGCGCGGGCGATGGGCACGCCAGTCGGCGCTCTTGCTGCGCGCCACACACCAACCACGCCCACCACGGTAACACGAGCGCGCGGGGCATGCCAATTGGCGCGCCCTGCGCGCCGCCGCCTGAAAGCAAAAATCTGAGAACACACGGGCGCGATGGCGCCGATTCCGACAATTTGGCGCCCCACATTCCGCAGCCTGGCCGATAGCAACCACCCCATATAACACCATCAAACAACTTCATTCAAGCAAATCCACAAACACCTAATAATCACCTAATTCCTCTATTTAATTATATTGAATTGACAACTAATCACCTTAATACCAATTGACATCCACAACAAATTTAATTCCACAAAGAAACAATATCTATACTCAACAACAACACCACATAAATCATGACAACCAAACCACATAATCAATCAATTCCATGAAATCACTCCTAACACCTAACTCCTATAGAGACTAGTTCTATGAGTTATTAAGAATGGAAAGAGAGCCCCCTTACCTTTGTTAATTGAAGGAAGACACCTAAGCTTCAAGAATTCTTCCAAGAAACCAACAATCCAAGCTTCCTTCTTCTCCTTGAGCTTCACGTAAAACTCCCTCTTTCCTTCCTCTTTGCCGTCGCGTTCTTCACTCTCACACACTTCTCACTTTCTAATTTTTTTTTGATTTTCTCTCCAATAAGGGTTTCTCCTAAGACCCAAGGGTTTTACTAATTGGGTTTGGGCCACTTAACACTAATGGGCCCTATTTGCACACCCCTAATTACTTCAACCACTCCTTGACATAATTAAATCACTACTCCCTTATTTACTACCCAACACCTCTTAGTTATATTAAACACCCTATTATTCTTTTAATATAACTAACCACTATAACACCTAATTAAATTAATCAAATAAATACTTGAATTATTTTGGGGTGTTACAATTATCTGATGCACTGCACTCTGATGCACTGCAGTTACAAGCTGTGCACCTACACTGGAACTTCACAATGCATGGAGATTTCTTGGACCATCAAATTGCACCACCACTTGATTGATGACATCATGCTTAATCAAATTACACCACCACTTGATTGATTGATTATCATCAAAATGCATACTTCTTGGACCCCCACCCCCTATATTTTGCTCGAAATCATCTCCATTGAGATAATTGCGAGACGATAGTTACAACGATAGAGATGGGAGTTAGAAATAACTTCATTCACTACTTGGATGGAAAAGGGTTTTGTGCTATCATTGACCCCCATATTCGGCTCGAAATCATCTCCGTTGAGATAATATCGATGTCAGTAACTTGATATAGGTTATTGGGAAAGTTATGGGAATCTAACATGTTTTTTTTAATGCGCATAGATGAATTGGTGTCAATTGAATCGTGGTTGGGTGTATGATCGGTTATTTCCGAGAAGAGTGGGTTTGAATGATTCTTTTGTAATTGGGCGTTGAATAGTTTCTTGTGTTAGCGTGGCAACATGATTTGGCTAAACGGGGAAAAGGGGTTAGATGTCCATGTTTAAAATGCGACAGTGTTTTCATTAAGACCGATGATGAAATCAGTGAGCACTTGTATCATTGGGGGTTTAGGCCTAAATATTGGACTTGGGTGGACCATGGTGAACGGTTCCAAATTTTGACGTAGGGGCTTCAATCAGTTCTAGTGTAGGTGTTCCATGTAATGAAATTTTTGCGTCGATGGAAAACATGATTTGTGATGGTCTTAGGGTGAATGTGTCATTTGATGAGCCTCGGTATGACAATCCCAATGAACTTCCAAACGAGGATAGTGAGGATCTTATCACCAATTCCATCTCTTCAACATTTGTGATTTCTTCCTTTTGATGTAAGTGTTTCTGTCTTTCTTTTGTGTTACTAAAGTCTCTTCATCTATTTTTGATTTTTCAAGAGCATGTGTTCTTCAGTTTATGTGAGAAATCGTTCGATTTGCTATATATCTAGATCCTTAACCTTAGAGATCATGTTAGGTCTCATCAGGGGTGTACCGACTTTACTGGACAAATGTGAACTCAAATCTCATACTTGGATGAAATCAGTTAACACATGTTCAAAATTTATATTGAGTGTACGTAAACTCAGTTCAAATAAATTTGGATGAACTCAGTTCACATACATTTGTATGAACTCAGTTCACACGTTTTCAATGCTTATAGGAGTGCATGTGAACTAAGTCCACATAAAGTGTGTAAACTTAGTTCTCATAGTATTGAATGTGTGTGAACCGGATTCATATAAATGTATGAGAATTGAGTTCACATACGTTCCAAACCTAAAATTACATATAATCATGTCTAAACTAGGTTCACATAATTATGCTCAGAAATGGGATTTGCACATATGTGAAATGCGTTCATGTGTTCGTATGAACCAAGTTCACATAAATATATGTGAAATGAGTTCAGTAGGTACAAAATCTATTTTTGAACGTATGTGAACTCACTTTACATAACCTCGAAAATAAGATTTGCATATATGTGAACTCAATTCACATAATTTTATCTGAACTGAGTTCATGCGTTCAAAAATAGATTTTGTACCTACGTGAACTCAATTTACATAAACATATAATTCATAAAAAAAATTAGTTAGGGCAATTTAGTCATTTCACGTGGTAAAGAGGTGTGGATAGTCACTTTAGTGTAGATCGAATCACCCTTTATATCAACAACATAGACCAAAACAAACAAATCATATATAACGTTGCAAAGTAAAGAAACACAAAAAAATAAGATAGCAGTACCAACCTTTATGCATCCCAACAAGAAAATCCAAAAACGGAACAACAACACCACCACGAACCACCAGACCCAAAAAAAAAAGATGTAAACCCTCTTAGAAAATGGAAGATTTAGAATATATATTTATATATAATGGGGATGACTCAAGTGAGAACACTTAGCTATTATGAGAAATGAGAACATTTAAATATGACCGTTCGATTAAAATAAGCGATTCGATTTCATCATAATAAAAGATCCCGCATGATTGTTTTCTTTTCTTAATTAAAGATCACTTTGGAGATATTGTAATTAATGATGTAATCTGAACCATTAATTCTAATCTAACTATAATAATTTGTAATTTTTTCTTTTGCATTTTCTCTTTTTTTAGTTGACAATGGCTAGACAAATTTTCAATTTTGGAATGAACTCAAAACAAACTCAGGGTATATTAAATATAAATAGATATAAACATCTTCTCATACAAACGAGTTGAGGGGGGCTATTCTCCCATTCCCTCCCTTCTTTGTTGAATGGGTCTCTTATCCATTATTGTACCCTCTATCATTAAATTATTTTATTACAATAATTTTTTTAAATATTTTTTTCCTCCAAAAGTTATTCATAGATACCCAAAATCCACGCAACACCTAGAAAATGGATAAATTAATTAAGAGAGTAATTTGATAAGTACCACAAGTGAGCGATGTAATAGGAAGAGAGAAATAGAAAGAAAGTGAGATATTTGATAGATATTAATAATTTTGGAGTGTACATTCATGGTTGTTTTCCCTGATAATAAAGCCTTTCGATAATATTTTCCCCATAAATTCTAAGCTATCTTGTTTAGAGGAGATTTTAGTGAAGGATCGCAAAAGGACCCTCCAGTAGCCCGCTGCGATGAGTTTATAAGTTGCTTGGTAAAGTGGCGATTCCATCCCGATTTATATATTTTGAAACTTGAGACAAGCGGTGGGTTGAGAGAGACATGGTTTGAAGATAGCATTTTTATCGAATCCTGCATCATTAATGTACTCGAGATTATGTGCATGTATAGATAGAACTATCAAAAAAATAAGTCATAACAAAATTAACATTCACGTGAAATTGTTGTATATGTATATATATATATATATATATATATATATATATATATATATATATATTAATGATCTCTCACCATATTCTTGGTGATTGAAACAAGCGTTTGATGTTATTGTAGTAATCAAAATATGTTATTTTAGCTTGAGGTGCTTCTTTCTCGGTGTCTCTATGGAACTTTTAGTTTGCTCATTGAAGTACTCGACTAAAGTGTTCATATCGCCAAGCATCCAAGTTGATCATGATTGGGATTTTGCGCGGATCTTTTCATTAATGGCTGAATGCCGACATTGCAACCCATTGGAAAGTTCCACAGGATCACTAGCTCTACTGACTCCTTCTTGATTAAAGCCTACCACACACACAAATATATAAAAAAATTATTACATTTTCAAATTATGTATTGAATTCAAACCCTCAATACTTCAATTTAATAAAACATACAATGGTAGTTTTAGTAATTGCTTCAACAATTAAAGGGAACTATTTCACGAATTTTATAGCTGTTTTGTGAGACATCAAGTGATAGACAACATCATTTCGCCAATTTCTCCAACTAGAAACAATGACTTCTTGAAGAAGCTATCACAATCTATTATAGATTGAACAAAAGTTATTAGTCATATAATGAGAAAACTTGAGTATTAAGACTTTATATGTTCAAGGAGTTATGGTAAAAGTAAAACCTTCTTTGCTTTTGCGAGGAGGAGGTTTGAGTTTCTTAAACCAGCCAAGTTGAATATTTAATGATGCATTCTGGCGTTGGTGCATCGGGTAACTTCTTTTGCACATAATAGTCATCATCAATTGCTCGGCACCACCAGCGGCAAAATTCACTCCTTTCTTGACATCTTGATCTTTGGTGAGATTCAAATAGGCCGGTAAAAATGGCAAACCATATGCTTCAGCTACAATTGAAACAATAGACCATAGGATAGTTAGTACATCTAAATGTTCAAACATAAATACCCAAGTATTAATATTATTTTCAAATACTACCAATTCAATTTTCTAATTAACACCCTATTTTTGGTATAAGTTCCAAATAAATTTAAAGTGGTCGAAGCCCTTTAAGTCATATACATTATAAGATGTAATTAATCAATTAAACTTCATTCAATAATTACAAGTAGAGTGAAAGAGTATATCAAATATTAGGGAATGGTGGGGAATAGGTCCCCTCCATGAAAGTTAACTATCAAGTTTTCTGCAGGGATAAATCTTGAATCTTAAATTTAGTCTCTCTCCTTCTTTAAAAACGTACACTCTTGAACATTGGATCATATAGTCATGCGGGAGAATCTTTTCCCCAAATATTGTATAACAAATAATTTTTGCAAAAAATTGTATTCAACATTCTTGGAAAAATAGTTGAAATTTAATTAA
This sequence comes from Oxytropis ochrocephala, assembly GCA_020916435.1. Lineage (NCBI taxonomy): Eukaryota > Viridiplantae > Streptophyta > Magnoliopsida > Fabales > Fabaceae > Oxytropis > Oxytropis ochrocephala. The sequence goes on from CM037093.1 coordinate 20,598,289, forward strand.
ATACCTATGAAATCTATGATAAGTCGTCCATTTGACATACGCCCTGCTGGATGTTTGAAGTACGTTGAGCCATAAGCCTTGTCCAGGGAATGATTGCTCGGCACTGCAGAAATTTCGGTGTCACTAATAGAGTCACCAAAATTGAAAATAGCTTCATACGGGAGAGGATTGGCATTTGAAACTATGTTTCCAAGAAAACAACATGCAATGGTAATGGTAAAGAGAATGAATATCTTCATGGTGTTATTAATTGTATGCTAAAAAGGGATAAATATTGATGAATATATGATGTGGTGTGTTTTGGCAAATGAGATAGTTCGGCTTTTTATATATTCTCATACCAACCAATTATCTTGTTGTACTAACAGTCATTCTAATTTTGTAATTACTTAACTAATTCGGTTATTATAAAGTTCAGATTTATGCATTAACTGTTGTTTTCCAACACATAAGCATTGTATAAATACGGGTTAATTTGTTATATATTTGGTTATTTATATGCCTATTGTTGCTTTTCATTTAACTCCATCAAAGAAGAACCTAAAATTTTAATGATAACAAGAAGATCCTAAACTAAAATAGAATATTGTTGTCATTGTTTCATAAATAAACGATTAATGATGTAGTCACCTTTTAACGGACCTTTTTTATTGGTAAATTCTTTTTTAAAACACAGTTATCGCACTATACTTTTTTTAATAAGCAAAATAGCTAGGTATTTAATGAGTATAAGATGTACTCTAACCCATTTTCAAAAAATATTCAAATTGACTCGAAGCATCTAATTGGACAACTCCAAAGATACGATTTTTCTAGTATAGTATACAAATATATATATATATATATATATATATATATATATACTAGTATAATTAACAGTGCAATTGCGAATTGAAGTCATTTGTTTAGACACTGTAAGATAATTACTTCAACTATTTAAATATTTGTATAATAGTAGAAAATTAAATTTAGATTTATTTATATATATATATATATATATATAATTATATATTATAATTTTGAGATCCCGTGAAATCAAATAATACTTTAGTAGTGACAACCCTTAAATAAAAATACTTTAACAACTACATAAGTACTAATCAAATAATACTTTAGTAGTGACAACCACAGTGTATATAATTTCAGGGGTATTTTTATATTGAGATGTTATTACAACAGGAATTACTTATAAGTATTACACGGTCTAAAATAGTATTAGTAAATAGTAACTTACAAATATATAGCAAATATACCTTTGCATAAGGACATGTAGCTTGCTTTTGACTAAGCTGATTGACGTTGACAACCGTAAGATCAATGTTCTCTTTCATCTTGTTTATTCTCTCTACTTGTTTTCTAAGTGCAGCGTAGTGAATCGAAGAATATTAAGCACAAACGTTGTAAACTACAAATATACTAATCGATCAAAGTTGTATATTGATTCTAATTGTATGTGCATCAAGCTGAATACAAAAATATGTGACAAACATTTTTAATATATAACATTATTTATAAGATGAGAAATAAAAAAGGTTGAAATGGATAAAATTACTCATATTTAATATTGACCTTTTCTGTTGGCAAAGATTTTGGTCTAGTCCCCCATTCGCTTTTCTCTATTTTTTTTTCCTTTTTTTATTAATAAATTTGGGCAATCTGTCCGTTTGTTAAAAAAAAACTCATATTTAATAATGTTCTAGTTAGTAAATATATAGAATAAAATCTATGGAATGTGATACAAAATATTAGATGGTAAATAAATATAATATATAAATGTAATATATAATAACAAATATACATGTATCAAAATAAATAATAAATAGATATAAAAAGTAGGTAAAAAGTTTTGCAATAAAAGAAATAATAGGATCAACATTATGTAATATGCTTTACTAACATAAAATTGTGGTAGCTCAAATGGTCAGTGTTAGGAGGTGGCAGTGTGGGGGAATGAGTTCGATCCCGACACGCTTTTTGTGATATATTTGAAATAAAATGCTGAGGTGGATTAAAATTGTGCTGATGTCATTATTGACATGGATGCCTAGGTGGACAATCCATGGTTTATTATAATATAGATTTGTGTGTGTGTGTGTGTGTGTGGATCTAAATATTCAAACTTTTATGAACAAAAATTACACTATATCGCCACAATAAACATTGGTCTATATAAAATAGTTCCTACTATTCGCAAAGAACATTCTTAAGCAGTTTTTCATAATTATTTTTGCTAGTAAAGTTTTTTTTTATAAGTAATGATGAAGTTCAATTTTTTTATGTTATTATCTTTTTGAATCTTTCTCAATAATAATATTTTTCAAGGGGTCCAAGTAATAAGAGAAAAGTGTCTCAGAGTACTAGCATGCCTACAGTGGTGAGTTTTTTTGTTAACATACTCACACACCTCCCTGATTTGGATTTTATTTCAGTATTATGGTTTGACATTTCAGTATTAAAATATTTTTGGAATGTTTATTTTAATTTGTTTTAGCTATTTTATAATTTATTATTTATTAATAAAATAAGCAGGTTTATAAAAATAAATAGGTTTTTTCTTTCATACCCAACTAGAGTTGGGTGGGTATGATACCTTATAGGCAAAATACTCATTGACACCTTTTTTTTCTATTTAAATATTTTAAAATAAAAATAAATATTGAACCTATTTTGCCTATTTTGTCTTGAAGGTATCATACCCACCCAACTTTGGAGGGGTATGGGAGTAATCACCAAATAAATAACCAGGTACGAGTTAGCGAGGAAATGGGGCGTGGGGTTGCTAATTGGTACGTGGCACTCCGAGTTAGCGAGGAATTTGAATCCTCGCTAATTAGCGGATTTAGGGAGAAATCTTCCTCACAAATTAGCGAGGATTCAAATTCCCTCTCTAAAGTAAGTACGAGGAGGTTTTAGTGGTCGGACATGTTCCTCGCTAATTCCCTAATTTTTTTGCTCAAATTATTTGCCAACGATTGGCGGCAGATTTAGGGGCTTTAGCTACGAAAATTTCCTCGCTAATGGAAGTCTCTTTTGTAGTGAGAATAGGCGCACGGTTGAGCGGTGTTACGACTCGACTCCACCAGCTACTACACTAGGGATTGTCACTCACAGGCCTCTCAAAGTAGTAACTATACACAGACCAAATGCACCAGAGGGTGTCCTCTAAAAGACATTGTTCTTGATTGACACTCTCATAGTCATATCAATAGAGATACACGAGAAGGAGGAAATCAACACACGTGCGACGTCGAATCCGTGCCTTTACCTAGCATTTTCATATAATTTAATAAACTTCCCACATCTCTTAAAAAGTTACTTGAAGAATATATGGTTCCAAGTATGGATATACGTAGCCCATAAAGATTTACTTGTACCTTTCCTTTAAGATATATGAGGGCTTCCAATTTCTAATCTCCTCTAGCTAGTAATGGCAATTTCCACCCGAGCATGTGGATCCCCACGCGGGTGGGGGAGAGGTGGGGGTGCCCAGAGACAATGGCTCGTGGGTGCAAAATTTTTCTTTGCGGAGATGGGGATGAGGGAGATAATCCCCCTGAGTCCAATTCAGTGACGGCGGCCTCCCAGAGCACTTTACATGTATATATATATATATATATATATATATATATATATATATATATATATATATATATATATATATATATATACACACACACACATAACAATTGGAAATCTCCTCATTTAATTTCTTGACACATGTCACACCATGAGGATTTTGGCAATAAATATAAATCCATGTCACCTATATTTATATTAATTAATTATTTTGTTATTTGTTCAAAATAAAATGAAAAAATAAAACGGTTAATTTAATGTGTAACGTTTCAATATGATTTATGAGAATTAAAAAAACGGTTATTTAATATTGTAACTCTTTACACAACTATGGGTATAAATATCCCAAGTTGGGTGTTGGGTTGAGTCACTCTCAACACCATCACTTCATCTTCCCTAAACATAATTTGTTCATCACAAAACATCACACTTCTTGGAAGCTTCTTCTTCACCATTTTCGAATTTCATGTTGAAGGAGTAGAATAGGTTTGCATGTGAACTTTAGTTGTTTAGGTTGAGTCACCTAGGAGCTACATTGTTGATTTACAAGTTGAATAGAAGGTTTTGAAGCTTGAGTTGAGTGTTAGTGAATTTGGGTGAGTTTGGTAGGTTAGGAAGAAATGGGTGTTCTTTGAAATTGATTTTATTGCTATTAGATCATGATTTGACATGTTTTCAATTAGGTTTTTCATCATATGTATATAGATGTGCAATTTTTGACACCCATGTATTGTAAATCATCGTATCAAATGAAATTATATTACACCCATGTATGTTCATAGTGTGAAATATACTTGGGTAAAGATTTTCATAACCTATTACACCATGTATGTTCATAGTATGAAATATACTTCGATGTACGTGTACCTCCAGTATGATGATATCGCGGAAGAATTGAGTCCATTTACCAAAAAATGTTATATTGCACTATGAGGATAATGGGGAAATAGTGGCCCAAAAACAATGAATTGGACGTTAAATCTATATCTATATCTATATATAATACAAATGAAAATAATCTCATTAATTCTATTGACACATGTCAATCTCTGATTAATCTAGAAATAAACACTCCTCTATGTATTTACAATTTGCATCTGTTTCATTATGTAAATGATGACAAATTCATGAAATTATATGCAATTAATTGTTGTTTTTGCAACGTTCAGTTTTCTAGACAATTTATTAGTTTAATATTCTTGAATGTATATTATGAACTTTCAACATTTGTAAGTTATTTTTCTTTGTTATAAATGGGGGACGAGAATTCTGATAGAGTCAGAAAAATAGTTTTAGAAAAAGAAGAATACTGCTTATTTATTTGCTACATTGTAAATGGTGCTTTTGTTGATGGAACAAATAGAGAAGCTATTAATTCATTATTTTGTTGTGTTTTTTTCTATCTTATATATTTCCTTTTTGTTTTTATTTTCTTTGTAGATGAGCATGACTTCCCCCATGGTCAAGCTAGCAAGAGGAAAGTATCAGATGAAGTGGTTGGAGACGATATTGTTTAGTCTCCTTTTCAATAAGGGGTCGTGTGCATTTATGCTTGACTCTTTTCTATTAATAATTCTTTATCTTATATTTTCTAGATGATAATCTATTTACTTTTTTCATTATGAAGGGTACAAAATAAGGCTCTACCCCCACTATCATCACCTCTACAAGGTCCCTTAGAGCACTAATGCCATCAAAGGCTGATTGGATGACCCAAATGTAAAGCTTCTAGACCAACTTGCATGCTTCGATATCTACAATCAAAATCATATGGACTTCTGTCAACAATATCTACAACTTTGCATCCATAGGATGAACAACTTTAGATAGGTAGAGATATATATTTTCTATTTTATACTTTAATCAGAATAACATTTCCATTGAAAATTGTTTTGTTTTGGGGGTTGAATGATATTGTTAAAATTATAGTAGTAATGGTTAATATATTGTTATCTTTCTTGCGTGTAAATGGTCTTGGCTTGCTGCATCTTAATCTTCATTTTTATATGATTTTCTTTGATTGGTTGTATTTCACTATTGGTAGTGATCATATTATTTTCTAAATTTAGAACATATTATGAGTTTGATTTTTCTTATTCAAAAGGCTAATAGAAGTCAAAATATGTATGTTTTTGAAGGCATTGTATTCTAGGTGTAGATCAAAATCATATTAAGCAAGTAGTCTCGTGATTGTTTTCAAAGATTACATCTATTGAAAAGAGAAGCTTTTGTTGTGTCCCTGATATAATTCTCTTTTTAAAGATAGATACATATACTATCTTGAAGGAATCAAAATTGTAATGGATATGAACATCTTTGTGGTTCATCTAGAATAATAAAAAAAAAGATCTTATTTTGTCAACAGAAGTAGTAGGGGAGCACCTAGCAAAATCGTCGTCCTATGGGACAACTTCGATGGTGATCAATGCAACAAAACAAAAATATATATATATATATATATATATATATATATATATATATGGAGAGTATATACAATGAAGCAATGTTTGGTGATTAGTCTAGGAGCGGTGCTAAATATCTTTTTGGATAACACCATTTTAGAGAAGGTGAAAATGGTCTCATATTGATAAGATACTATTTGAAAAATTTTGAAGCATTATAAAATAGAAGTACTTATCTTGACTTTATTCACATGGGTCCCCTCTATATGTAAGTATTTCTTCAGAGTTTCTAAAACTCTTATTTAAAATTTTTGTCTTTGGTAATAATTTGAACTATCATATTTGTATCAAAAGAAAAGTTTAAAATACTTGCCTCTAGAGTGTTTACTTTATTTAAATTATTTCATTTAAAAAATAAAACAGACTATTTAAATAAAAAATATAAGTTAAATATATTAAAATACTTAAATACATAAAACAGTTACATAAATTAATTAACAGTTCATTTACTTAAAATTAATTAACCATTTTATTCCATTATTTCATTTAAAAAATAAAACGGGTGTAATAATTAAATTTCCTTTGTATCTGAGGGCCGAACCGAGGATCGATTGGCTGTGAGGAGAATGAATGAAAAAATAAAATCTATTATATATATATATATATATATATATATATATATATATATATATATATATATATATATATATATATATATAAAATAGATTTAATAATGAGAAGTGAGAGAATCAATCATGGTCATAGATCAAATCATGGGTGATTAATATTAAAACAATAAATCATCTCCCTTTTAATCACAATCACTCTGCTTATCTAAAAAAATCACAATCATTTCATGTATTGTTATACGAATCATATTTATTCCTCTCCCCTCTCATATTAAAACTTCTTTCACGGATACACCCCGATATACAAAAAGTCATCTAGAATTGAAGCTACAATGAACAATCACAACTTTAATTCTTTGATGCCTTGTATCATTAAGAGAACTGAATTTGTGATTTGTTACTTCTTTTCTTTTTCAATAATTATAAGCTAGAAAGAGGAATACATGCCACTATGACATTGCGGGAGTCTCCGTGTGATGCTAAGCTAGAGATATCCTCCAAAAAGAATGCTAAGCAAGAGACACATCGAGGATCAAAGGACACCTAAAGCAATACTCAAAAGACACGTAAGAAACTTAAACAAAAAAAACTCAAAAGCGGAAGAAACATAAAACACGAACACCTATAGTGAAATAACACTAAACTACAATACAGTGCAGCGGCGAAAGCGAAGCTATTAGCATCATGATATATTAACTTATTAAACCGTCGTTGCAGCGGTATTATAGTTTAGTGTTATCTTCTCTATACAGATAAATATAGTTACTAAATGCTTTCATATTGTTTGCTTCCATTTTAAATGTAAGAATAGAAGCATAGATTTGTATTCACAATGCACTTTTTATGGAATTGAAAAGTGAATAGTTTATATATTAGATTTTAATAGTAAATGAAATTGAAGGATCTTTAGGTGGTTTAATAGATATAATGAAAATAATGACTCTATAATAGCAGCTTTATATGAAACTTATCTTGGCAGAATTATCTAATAATTAATTTGCATAATTAGATTATATGAATATAATGACTCGATGATATTAATTTGAAATAATGACTTTATTTTTGTGTCTAACTTTGTATGAAAATTATAATAGGAATTATAATTGGTAATCAATGGATTTTTCTTTTGCAACAAGCATGTTCATGGTTCGATTTACAAAGATAATCGGTGTTATATGATTTTCTTGACTTTTGGATAGATAACTCATCAAATAGTACCAACGTTGTGTAGTGTATGGCAATATACGAATTTGTAGTGAAGCATCTAAGTGTCTTTACATGTTCTTGAGTGAGACGTAATTACAGGTCATTATGGAATAACAATTCATAATTTATTTGTTATTGTTCACTGAGGTGTATCGGCAAATCGAAGCGCCAGCGGCAATTGGACTGCGGCCCGGTGACTCGATCGGCCCAAACACGCTACTTGGGCGCAATTCTCGCCGGCCGAAAATCTGCGCTAGCGGTCGGACCTCGCGGTATATATCGCCATTCGCATATGGCATCAGTGCGTTCTCTAACCTTGTGCTATACGCGGCGACCTCTCACTAGATCGTCGGAGTGTCTTTGCGGTACCACGAGGTGCTCAGCGTGAAGCGGGGACCGGTCCTTTCACTCATTCAACGGCCAAGCCCGTAGGCGAATCAATCAACACTTCAACACTTCATTGGTCAAAGTCACGATCAATTGGCGACCACGATGGGAGGCGTGCGCTATCTACCACATTCATGGCTCCGCGGCCGGCCCCGGGCGGGCGGCTTCTCGACTCAATCCCTCAGGCGAGAATCGACAGCGAGACCGGGCGCGTGGCGTCACGATCCACGAATCTCGAGGACTTCCACGACAAGAACGCCGGTGCACAGCGATGCGTGGGCCGGTCCTCAGCGAATCCATCCGGCGTTCACGGAGACCTACGCCGTTTGGTTGAAGCGGGCATTGAGAACCTCTGCGGATCATGTCACTCAAGCGTTTTGCGGCTCTGCAAAACAAAAATCAAGTGATCGCTTGAGCCCGAGATGCGCTCATCTCTCGATCGAGAGAGGTTGATTCGGAGCCGCAGGCGAAGGCGGAGAACATACGCTGCGTCGCCGGCCGGCGTAGCGAAGACCGCTCCCCCTCCTCGAAGGAGCATCTCTCGCCCAGAAACACTTTACTCATCGCTCTCGGCAAGAAGAAGCGAGCGCCTGGTCGCCCCGGCGAGGAGCAGCGTGAAGCGCGGTTCGATGTCCTATGATTATGAAGATTCCGGCTACCAGTCGACGCGGTCGCTCACCTGCAGTACTCCTCGATGAGTTGTCAGGGTCACGTCGGTCGGCGGATCTTGGGATTCGTCGTGAAGGCGGAAGATTACGGGAATGGGAGAATTAGGGGCGTTCGCATCGGCCAGGAGAGGCCAAAGCGGCGACCGAAGGCCTCTCGGCATCCACCAAGCGGCGTCGGGAGGTTCTATGGAATGCGGGACAGCGGCGTGCCTCGCAATGCAACCACTTTGGGTCGAGCGGCATTCGAGAATGAACACGGCGTTCTCGAGAGATCGGGCGTTACAAGATTCAGAGAGACCTCATGGCCGCCCGATCTCAACAAGTTTGTGGTAGAGGAGATCGGACAAGCATCTCAGTTACTTCAATAATTCACTTGCTGCTATAGGAATTGGGACCGACCATGAAATGCGAGGCTTTTTCCCGATCTACGGGCGGTAGAGCATTGGAATGGTGGAGAGTCTGCGACCCAATTTCATCTCCTCTGGGGCGACACGATCGAGAATATTCTGTCTCCTTACTACGCAAAGCATTTGCCAATATCGGTATGAAGAATAATTGGACTCTGTTGTTCAAGGAGATAATGAGGCATTTGAAGCGATATATCGGCCAGGTTTAACTGCGAGGTGAGATGCATTGCGTGACTTGTCGAGACAAGGACAAGTTGAAATATCTGAGCGTGGTATTCGGCCAGGACCACCGGTTCGTCGAAGAATTTACTGAATCATTACCAGGATCTCGGCCACTTCTAACAAGGGCTTGCGTCCACATGCAATATGAAGAAACTCGGCGGCAAGGAAGGCGTCGCGCCGCGACCTAAAGAAAGCGATAAAAAGCGGCCAAAGGGCATGAAGGTCGCGCGCGACAATCGGCACGACTTTCGAGATAAAAAGTTTGATCATCGCTTTTCGACTCGACACCTCCATTGCGCGCGGATCTACAGAGTGTCGAATAATGAGTTTGTGGGAGTTAAGCGGCTGAACCACTCGTGCTCAAGAAAGGGGCACGGCCAGGCCAAAAGATCTGCCGTTACCACGAGTAAAGGGCGCGATACTACTTATTTGTATGGCCTCAAAGATGATATTGAAAGAGCTTATTGAAAGGCAAGTTGGGAAAGTATGTGAGGTCGGAGGAAGGCGGCCGACCTCGAGAGAAGCGAGAAAGAAGGCGATCGGGCGGGGAAAGGGCCTGCGGCCATAGAGAATACCCAAAACAAGGATCGTCGAAGATCGTGACACTCGGCGATCAAAGGCCGTAATGTTGCGATGGTTATTCATGGTGGAAACCCACGGATCGCGAGGAATCTAACAAAGCCACCAGAGAAAGTGGGGCGAGTTGTTAATGGTCGCATCCACTTGGCACCACCACCGGTCTCGGCGGACCCCCATCTCGTTCGGTGATAGCGACTATCGACGGCAAGCCTAATAGTTATGTTCCATTGGTAATCAATTGTCATGGCAAACACGGAGTGCGAGAAGTGCAGTCGATCAAGGTAGCTCGGCCCGATATCATGTTTGAAGACTTGATCGACAAAATCAAGGTTGATCGGGCGAGATAATTCCCCGAGCCTACCCCTCTACGAGGTTTCAATGGGGCGACCACACCCGTTGGGAGCGATCGGTTTGCTAGTCACGTTTGGTGGCGACAGCGGGGATAGTACTGCATGCGGGGCCGGTCGGGGCGATGTTCCTTGTACTCCCCCTCAAATCCTGCTATCAATGTATTATTGGTAGGCCGACTTTGGGTAAGCTAGAAGCCGTTACATCGGCGGTGCATCTAAAAATGAAATTCTCTGACAAAGGCGACCAAGTGGTCACCACTGGCGGCCGACCTCGAATCGTGAAGAAGAAGCCACGCTCTGCCAAGAAATATGTGGCGAGGTAGATCGGGGCGAGGCGTTGAGCAGCAGTGAAGGCCATCAAGTCAATGTCATTTGATTTGGGCGCTCGGTATAATCTGACGGCGACCAGGAGGACAATGATGATGATTTGGCTCGAGAGGTGAAAAATAATTTGAAAAGACACGAGCCTCATGGAGAGTTGGTAGATGTTCAAGCGGGTGGCGACCCGTCAAAGCGGTAAAGCTTCGGTAGCGACCTACGGAGCAAGTGAAGCAAGATCTTGTGCGGTGCTTGAGAGACTATCTTGACTGTTCGCATGGCGGGCATCGGACATGCGACATCCCTATCAGTAGCTTTGCCATCAACTTTCGATCGATGAAGGAGTCGGGCGGTCGCTCGAAAGAAGGCGCACTCAAAGCGAGGAAAAATCTCAAGCATTTGCAAAGGCGGTTGAGGACCTCGTAAAGGCCAATTTTATAGAAGAGATCAAATACCACGACACGGCTATCAGCGTCGTGTTGGTCAAGAAGAATGGAAAGTGGAGGATGTGTGTAGACTACACCGTCGAACAAGGCATGCGAAGGATGCCTTCCGTACCCAACATCGACAAGGTGGTCGATGGGGCCTCGGGCTACAAACTCTTGTCTTTTACGGGCGCTTACTCAGGATACAATCGGATCACGATGTATCGCCCGATCGGCCACAAGCGACCTTCATGGCCGATCGGAAATTTTGGTACAAGGTGATGCCTTTCGGCCTCAAAAGCATTTGGAGGCGACTACCGGCGAATGATGAACAAAATTTTCAAGAGAAGCGGTCGGTCGCATCTCGAGAGGTGTATTTGGGCGACATGATCATTAAAAGCGTAGCAGAGCCGGATCATGTGGGCGACCTCGGGAAATATTTGAAGAAGCTAGGAGGAACTCACTTGGTGAATCACGAGAAGTGTACCTTTGGGGTGGTAGGCGCGATTTTGGGCTTCCACACGGTGAAAGAGGGATAGAAGCAAACCACGAGAAGTGCGGGCGATCGCCGATATGAGGCCGCCCACAACTAAAAGAAATACAACGGTGAATGGTATGGTGGCGCTCTGTCGATTCATTCCCAAGCGGCTGCAAGTCGCTCCCAGCTCTTTAGATTGTTGAAGAAAGAGGTGGACTTTGAGTGGGCCGAACAATGCCGGTGAGCATTGGATGAATTAAAGCAAGCTTTGGTTAGCTTGCGATCATGACCAAGCCGTTGTCGGGCGAGGCGTTATATCGTACTTAGCCATAACGAGAAGAAGTTCACCGATCTTTGTGCTAGTTAGAAAACGATCTAAAGCGAGAATCGGTCTATTTCATAAGTAAAGTACTCTCGAGGGCGGTGAGATACGGAAGATAGAGAAATTTGCCTTGCGCTCCTAACCATTTGCTAGAAGATTGAGACCCTACTTTGTGGCCCATCGGTCGTGGTAAGGACCGAGCCGACCTATCGAGGCAAGTCCTACATCGGCGGTTTGGCGGGACGGATGATAAAGTGGTTTGTGGAGCTCGGTGAGTTTGGGATTAAATTTGAATCGGATCGGCGCAAAAAGCGCGGTGTTGGCGGACTTTATAAGCGGAAATGACTCTGCTCGAGAAGATCAAATTTGGAGCGACACGGATCTTGCGTAGATGGGTCGTCTAATAGTAAAGGAAGTGGGCCGGCCTAATACTAGAAAATTACGAAGGCACTTTTGTGGAGGTGTCTTTAACCTTTGCATTCCACACTTGAACAACCGGGCGAAGTCTGAAGCATGCATAGGTGGCCTCGGCTCGCGAGAGATTTCAATGTCGGCCCGGGTTGAACTTAGATCAGATTCACTACTCGTAGTCTCGCGGATCAAAGAATTATATGATGCTAAAGGCAGCGTCTTTGAAAAGTTATCTAGCAAGAGGTGAGAAGCGCTCAGCGATTCGGCCAGAAAGTGAAAGTGGTACATGTGCCTCGGACCGAAAATGTTGGCGGATATATTATCAAGCTAGCAAGTACCAAAACTCGAGGGAATCATAGAAGTGTGATTCAAGAAACATTAAATCGGTAGGCGTTTCAAGCAAGCCAAGTCGGTCGTTGGCGTTCTATGTGTCGACCGCAGTTGATTGGATCGCCCCATCCTAAGGTACATTGTTGAAGGGGAGAGGCGAGCGATCGAAAGCAAGCGAAGTTAGTCGGACTCGGGCGACCAAGTACTCGGTTATAGAAGGAAAGTTATGCAGAAGAGGATTCTCCTCTCCATTGTTAAGGTGTCTTCGTCGGTCGAATCAGGCCATGTGTTGAGGACATTCATGAAGGTGTTTGTGGGAGTCACCCGGGCGCCGTTCCATAGCTAAGAAGGCTCTCGGGGCGGCTACTATTGGCCGACCATGGGCGAGGATGCCAAGCTCGTTGAAGTGTAAGAAATGCAAGTACATGCGATGTCCACATTGCACCTTCCTCGAAATTACAAAGTCTTGCCTCACCTTGGCGTTCGCTTTGGTGGGGCATGGATCTTCTAGGCGTTTCCACCGCTCGAGGCGGTTCAAGTTCTTGATCGTGGCGATGAATTACTTTACTAAGTGGATCGGTAGAGCGCTTGCAACAATCACATCGGCCAAAGTCGGCAAGTTCTTGGACCGGTGTGTGCTAGCCGTTTTGGGATCCCCGGCAATTGATAACGAACAAGCGGCACCTAGTTCCGAGACAAGAGATTACGGAGAAATGTTGGCGGCTTAGGGGTAAAGCGGCGTTTCACCTCGGTCGAGCACCCTCGAACAAGCGGCGGCGAGGCGGCCAGCGAGTTATCTACGTGGGCAGCGCGCGGCGGATGAAGCGAAAGGCGGGTCGAAGAGCTACGATCAGTTACGTGGGCCTCTGGGGCGACCCCTCATTCATCGGCCAGAAGTCGCCGCCCAGATTGGTGTGCAGGCGTATTTGTGATACCCATCGAAATGGCGGTGGGTGGAGGACTTGAGCCCCTGCGGTGGTTGAAAGCGGCCAGAGCTATCAGAAGAATTGGACCTAATCGAAGAAGCTGCGTGCCCAAAGCCGCTAAGAGAAGCAATTGATCAAGCAGAAGGTCGCGGCCCGGTACAATGCTCGAGTTCAAAGAGAGAATTCTCGGTCGGCCGGCTCGTTCTAAGGCGGGCGGCGTGGGAAATAAGAATACTGCGCGAGGAAGCTCGCACCAAATTGGGAAGGTCCATACGGGGTCATCAACAAGGCGGAAAAGGGGCTTACGAGCTAGAGACCATGGATGGGCGACTATCCCGAGCGTGGAATGCGAGAAAAACTCGGGAAATATTACGTTTGAATGTAACAAAGATTTGAATGTAATCTGGCCAGAACCTATTAATAAGCGGCGGCGCTCTTTTTCCCCAGGTTTTTCTGAGGCGACCTTTAGAAATATGATGTTATTTACTCTCTCGCAAGGATGTATGGCCGGTCGCTCAAGATTGCCGCGGCGAGGCGGCAGAAGATTTATCAAAGTCGATCGGATCGTCGAAGCGATCATCGGCGACCATCGAAATGGTCCCGATCGAGTGCCATCGAAATGGGCGAGGTTTAAACGCCAAACCTTAGATCGTCGAAGCGATCCGTCGGCGGCCGTCGAAGCGGTCCGAGCCGAAGTGCCATCGAAATGGCGAGGTTAGATCACGCAAACTTGGTCGTCGAGGCGACTGTGGCATCTGCTGCCAGGCGCACAACGGCGGTCATCGAGTTGACTCGAAGCGGCGCCATCGAAAATGGCCCATAAGCGCTAGGTCGTCGAAGCGATCTACATCGAGTGCCATCGAAAATGGCCCGAGGGTTGAGGATAACCCATCACGGTGGCGTCGAAGCGACCTACCTCAAATGCCATTGAAAGGGCCTCATTGAAGGTCGTAGGCGATCGAGCCCGTTGGGATATTAAAACTTATCAAAGAATGGATGCTTTCGAAATAAGCGCTGACGGCGGCCGAGCGGTCTTAACACTCGAAGACTTAGAAAAATAAACATACAAGGCACATAAAGGAAAGCAACCATAAGCGGCGCTATCGAAGTAGCGCGAAAGCGACCGCCGGCGGCCCGCAAGTTCGAAATGACTAAAGGCAAGCGAAAATTGTCATTACAAAGCGAGGGCGCCGCGGTCGATCTTGGCGTCCACAAATCAAAAAGCGCGCAGCGAGAAATTGTTGTGCGAAGGCAAGTTAAGCGGTTACAAAATTTACACGCTCGCATGGCGGGCTTTAAAAAAAGAATGGTGGCGGGCGAATGGCGTTGCCTTGCTTGCTCGTCGACCTGCGAGCAACATGATCTTGTTGTTATCGACATAGTGCGTGGGCGATCATCTTGTCATCAAAATTGATCTGCGGTCGGTATTCAATACCACTTTTGCGAGAGCATTGTAAAGCGCTCATTGCGAGCCTCTGGCCGGCTGGGCCACGCTTCCGGATCGTTCCCTCGGCATTTCGGCCTTATCGGCGCCCGAGGCGACCTCTCTCTTGGCGTAGCATCAAGATCGGCCTTCAAAGTAGCGACACGAGCGGCAAGCTCCTTGTTCCTCTTTGCCCGGCTTGGCGGTCATCCTCCCCTCGTTTGAGGGCCTCCTTCTCCATTTGGGCGAGCTTGTCATATTTTAAGCTGCGCCTCGGCTAAAGCCTTGTCTTTCTGCAAAATTAGTCGGCGGGTTGTTAGTCGGTCGAACAAAGATAGGCGAAGAGTACAAGACAAAATAAAATTACCATCAGTTCGGCCACCGGCTCGCCATGACTTTCTCGACCCCATGCGGAGAGAAGCGCGAGCGCCATGGGTTTCATACATCTTGTTCCCGGATCGGCGTACCCAAGCTTTGGCGAGATAGCGGGAATCTCCTCGTCGCGGTGGGACCCGACAATCCGCGCTTAGCGCTTGGGTGAAGCGATCGGCGCGGCGGCAAAAATATAAAGAAAAAGTTCAAAAAGCGAACCAATCTCGGCCTCGGTCTTGGCGCCGTGCAAGACAAAGTCGGCAAGGTATGTCGCCCTTAGGATCTGGGCGCATCATACTCGCCAGCGACTTTATCATCTCCGAGTCTCGGTCGGCCTCGCTTGAGTCTTTCTTTGTATAGATGTAGTCGCGCGCTGAAGAAATGAGCCTCATTCCACATGATTGGGAAATAAGGGGACTAGCATCCGTCGGTTGAACCTCGAAGCGGCCTTGCCGGCCTCTTGATTGGAGCGATCCAAAAATCGGCTTTTCGGGCGCTCCCAGCGACTCTGGAATGCTTTGAAAAATCGGTGGTGGGTCTTACGCATTTTGAAGGAGACTTGCTCCTCTTCTCCTTGTTGGCCTTCTCTGCAGGCGGCTCGGCTCAAAGATAGCAAAGAAAAGCATCATCGAGACCGGCCGACCCGGCAGTGTGACACCTCAAAAAAAGTTTTTAAAAGCGCCCATGCGTTTGGATGAAGCTGTGAAGGCGACCCCGATATAAGCGCGGGGCGTCGCGTTGGAATTCGGTAAAAGGAGGGTAATCTTCATCTTCTCGAACCACGGCGATACATCGTGAACTTGAAGTTGGGAGAATAAGTCGCGATATCTTCGCCTCCTTCATGCCTCTTATCCTCGGCCGGTGAGTCTTCAAGGCGGCTCGTAGATCGGGCAAAGCATCGTGGCCAAGCGGTAAGAATGCTCTGTTAGGCGAAGAGTTTAGACACCCAAGACATGTCGGATATATCTCGAGCTACATCGGCTTGGACTTGGCCGACCGCCGTTCGACCTCCTATGTTGACTTCGGACGAGAAATATCGACTTGGTGAATCACCTCTTCTCCTTGGACTTAACCCGTCTCGGCGCCCTCGGCCTCCACCATCTCCTCGTCCACGGCCCGGGGCGACACACTGCGCCTCGTCATCATCAATAATAATCGCGTCGGCGTCCTCTTCTTCTCCTCCACTCGGGATACAGCGTCCTCGGGCGGTGGAGAGTTGCTCGGCCGCTTCGGCGAATGGGCGGACACGGAACGATACTCTTGGGGTGGCGATTCGGCCGGAAGAAGCGAGAACTTCGAGCCGTCTTTGCTCGAAGCTGCGAAGAGCTAGAATCTTTGTCGCGAAGGCGACTTGGACTCGCCCGGCCTTCGACATGTATGTGGCGAAAAGGCGGGGCGGTTTCAGGAATCTGGCGATTAACCGTCAGTGGCATACCACAACACACTGTGATAAAGGGATCGAGTCGGTCGATCGAGCAAAGCACTCATGAGAGGCGGTGGCCATCCCTCGACGACACCCCCTATCACGGCGTGGAAAAGCGCGAAGTGCTTTCAAGAAAAAACTCAAGCTTAAAAGGTAAAGGGAGAGATCGATTCATACCTTAGCGGATGTAGTGGATCGGTCGCTAGTAGACAGAATCGACCGGATGCAAGTCGACGGATGAGTCGATCGTTGGCGAGCAATTCTTGGAAGTGTGAGAAATGAACTCGGTGGAAGGACTATTTATAGTGCGGATCTGCGGCGCGAAGGGGCCGGGATACGAAGAAGTCCTGGCAGCGCCGTCTTCTCGCAATGGTTGTCTCGGACGGCCTCGGAAACACCAAGCGTCATGTCTTAAATGTCGATAAATACCAGCCGTCAGCCGCTTACGGCCGATGGTTGACAAGCGGTCGACCGCCCTACGAGAGAAGCGACGGCGCGTCCATTACGTCAAAATAACTTCACTCACTGGGGGCATCGATTCAAGCCTCGGCCCGCTCTTAGCGACCTAGGCTTGGGGGCAAGCTTGTTCTGGGTGTATCGGCAAATCGAGCGCCAGCGGCAATTGGACTGCGGCCCGGCCCGACTCGATCGGCCCAAACACGCTACTTGGGCGCAATTCTCGCCGGCGAAAATCTACGCTAGCGGTCGGACCTCGCGATATATATCGCCATTCGCATATGGCATCAGTGCGTTCTCTAACTTTGTGCTATACGCGCGGCGACCTCTCACTAGATCGTCGGAGTGTCTTTGCGAGTACCACCGAGGTGCTCCAGCGTGAAGCGGGGCCGGTCCTTTCACTCGTTCAACGGCCGGCCCATAGGCGAATCAATCAACAACTTCAACCCGTTGGTGAGAGTGCGATCAGTTATACTTTAATATATAAAAGTATTTTCCTAAAAATGAACAGTCCTATAAAAATATGAAGAAATTATATACTAATTATATAGGTTTCATTTTAATTCTAACAATAGAAATAATTTGTATAAAATAATATGTAATTAAATTAAACGTTAAAACCATGTTTTTTAACTGAATTTCTCACTCATGTGCGGTTGGAATCTTTTAAATTGAATCCTTCACTCTACATTTCTAACACCATGTTCACACTACATTTAAGTGACAACTAAAATCTATTAAATTAAATGAATATCCCCCTCATGTGCAGTCTTCTTCATCGTCTCTTTCGAATGATCATTAAGGAAATCATGATGTTACCACACCACTTTTTTATTTATCAAGGGTCACTTAATAACTTTTATGGTATAAATCGGGTATCCTCTGCTTGCATCTGTAAAGACTAATCCCTTGAGTTGGGAATAGGTGACAAAACTCTCCTTCAAGAGATTTGACACTGCCATGCGTTCCCTATACTGGATTTGAACTCAAGTACCATGATTAAGTTGGAAGACACCCATAACAACTCATTCAAGTACTCTTTGGTTGGGGTCACTTAATAACTGAAAAATCAAGTATTTAACACCAGACATAATTTTACATGGAATAATAATACTATTTAACTTACTACAAAAAAAATACTCTATACTATGTGTAGCACGGGCCTACATATTATGGAGTTTTGCTTCATATTTTTAATACAAGTTTTTTGTATGCAAAATTATAAAAACTATTTATCAAATAAAAATTAATTCATATAAATAAAATTTAATTCATATAATTATTTCGCCATTTGCATTTCATTATTATGAATTTTCAATAACAATATTTTTTAACTTACTAGGGAGATATTTTAATATTTTTTTATTGATTTACTATACACCGTGCGTAGCACAGACCTATATATAAATTGTAAAAATATGACAAATAAATGTATTTTCACTTAAAAGGGTTACACTTAAATCTAGCACAAAAAAGAGTAAATGATTAGTGGAGGGATAACATTAAATAAAATTTTAATATGAGTTCACAAAATGTAGTTTATCCCTTAAAAAAGTAATTATTATAAAAACTATTTCTAAGTTAAAAATTCATATATGATAAAGTAAAATTAATAATTCAATTGGATTCTTATCTGTAAAATATTCTTTAAATATATTTGTAACATAAATTATATCACATATAACTGAATTCACATTTTCAATAATCATTTTCCCTGGTCAATATATATCAATATAAAATTTTAATTGAATGAAATTTTTACTTTGGTCAATTAAATATATCCCTCAATAATTAATCGCTATTAGTTTATTTTGGAATACAAATTATACTAATTACTATTCAATTTCAGTTTAGAAATATAATCAATTTAGAATTAATTATTTTATTTTACTTTATGCATATTTACTCATTCATTTTGTTTATTTTTAATTTTAACCTATTTTGCATATAAAAGGTCTATCTTAATACTTTTAACTTTATTTTATCATTGTATAAATATTATGATTTTTTTTTTGTTTTTCTAAAAAAAAAGATTATTCACATCTCAATCTTATTGGATTCAAATCACATCGTCAATGGTTTTTAACCTAATTTAAATTTGTTAGCAATGAATAAATTATTATTCATAATTTGTTGACTTTTTTTGTATTGTCAGTGACTTTTTTTTGACACCCTTAGGCACACCATTAAAAAATTTAAGATATTTTTTCTTGACTAATTCATAATACCTTGAATAATCATTATTTAACATACATTCAAACAAATATATATTACATACTACATATACATAATCATATTATGAACCAAAAAGACACAAATGACAATATTAATAACCGTAAAATATGAAACGTTGTATGGTACGTACTAACGTCAAAAGATAAAAACAAAAATGTGTTTATAATTTTGATACATTAAAGCACTATCATCATGTCTCCTCACACATTCTTGGTTAAAAACAAAAGTGTGTGTGTGTGTGTGTGTGTGTGTGTGTCATCATGTCTCCTCACACATTCTTGGTTAAAAACAAAAGTGTGTGTGTGTGTGTGTGTGTGTGTGAGACATTTAAGAATTTATAATATACTAATAGTTGTATCTTATGATGACCAATATAATCTAAATGTTTCCCGTGCATCGCACGGGCATGCATACTAGTCTGCAGATATTCACGCTTCTTGTATATCGATGTAGATGGAGAATAGGGCAGAGATGAAGAAAATAAAAAATAAAAGAAAATGATTTTTGCATTAACATAGTATATGGCATTAAGAAAATGAGGGGGGAATGACATGTGGCTGCCAGCACATAAAAAACTGTCACATTAGCGCCATTAGTGGATTTTAACAGCATGGACTAAAATTGCAAACAGAAAATATTATAGGGACCAAAAGTGTCCAAAACATTTTATAGGGACTAAAAGCAAAATTATATATATTTATAAGGACCAAAAACATATTTAACCCAAAATTTAATTTAATTTAATTTTTAATCCTTCTATTTTTCTAAATCTACGATATGAATCCCCTTATTTTATTTTTGACGAGTTTGATTGCATTTGGTCGTCACACTCTTAATTGCCCTTGGTCCCTCAATATTGTGTTTTTTACTTTTAATCCCAAACTTTTTCAAAACAATTATATCTTGGATCAAAGATGTAAAAAAACGTGGAGACTAAATTTCCTAAAAATTAAGATAGAACGACCAAAATATTTTATTTAAAAGGATAAAAGAATAGAAATGCAATTAAACAAAGCAAACATATTCTTTGTTGTTTTGGTCTTTGTCGTTTATTGCTCTTAACCAAACCGACCTTATCTTGGAAGCGAATGTAAGAAAGAAGTAGCACTCTGGCAGATGAGAAAGAGAAGCGGATAAAAAAAGGAAGGAATAAAAGAAAGTAGTGGCTAGAGGAATACGTGGCTAAAACACATGTACACACAGAGGAAAAAAAAGGTGCAAACTTTTTATTATAAGTTTTTTTGTTTTGACAAAAACGATAATAATAAATCGGTTTTTACCCCCATCCTTACCCCCCTATCCCCACATATACATATCAAAACCCCAAAATACCCCTGTTAAATCCATTTTCTTAAAAAAAAAAATCAATCGTATATATGTTTTGGAACATATATACAATGATGGCAGAAAATGTAGGCATCATATATATGTGCCAATCACGTATATACGATTGGCTTGATAATTTCAATCGTATATACGTTTTAATGACGTATATACGATGGTGTATATATAAGCATCGTATATATCTAGGGGTGGGGGTGTAGATTGCACTGACAATATCAATGGTTGATAATCTTTGACGACAACTATAAATACACACTCCCACCCTCACTACGAGCCTTCTTCCCTCACTATCGTTCATTCTAATCTGGGGCTCACCGATCATCAGGGCATCATCTTACAAGATGATGGTATAGGTTTCGATGGGAGAGATGTTATGCAATGTAGGTTAAAAGACTGCTTATCATTTGCTGCTCTTAAGTAGAAACTACTGCGGATGGTTCAACCTGAGAACGACGAGCATGAGATAACTCGTATCGTTTATTGGAAACCGGAATGGACTGATGGAGGTGTTTACTGGTCTACCATGGATGTCAACAACGAGGATGACCTCTGAGACATGGTGTCTATTCATATTACGTTTAAATGGAAGAGTTATATTCATCTGTACGTCGAAACCAGAAGGACCGTCGCTGAGATCCTTCATCGATTAACTCCACTAGCTCAGTAGTTTCTATTGTACCAGCTCAGTAGTTTCTATTGTATTTTCTTTTTACATGTCGATTTTTATTCTAGTTGTTTATGTTGTATTGCTTGTGTAAGTTTGTTTTATCGAATCAACGAAATCATAAATTTATGGAAACTCGTAAAATATAACAACCGAAAAAAACAATAATAAATTGCAAGAACTAATAATAATACAAACATCAGAGTACAAATACAAAATCCCTAACGTCGCCTACTTGGTAACGATGCGTCGGGTGGTGCCATCCCCACCAGCTCAGAGTCTCGCATAGGAATGGCACCCTATGAGGCGTTATACGGAAGGAAGTGCAGAACACCATTGTGTTGGTTTGAAGTTGGAGATGCTCAGATTCTTGGCTCAGATTTTGTACAACAAACAACAGAACAGGTTAAGCTTATTAGGGAAAAGATGAAAATTGCACAAGATAGGCAAAGAAGCTATAGTAACAAGAGAAGGAGACCTTTAGAATTCTAGGAGGGAGATCATGTTTTTCTCGAGAGTAACCCCTAAGACTGGCGTTGGTCGTGCAATTAAGACTAGAAAGCTCACTCCCAGATTTATTGATCCATTTCAAATTCTTCGCCAAATTGGTCCAGTGGCCTATCATATTGCTTTACCACCCGGTTTGTCAAATCTCTATGATGTCTTTCATGTTTCACAGCTTCGTAAGTATTACCCTGATCCATCGCATGTAATTGAGCCTGAATCAATACAGTTGAGAGATAATCTTGAATACGAGACTTTACCTGTACGGATTGCGGACCGTAAGGCTAAAGAACTACGTGGAAAACATATTCCGTTAGTGAGGGTAATCTGAGACGATATAACTGGAGATACCACTTGGGAGCGTGAGGAGAATATCCGTCAGCAGTATCCACATCTTTTTGCAGGTATGTCAAATTTCGGGGACGAAATTATTTTAAGAGGGTGGTAATGTAACACCCCACTTTTTCTATATAATTATTAGGACATATTTTAGAAAATATTTTATTTTAATTGTTTGATTTACGACTTAATTGAGAAAAATTTAGGTATAAAACCCCCAAAATTTCTTTGTATGTGTATTAAATTAACTAGTTCCAACTGGTATAATTAAAATAATTATCAAGTAATATATATCTATATTCCATTATGTGTTGGGTGATTGCTAAAAAGATTAGTGTATATTTAGGGAATTTTGTCAAATACACGAATATATATATATATATATATATATATATATATATATATATATATATATATATATATATATGAAGACCTAGTATAATTAGATATGCCAACTGACATCAATTATTTAACCATTACGTCAAAATCAAAATGCATGATTGAAGCAAGTGTATGCCAACTGACATCAATTATTTAACCATTACGTCAACTTGCAAGCATGCGTTTTTTTTTGGACCAAACTTGCAAGCATGACTTCATCTCATTGAACCAATAATTGCCATGCATCAACTTGCCAACTTGTCATGTATAACTTGCCAACTTGTGTTATTTAAATATTAATAGTTCATGCCTATAAAAGGCAATTAAACCAGCAAATCAACCTCCGTTCAATTCATAGGAAACCAGACACAATGCATGCCTTTTTCTTTCTTACATTCCCTCTCTTATGAAATCATTTTCTAGCAAACCTCCACACATGAACCTACGCATTATGTGAATCATGCCTTAGCTCCATTTTAGCTTTTGAAATCACCCTTGATGTACCAACATCTCCTTCTAGCTTATTTTCCATTCAACATCATAATGTGACACTGTGTTTTTAATTTCTCTATGCCTCTTTGAAATCAAACCACCGTTTAGTTCCTTCATTGAAAAACCATCGACCAGCAAACCGAAGTGTGCATAGCTTTGTGTTACTGTTCGAGCACGTGTCGAGGTTACCAGAGCAAGTATTGCATTCGTGTTGTTTTTCAGGTGGGGGCAAGATACCGTATTCGTCGGGACGGTTAGCGTAAAGCTTTAATTTAAATATGTGTAGAGTGACCCAAGCTCTACTAGAGTTAAAGAGTCAACGATACCTAAAGATCATTTGACAACTCTTCGGAGTTTGAGTTAAGTGAAGTTTAGGCCGTCGATGACCGGTTAACATATAGGAAAGTTCTATATTATTATTTGATTGATTGAGTGATTGATTGACTGCTTGAGATATTGTGATTGATTGCTTTGATTGGTTATATGATATTAAATGCTTTTATGCTTACCTGTAAAATTCCTAATACATCTTATTTTATATAATTGAGAAGCATGACTTTATTTCATAATAATATTGAAGTTAAGATTTGCATAATGAACCTAGGTGTGGAAAGTGAACTAAGAGTTGTATAGATATAAAGTGGAATGAATATATTTAACCGTAGTGCAAGTGATAGTACAAGGTACTTATCAACAAGATGAGTAAGGCATATGGGTTAAGATGTAATTAAAGAGAATCATGTAGATTGCATATGTGTTGTAAGTCCACAACTGTGTGGTATGGGACACACGAAGTCAAGTACCGGGCCTGGTCCTTAGTAGGACACATTTGTATTTATCAGCCGGATGGGGTAATGCTAGGTTTAGATTACTCTGATCAGTTTTGGCAGGGAAAGACTTATAACACTCGGACTCCATTGTGACAGTCAAGTGGCGTCTGCGAAGTATAGTAGGGACGTCAGTGGCATCAGGATATGGCCAGAGTCAGCATATAGTATTGATACTTACCCATAGACAGAGTCTGAAAAATAATATATTAATAAGGTTTCCGGAGTTAGTAGAGAGATGTATGGAAGTAGAGAGCATTGACTCCCGTCGAGATCAAGTTAGTTCTGGACGACATGGTAGACCAGGAGGTTCTCAAAGAGGAGGACCTATTCGGAGAGATGGAGGTGGTAGGTTTCAGTAGGGTAGAGGTGGACCCTACGTGAGACCAGCACAGCAGACTATTGGAGTTGCAGCTGGAGGTGGTGATCGGCAGTTAGCCTTGAAGTGCTACTTCTGCGAAGGGACCCATTTGACTAGGGATTGCCCTCGCAAGGTAGAGGGATTGTGTTGTCAATGTGGCCAGGCCGGTCACATGGCTAGAGATTGTCCTAAGGGTCAAAGACATGGGAGAGGCTAGCAGGAATAGGTCGTGGAAATTTGGACGATAAGCGGTCGTGATGCAAGCATATGCGAGGCGTTAGTGGTGGGCGAGAGCACGCGGAGTGCAGGGGAACACCGGTGCCGGACCTCGAAGCTCTTTGTCGTGTGTTTCTGCGTGTAAGTCATTGAGGCCTCGCGGTCGGTAGATCGATACAAGGTATGTGTTTAGTTTGAGTTCTCTCTTTATCTGTATTGTTTGATTCGAGGGGCTACTCATTCTTTCATTTCAAATACATGTGTGGATCATTTGTGTTTACCTGTGTCTAAGATGCCATACCAACTGATAATTTCTACTCCCACTAATAAACCACTTGCAACCCACTCTGTTTGTTTGAAATGTTCCATCACCATAGAGAACAGACAATTTCTTGTAGATCTTGTTATTCTTCCTCTTCAAGACTTAGATATTATATTAGGCATGGATTGGCTTTATTTAACCATGTTAATCTAGATTGTTCAAGAAAGACTTTATCTTTTACGAGACTACTAGTGCATTTGCGACCATTGAAGTGCTGAGTTAAACAAAGTGGTTTGACTCATAAATACATGATGTTGTGCTCCATAGAAGTAAAGGATTATCCTGATATTGATGCTTTGCCTATAGTAAGGGATTTTCCAGAAGTTTTTCCTGAAGATGTTCCTGGATTACCACCAGAAAGAGAGGTTGAGTTTGCTATTGACTCGGTGCCCGGTACAGGGCCTATTTCTGTATCTCCTTATAGAATGACACCAACTGAACTAGCTGAGTTGAAGAAACAGTTAGATGATTTGATGAGTAAGGAATTAATTAGGCCTAGTGTTTCACCTTGGGTAGCACCGATCCTATTTGTTAAGAAGAAAGATGGATCATCTAGGTTGTGTGTGGATTATCGTCAGTTAAACAAAGCGACAGTAAAAAATAAATACCCTTTTCCTAGAATAGATGACCTAATGGACCAATTGAAAGGAGCCTTGATCTTCTCAAAGATTGATTTAAGATCTGGTTATCATCAAATTAGAGTTAAGAAGGAAGATATCCCAAAAACAGCCTTTAGATCCAGATATGGCCATTATGAGTATTTGGTTATGCCTTTTGGTGTGACTAATGTGCCAGCTGTATTTATGGATTATATGAATAGGATCTTTAGACCTTACCTTGACCAGTTTGTTGTGGTGTTCTAGATGATATTCTCATTTACTCTTCTACAGTGAAGGAGAACATGAAGAACATTTGAGAATAGTTTTGAGCAATTTGAGTCGAAGTCCCCAAGTAAAGCGTCTTATGGGGGACCGTCCGATTACATCGGCAAGGATCAAGGATCTCGTTGTTGCATAGCTCGGTCGGAGCAGACCTTGAAAAGACAAACAACTTTATGCGAAGTTGTCTAAATGTGAATACAGTTGGAAAAGGTTCGGTTCTTAGGGCATGTGGTCAACAAGGAGAGGATTGTTGTCGATCCTTCTAAAGTTGTTGTTAGTATTGCCACATATTTTGTAAAACTCTAAAATTATGTCTTTATCTATTTGATGCATGTTGATTATATGGTTATTTCAAGTTTTAAATTCAACGGTTTTGAGATTAAGAAACTAAGCGTAAAAGGGTTACTATGATGAGGGCGAGGTCGTCTCAAGTGGCTCATGATCGCTATATGACCGAGCCTC